>JAKSZT010053830.1:1465292-1494664 GCA_026826555.1 Tolypeutes matacus | reverse complement strand
TTGGTGGGAATGCAGGATGGTACAACCACTATGGAGGACTGTTTGGCAGTTCCTAAAGAAGTTGAATATAGACTTGCCATGTGACCCTGCAATACCACTACTGGGTATATACCCAGAAGAACTGAGAGCAGTGACACGAACAGACATCTGTACACCGATGTTCATAGCCACATTATTCACCATTGCCAAAAGCTGGAAACAACCCAGGTGTCCATCAACAGATGAATGGATAAACAAACTGTGGTCTATTCACACGATGGAATATTATGCAGCTCTAAGAAGAAATGAAGTCATAAAACATATGGGAACATGGATGAACCTGGAGGACATTATGTTGAGTGAAGCAAGCCAGACACAAAAGGACAAATACTGTATGAATGCATTACTATGAACCAAATATATTGTGTAAAATATTGTTTGATTCACAAAAAAAAAAAAAAAAAAAAAAAAAATTTACATGTATCCATTACATTTAATTGAGAAATGTATATATTTATTCATCTGTGTTTACTTTTTAGTTTTTAATTGCTTATGTTTTAAATTTTTAAATGTACAAAATAAAGTTAAAAAAAAAAAAAAGTCCACCATGTGGATTAAAATAGACCCACACCAAGACATATCAGTGTTAAGGTACAGAACATGAAGGACAAAGAAAGCTTCTTGGGTAGGAAGAAAACAGCTTATGTAATAAAGGATTGGTAGTCAGAAACAAGTCATGGAGCTGCATCTTTAAAATTCTGAGGAAAAATTATCTCCAGTCAGAATTGGAGCAAACTATCAAAGTTTTATACATGCATGCAAGAGCTTAAAAATTTACCTCCTGTGTACCCGTTCTCAAAAGACCTCTGTAGGACGTGTTCCACCAAGAAATCCAGCACAGGAGATATGAAGGGAATTCCTAAGAAGATGGTGAATCCCTAAATCCCTAAATGATAGCTGTGCACCACATGTAGAGAATACAATCCTCGCGACTGAAGGAGCATGAACTCAAGAAACAAGATATTCTAAGGAAAATTATTTCCAAAATCCCTAGTAATGTTGTACAATATTTTAACCTGTGAACAGAATGCCCACTAAGTGAATATATCCTGGTTCTTGTCAGTACTTGACCACGTGCTGATAAAGTTTTTTTTTTAATTTTCTCTTCATTCCCTGCTGCCTGGATCAGCTGGGAAATTTATTTCACCTCATAAAATTATCTGTTTTTACATACCTCTGAGAACAGTAGATAGGTCAGGGTGTACATAGAAACAGAAAGTATAGAGTATTCTGTTTGCTTGGTGCATATTCCTGTTCAGTGTCTGTTTCCCAGAACTTACTCAGGATCTTGCTTACTGACTTCTCCAGTAGAGGCTTATAAAACACTCAGGGAAGCTGAACTCACATTATCCTATTCAGCTTCTTCTCTAAGTCCTCGTCTGTTCAAGGTAGTTCAGCCTTTTCCTAGCTAAGTTTGTGCTTGCTACTTCCCTTTTTTTAACAACTAAATGATATATTGTACAGTCTTATGTGGAAAAACTATAAATAAAAGCAAGAAAATGATTAATACAAAAGAAATTTATTATTACTTGGAGGACAGGATTTGATTGGTGAGGCATTTAATGGGCTAAGATTCTGCTTTTAAGATGTTTTTTTTTGTGTTTGTTTGACCTAGATAGTAGTTACTCAGATGTTTATTTGTATTCTTGAAGTGGTACAACTACATCTTACACTCTCATCCATAAATGTATTTCACATTAAACCTTTTATATAAATTAATAAGTTTATAAAAGAAAAAATTCAAATAGAAGAATGCTGTAAGAAAAATATAATATACGCTAGAACTTAAAATCCAAATGCTTTTATTAAAGCCTTGGTGTTTGGAGAAGAGAAGATAGAAATAGGGAAGTGGGGAACAGATGTGGCTCAAGCAGTTGCTCAATGCTTCCCACATGAGAGGTCCCAGGTTCCCCAGTGCCTCCTAAAAACAGAAAAAAACAAACAAGCAAACAAATGAAAAAAACCAACTCAGGGGAGCCTTTGTGGCTCAGTTGGTTGAGTGCCAGTTTTCCACATATGACATCCTGGGTCCTGGCTCCTGAACCTCAAAAAAAAAAAAAGTAGGGAAGTCAAAATTCTTAAAGATTCCATCAGGAATGGAAGGAGAAGGACATTATTCTAATTTAATTTTTATATATTGCTGGAAACACAGGCTTAAATATCTATGTTAAAAATATAAAGGTAACTTCTGGGAAGATGGCAGATTAGAAAGATATGGTACTCTCTCCTCTCCCAGAAAAATAGCTATAGAGTGGCAAAAACAGCCTGGAAAAAAATGTTCTAGGGTTTAGTACACCAGGGGAAGGCTGAACACCCAGAAGAGAGAGGGGCACTGGAAAAGAATCTCGATGGAAATAACCATGAGTGGCAGCTACAGCTGGAGCCACTGGCATACCTTTCCCACCCTACGAGCAGACAATTTTGAATTCTCTGGCCTCGGACCAGTGGCTACAGACAAAGGGGGCCACCAGGATCCACCTCCCCAAGTAAAGGAAGAGAATGGGACACAGTCTAAAGCTAATTCAGCTTTTGGACCACAAATTTTGTCTGCTGTGTTCCAAGAGCACTTCCAGGCCATGTTGGGCCATGCCATTGTTTGCCTTGGGAGCCAGCACAGGAACTAAAGAGACCCAACCCTCTAAGTCACCCTCCCTACTGACCAGGACAGGTTGTTGAGGATGCAGAGGGGAGTGGAATTATTTCTTACCCAGGAAAAGGGAGGGGACTGCCAGCAAAGGAAAACAGCCTTTGAGAAACTTTGAATTGCAAGGCTCTTAGCCTCCAGGCAGGACCCTCTGTCATATTGATCCAGTCTGTGTTGCAGTGAACCCACTCTGACCAGGTTTTGAACTGAGAGGCCTGCTGAAGAGCACCATCTTCTGGCCAACCAGGGAAGTGCTTATGAGGAAATTAAAAGTAAATAAGTGGGAAGTGGATGTGGCTCAGGTGATCCAGCTCCCGCCTGCCACGTGGGAGGTCCTGGGTTCAGTTTCTGTGCCTCCTAAAAAGGAAGACGAGCACACAATGAACAGACAGTGAGTGCAAACAACGAGAGATAAGTAAAATAAATCTTAAAAAAAAAAAAAAAAAGTAAAATAAATCTTGAAAAAATAAAGGTAAATAAGAGAGGCTTTTTCCAGCCTTTACAGCCTCCCTTCCCAAGCCCCTTGGAACTGGGTCTGCAACCCAAAACTGGGTCCAGGGCCCAGATTTGAACAGCTAACAGGGACAGTCCTAAAGACTGTCCCTAGAACAGGTTGAACCAAGAACCAAAGAATGGCAGTAACACAGCCTCCCACCACTAAATCCCTACAGAAGAGAGAAAAATTGAGCATCAGAGTAAATTCACTATCATAATCAGATACCTAGACAGCAGCAAAAAATTACAAGCCATTCTAAGAAAATGGAAGAACAGCTCAAGCAAAGGAATATATCAAAGCCCCAGATGAGACACAAGGATTTGGGACAACTAATCAGTGAGATTCATACAAATTTCCAAAATCAAATTAATGAGTTGAAAGACAACATGGTTAAAGAGATAAAGGAAAACAGGTGAGTGAGCACAAGGAAGAATTTGAAAACCTGAACAGAAAATTACAGAATTCATGGGAATTAAAGAAACGGTAGGTGAGATAAAAAACACATTGGTGGGGGGTGGATGTGGCTCAAATGGTTGGGTGTCTGTCTCCCTTATGGAGGGAGGGACCTGGGTTCGATCCCCAGGACCTCTCAGAAAAATAAAGAAAAATATAGAAAGCGCACACACTGCCAGGCCCTATACGTGGAAGCGCCCCCAGGCCCCACACGCGGGTGCACCGTCAGAGCCCATGTGTGGGCCTGCCAGGCCCCACCAAGCCACGCAGCAAGATGATGTTGTAACGGGAGAGTGACACAAAGGGAGAGCCAAGACTAGACGCACTGAAAAACCAGGAACTAAGGTGGTGTAGGTGGCAGAACACCTCTCTCCCACATTGGAGGTTCCCAGGATCGAATCCTGGTGAAGAGAGGAAGAGAAGGATGAGAAGAGAAGGCAGAAAACAGACACAGAGAATTGCCCAGCGAATGGACACACACACAAAAACAGCAAAAACCAGGGGGGTTGGGGGGGCAAAAATGGATAAAAAGTAAAATAAATAAATCTTTAAAAAACACACACACACATTAGAAGGGGAGCTGATGTGGCTCAGTGATTGAGTACCAGCTTCCCACATATGAGGTCCTGGGTTTAATTTCCAGCTCCGGTACTTCAAAAGAAAAAAAAACGTTAAAAGCAGGTCAGAGATAAATGGTAACAACAACAAAAACACATTAGAGGACAGTGTATGTGGCTCTCAAGTGATTGGGCTCCCACCTACCACATGGGAGGTCCTGGGTTGGGTTCCTGGTGCCTCCTGGAGAACATCGCAAGACAGCAAGCTGGCACAGTGGGTTGGCGCGGTGAGCTGACACAACAAGGAGATGTAGAGGAAACATAATGAGAGACACAACAAAGCAGGGAGTGGAGGTGGCTCAAGCAATTGAGCACTTCTCTCCCATATGGGAGGTCCCAGGTTCAGTTCCCAGTGCCTCCTAAAGAGAAGATGAGCACACAGAAAATGGACACAGAGAGCAGACAGAGCACAAACAATGGGGTGGGGTGGGGGGATAAATAAATAAAAATAAATCTTAAAAAAAAAAAAAAATCTCCTGCAACTCAGTACTTAAAAACACTTAAAAGAAAAAATTGTCATTGTCTCTTCAGCCACTCTTGTTTTAATTGTAGAAACATATATACAATATAAACTTCCCCAATACAACCATTCCCAAGCATAGCATTCAGCGGGATTAATCACATTCACATTGTTGCACTACCCTCACCTCCATCTGTTACTAGAACTTTCCCATCACCCCAAATAGAAACCATGTATCCATTGTGCATTAACTCTGCATTCCCTCTCCCCACTCCCCAAGTAACCTGTACTCTACTTTCTGCCTCCATGAACTTGCGTTTTCTAGCTATTTCACATAAAGAAATCATACAACTTCCTTTCCTTTGTGTCTGATGTATTTTACTCAACATGATGTCTTAAGGGTTCATCCATGTAGTTGTGTTTATCAGAACTTCATTTCTTTTTAAGGCTGAGTAATATTTCATTGTATGTATGTGCCACATTGTGTTTATCTATTTATCTGTTCATGAACATTTGGATTGCTTTCACTTTTTGGCTATTGTGAATAATGCTGCTGTGAACATTGGTGTACAAATATCTGTCCAATTTCCTGTTTTTCAATTATTTGGGGGTAGACACCTGGAATCTGGATTGCCAGACCATATGATAATTCTATGTTTAACTTTTTGAGGAACCAGGCAAGGAGTTTTAAAAGTATAAATTTTGGAAAGAAGAAACAAAATTGTTCATTTGTAGATGATGCAATTGTCCAGCTAGGATATAATTGTCCATTCTAGATGAAATTGACCATCTAGGAATGGAGTAAGAGAATGATTTGGCATTTAAACATCTATAAATATTCTGACATTTCAAAGAGTTTAGAGGTTTTCTTAAAAATTTTTAAAAACTATTAAAAGCTATAAAAGAGTGAGAAAGATCAGAACAAATTGGTGAAAAAAATGAGCTATAAGACAACTGAATTAGCTTCAAGTACAGCATGCAGTGTGATCATTTTTATAAATATTTGTCAAGTACTATATTTGGCATAAGGCACTGTATTGTGCCCATTGGAAAATAGAAATGAACAAGACAAAGAATACCCTCAGGCAGCTCATCTTTTATCAGCAAAAGATAGAACGTATGCACAAATAAAAAAATTTGATCTAAAATGACCGATTTGCCAAATAAGGTTTTTTTTAAAAGCAATTAGTATGTAAATTGTGATTAGGAAGAACTTTTGACTTCTAATGTTTATTAGGTGTTTAATAATTATTGTGTGCCATCTATGTATAGAGAGCTTCAAAATAATGTGTTCTCTTAAGTAGCTCCAATATTCTCTTTGTATTCACACATGGATTACCTCAACTTTCCTTTCTAGAGCTACATGGTTTTAGATTTTAAATTAGAAAAGTTCAAATTAATGAAGTTGAATTGTATTACTTAAATAAAACCTACTAAACTTAAAAAAAAAACTGTAAGAGAGTTTAATGAAGTAGCCATAAATAATATCAATATACAATATTCAATAGCTATTCTAAATACCAAATGGAAAATGGGAGTAGGGGTAATATTCTATGCCCCATAACTAAATTCTACTGTAAGACATAAAATACCTAAATAAATAGATATACCTTATTCCCATAAGAAAATTAAATATAAAGCTGTCAGTCATTCCCAGATTAATGCAATTCTAGTCAGAATTGCAACAAGGGTATTTTGTTTGTTTTTGTTTTAAATTGACCGACTAATTCTCATATACCTCTCATATTCCTTTGGAAGAATAAATGTGCAGGAACAGCCAGAAATTTTGGAAAAATCAAATAATGTAATGGATTTGGCCAACCATATATTAAAGTTTAAAGTAAAATGCATTTTAAAAATGACATAAAATAGGTAAGTAGAGCAGAATAGTCCCCAGAAAAAGATACAGATTTATACTAAAATTTAATTTATGATAAAAGTGGCTTTTCAAATCAGTATTGGGACAATTGGCTACCCACTAGAGTTTTAGAAGGTAATATAAGAGTTTTATTTTTTAAATAACCTTGGGGTAAGGAAGGCCCTTCTAAAAAAGACACAAATCTAAAAGCCATGAGGAAAATAATTTGCAAGTTCTATTGTATATTTTAAACTTTATACCATGGAGAATTTCAAACATTTGTAAAGGCAGACAGAATAGAATAATAATCCCCATGTTTGCTATATTACCCAGCCCCAACTATCAACCATGGCTCTATGCCCATCTATTCACTCCGTTCATGCATTTTTTTTTTTTTTTTTTTTAAGATTTTATTTATTTATTCATTTATCCCCCCCTTGCTGCTTGTGCTCGCTGGGTCAGCTAACCACGCCATGCGGGCGGGCTTTGCCTTCACCAGGAGGCCCCGGGAACCGAACCCGGGGCCTCCCATATGGTAAACGGGAGCCCTACTGATTGAGCCACAGCTGCTTCCCCATGCATTACTTTAAGGTAAATACCAGATATATCATTTCAATTGTAAATATTTCAGTCTGTATCTCTGATAACTCTTTTTAATAATAATTAAATACCATTATCACTC
This sequence comes from Tolypeutes matacus, assembly GCA_026826555.1. NCBI lineage: Eukaryota > Metazoa > Chordata > Mammalia > Cingulata > Chlamyphoridae > Tolypeutes > Tolypeutes matacus. The sequence goes on along the minus strand of JAKSZT010053830.1, from coordinate 1,487,415 downwards.
CAAGGAAAATTAATAGTCATTCCTTCTTGTCATTAAATACCCAGTGTTTAAAACTCCAATAGTCTCATGAATATCAAATGGTTTTTAAAAATATCTTATTTACTTTTATCTTTCACACTTTGTTTGAATCAGTATCCAGATAAAGTGTACACATGGCAATTGGTTAATATGTCTTTAATTTTTTTTTATCATCATCAGCTCTGTGTTTTAAGATTTATTTTATTTATTTCTCCCCACTCCCCTCATTGTTTGCGCTTACTGTCTTCTCTCTGTGTCTGTTAATTGTGTGCTCTCTGTGTCTGCTCGTCTTCTTTTTAGGAAGTACCGGAACCAAACCCGGGACCTCTCTTGTGGGAAGGAGGTGACCAATTGCTTGGGCCACCTCTGCTCCCTGCTTGTGTCTCTCATTGTGTTTCCTCGTTGCATCATCTCATTGTGTCATCTTGTTGCATCAGCTTGCCATGCCAGCCTGTCACGTCAGCTCACTGTCTTGCTGGTCTTCTTTAGAAGGCACCAGGAACCGAACCCAAGACCTCCCATGTGGTAGGCAGGTGCCCAACCACATCCACTTCCCTGATTTTTTTTTTTTTTTAATCTATAGGTTCCCCACCCATCTTGCCATCTCTCTCCTAATATATTTGTTAAATGAAACAGATTATTTGTCCTGTGTAGTTTCTTGGGATCTAGATTTTGCTGATCACATCCCTAGGGGTTGGTTTAGCATGTTCTTCTGTCTCTGTGTTTCCAATAAATGGGTGTATCAGCTTCAGGTTCATTTTTTGTTTGTTTTTGTTGTTGTATTTTGTCAAGACTACTTGTCATTGTGTACTTCTATCTGGAGGAAAATTGTGTTTGATGTTTCTTTTCTATGGTATTAGCAACTCTTGATTCTCAATGGCTAGATCCATTAGTTCACTAAGAGTTGCAAAATGGTGATATTATTTCAATTCTATATAGATAAATTTCTCCATAGCAATTATTTGGTTGGCTTGAGGTACAGTTTGTATGGGAAAGGCAGAATAAATGTTTGATTCTTTCCCTTTGTTTACAGTTTTCAAAGTAGTAAATTCGTTCATTAGCATTCTCTAACAATAACCAATTATAAGTCACAGAGTTAAACATTTTCATATGTTTCAATCCATTCCTGTTGCTATTCTTATTGAAGTTCAAATTGTAGATTTACAGATTCAACCACACAAAAATTTAGAGCTTCAGAGATAATACACAATAATCAAAAGGTAAGGCAAGTGACAAAATAGAAGAAAATATGGGTAATATGTGTAGAGTTAATATTAATACTTATAGTGTTGCTACAAGTGAATAAGAAAAAACAATATATGTAAAAAATGTCCAACTTTACTACTAAAGTAATGCAAATTAAAAGAAGATATAATCTTTAGTCCATAAGATTGCAGAAAATAAAAATGTATAATATCTAGTGCCAACTTAGTTTTGAGTAAATGGGCACTCTGAGTCACTATTGAGAGAAGTATAAAATAGTCATGTCTTAAGTTTGCTAAAAGCTGCTGGGAGCAATATGCCAGAGATGAGCTGGTTTTTACAGCTGGGATTTATTAGGTTAAAGGCTTACAGTTCTGAGGTTGTGAAAATGTCCAAATTAAGATATCATCAGAGAGCTGTCTCACTGAAGGTCAACTGCTGGTGATCCTGGAATCATGCCATGTGACAAGGCACAATGGTGGCCCTGCCAGTCTCTGCTTTCTCCTCCAGACTCACTTTCTCCTCCAGACTCACTTTCTCTCGGAGCTCAGCTCTGAGTAATCAAGCACATGGCAGGGCACAATGCCGGTCTGCTTGCCTATCCTTTCTCCTCCAGGCCTTGTTGCTGATTCTGCTTCATTGGTGGCTTTTCTCTCTCCTAGTTCCTCTCTGAGCTCCTGGATTCCTTCTCTCTGTCTCTGTGGCTTTTTCTCTTTATGTCTGTAGCTTTTTAGTCCTCCATTTATAATGGACTCCAGTAAGAGGATTAAGACCCACCCTGGGTCCTGCAATCTAATCACAGGCCCTTAACTGAAGCTGTTGAATTAAATTGATCGAATCAAATAGTCCCTTAACAGAATCAAAAGGTCCTGTGTGCAGTGGGTTTACAGACACAGGAATGGGTTTGCTTTAAGAACAGGATTTTTCTAGGGTAATTTGACTGTATATATCAAATTGTTAACTGTATATCTTTGACCCATTAAAACCTACCTCTGGGAATCTAGAATTAACTTTATAAAAGTGTTCTTCTTGCATATCTGTTTCTAATAACAACAACAAAAAAAAGGCAGCAACCTAAATATTAGAAAATTGCTGAATTGATTAATATACCCAGTTGAAAATATGGAGCAAATTTTAAAAATCTAAAGGTGCCAACTTGGCAAATTCCTCAAAAAGTTAAACAGAACTACCATATGAGCCCACAGTTCTACTTCTAGATATGTTCCCCAAGGAATTGAAAATCAATACTCAGACAAGTACGTATTCACACATGTTTATAGTGGTACTATTCACAATAACCAAAGATGGAAACAGCCCAAGTGTCCACATTGGATATGTATTAGTCAGGGTTATCTAGGGAAACAGAACTGACAGGAGATATGTGTGTGTGTGTGTGTATGTATGCCTGTGTATTTTTTATGCAAATATTCTGAGATTTTTAATAGGAATTGTCTCACATGACTGTGGGGATGGGCAAGCCCAAATTCCGTAGGGCAGGACACAAGCTCAGAGCTCCAATAAAGGTTTTCAATGAAATCCCCAGGAGAAGCTGGCTGGCTGAAGTAGAGATAGAAATTCTCACTTATGACTGCTGAAATCATAATGTCTCCTTTTAAGGCCTTAAACTGATTGGATGAGACTTCTCTCATTGTTGAAGACAGTCTCCTTGGTTTATTGTAGATGTAATCAGCCATAGATGCAATCAACTTCCTAATGATTTAAATCCATGAAATAGCCTCACAGTAACAATCAAGTCAGTGCTTGCTTGATCAAACAACTGGACACCATAACCTGGCCAAGTTTACACATGAACTTAACTATCACAGGATGAATGACTAAACAAATTGTGGGATATACATACAATGGAGTATTATTCAGCTGTAATAATGAATGAAGTACTGATACGTGCTACAAAGTGGATGAACTTTGAAAACATTATGCCAAGCAAAAGAAGTCAGACATAAAATGTCACATATTGTATGATTTCATTTATAAGAAATATCCAAAAAAGATAAATCCATAGAGGCAGAATGCAGATTGGTAACTGCCAAGGGCTGAGGGGAAGAAGGGATAAAACTACTTAATGCATAAGGGGTTTTACTTTGGAGTGATAGAAATGTTTTGGAACTAGATAGAGGTGATGGTTGCACAACATCTAAATGTACTAACTGACACTGAATTGTTCACTTTAAAAATGGTTAATTTTGTGTTATGTGAAGTTTACCTCAACAAATTATTTTTAAAAGGTGCCAACTTTGAAATTGAACAAATGTATGTTAATACAAGATGTAATATCAGACAAAAAAATTATGCTAAGTGATAGAAACCAGACACAAAGTGCTATATATTGTTTGACTCCATTTATATAAAATGTAAATATAAATCAATTTATAAAGATGAAAAAAAAAAAGGTGCCAACTTAGAAAATACCCAGTATTGCTTAGTGTATAAAGCAGGTTTCCACACACCCCGGTAGCAAGGAGCACATCTAAGGACCCAAATTTTTGTTTCTAATACAATTCCCTATTTTAAGGAACCAGGCTTCTCAGAGAAATGGCTGATCCAGAGCTGGGACAGAGAAGGTAGAAGAGGAGCCTGGTACATTTTATTATTCCAGAAAGTGAGGAAGTGCTCCAAAAAAATAAGATGAGGCATATCGGAAGGCTGCAGAAGCTAACTTGAAAGGGTGACCAAATAGGGGACCATTTGAGCACCAAAATAATTAAGGACAGTAATGAATTATAAATCTCTTTAAAAGAGGGGGCAGGGAATCTGCAAATCCATACCATTAAGCAGATAGGTAAATAAATGAGCGAGGGGGAAGCAGCTGTGGCTCAAGCAATTGAGCTCCCATTTACCATATGGAGGACCTGGGTTCTATCCCCGGGACCTCCTGGTAAAAAAAAAGAAAAAAGGCATCCCAGACCTGTGCAGCGCGGAGAGGTGCAGGCCCCCGTGCGGTGAAGTGATGCACCAAAAAGATGATGATGCAACCAAATAGAAAAACAGACAAAAAACAATAAAACTTAATCTTAAAAAAATAAAATAAAATAAGTGAGCATGAAAGAGTACTCTTGATTACAGTGGAATATCATGAGCTAACTGGTAAACATAGAGGGAGTGCTGCAGTTAGAAAATCATCATTTTACACATAGTAAATACTGAGTCAGGTAAGAACCATCAATGAATTTTAAATCTAGTGGGCACATTTTGATTAGAAGCAGGATATTTGCATATGGTCTCAAAAGTGTCTACCCACAGATTGCTTATTAGTTGCAAAGGGAAAAAGTAGTAACTATACAATGGAGAAACTGAATAACACCTTGACCAGATGATTAAAATTAGCATCACCAAAAAGAGGCAGATGGACATAATGTGCCTCTTGATAAGATATCCTGAGAAGGACACAACATCACTTACATAGTATTCCAATCAGGAATGCATAACTTGAATCTAATCATGAGGAAATATCAGACAAACCCTAAATGAGAAACATCTATTAAAACAGCAGGGGATGGTCATACTATATTCTTCGCAAATGACAATGTCATAAAAGACAAAAAGTCTGAAGAACTGTTCCACATAAAGGAGAATTAAAGATATGTGATAACTAATTGCAATACATGATCATAGACTGGATACTCTACTGGAGGGGCAAAAAATTATTATGAAGGAATTTATTGGGTCAATTGACATGATTGGACTCTAAACAGAAGATAAAAGTAATGTATCAAAATTAAATTTAATGAGGTTGGTAACTATACTGTAGATGTGTAAGAAGACCACATATTATGTTATATAAGAGAATACAAACTAAGATATTCAGGTATAAAGGACCATGATTAATTCAATTTACTCTGAAATGTTTCAGGAAAAAAATAATATGGAGAGAGAGAGAGCACAGATGATAAAGCAATGGGGAAAATGTTAACAGGTGAATTTTAGATCAAGAGTTCTTTGTACTATTCTTTTAACTTTTCTGTAAGTTTAAAATCATTTCCAAATGAAAGATTAAATAGAAAAGTAAAAAACTATGAATAGTGTGATTCTTTTTTTCAATAAAAAGTCCAGAAAGGCTTGAAATACTTTTATAAACAGTTTCTTTTGGGTGGTACAATTGGAGGGGGAAGAGGAAAGGACTTAGACCACTTACTAATTTTTGTTTTTAAAAGTTGGTTAAAGGAGCGGATATGGCTCAAGTAATTGAGCGCTCGCCTCCCACATGGGAGGTCCCAGGTTCGGTTCCCAGTGCCTCTTGAAGACAAACATACAACGAGCAGACAATGAGCAGACATCAAGTAGAAAAAAACAACAATGTAATCTAAGTATCTTTAAAAAAAATTTTTTTTAATTACTAAAAAAAAAAAAAAAAACAAGCAGACAACAAGAAAAAACTGTGAGCAGAGAACAAGAAAAAAAGGGGGAAAAAAAACAGCATAAGCACCAAGCAAAAACAAATGAGAAGGGAGTGGATGTGGCTCAAGCAGTTGAGCTCCTGCCTCCCAAATGGGAGGTCACAGGTTCAGTTCCTGGTGCCTCCTAAAGAAAAAACAGACAATGAGCAAAAAACAATGAGCAGATAATGAGCAAACAAATGAGGGAGCCATCTTGGGGAGGGGGGAATTGGTTAAGGGTAATTATCATTGGATTTTTTGGATATTTCAGTTAAAAAATGTTGCTGGCTTCCATATCTCGTTTGGACCAATTATCAGCTGAGGGTTTTGGTGGTCCTTGAAGAGGAAACTTTGCTCAGTAGGCTACTAATCTTATTCTTTCAAAACCACAATGAAGTTCAACAACTTCTTATAATGCTGAGTGAAAGGAATTAGGAATAATGAGAAAATAATTCTCTGCTTTTATGAAAAAGTACTTTCCTTTCTGTGAAGGTGAAACAAAGGGCCCACTGCCAATAGAGCAAATGCTTTGAATGCTATTCCCAATTGTAGACAGAAATAACACTGGGCCAGACACATACATTTAACCAGTTACCACTGTAGTCATCTACATATAACTAGCTGAGACTATGCATGGTACAGAATTTCTCTCATTAAAGCTGGTTGGTGCATCAAGGAACTAAACCGGGTCTTATTAGCATAGTTTTTGATCACTTAATAAACTGGGCTAGACTTTGATGGAAAAGCAAAAAAGTATGCATTTTTAAGTTTTATTTCTTCTTTTTTCTTGAATTCACAAGAATGTCATCCCATTACTTTTACTGAGGATAATCTTAATTGTTGCATCACATTATTAAGAGATTTGTAAGCTGTTTGTTCTGTCCCTTTTGTTCCTTGTTTTCAGCATCATTTACTCCACAAATAATATCTTTCTCTTTGCCTAGTTTTATTTTCATGGTCTGTGGGGATAGAAAACATTGGGTAATAATAGATGTGAATTAATGTAAATCTGTAAACTTAAGAAATGGAAATAACTATTGGCACAATAAATCTGGAATTTAGTGTTCTATTATATCAAGAATGACTCTTATGAGCTGAGAAAACAATAGTCTGCTTCTCTCATTGCATTTCACTTTGATTTTTTTTCTCTCTTCCATGTAACCTTAAATTTTTTTTCTCATCTCTCTAACTTCATCTCCTTGTTTCTTGGTGTCTCTTCTCCCTGAAGATCCCTACATTTCAAGCTATCAGAAAGGTACCCTATTAAAATGTGCTAAAGAGCTTAATATTTGCTGGCTGTACCGCTACAATCTATTAGTTAGACTTTGTTTAGTTGGTAGCTAATAGTTTAAGACAAACTCTCCATCCTTCCTTCTTAGTGTAAATGCTTTATATGGATCTGCTGTATGATCCTTCAGGATTTTGAGAGCAAGAGGATGAGGAAGGAGAGACCATGTCTGTTCGTTCTGGCTCTTGAATACTATTGCCTAATATATGCCTGAACTTTGTTTGGTTTGTCATGGGTGGATTCTTCCTGAATCTTAGATGAGTAAGGACATAAAGTCTTGTGTTAACTTTCTTGACATTGCTTTATAAAATGCCTTGTCCGTCTTCATAATTTGTACTGCATAGTTGTCTATAGGGGGAAACAACTTGCCAGTTTGTGAATAAGTGAGGATTAAAACAGCCCTTACTGAAAGATTTATATAAAAATAAGATTTGTAATAAATTTTATAAGAATAAAAGCCTTTTCATAAAAAAAAAAAAAAAAAAAAAAAAAAAAACCAGCCCTTACTGTACTCGGGAAAGCTAAGTGTACATTGTGTGTTTACATACAGAAGAAAACTGCTCTTATGATCCCTTGCCATTTGGCAGGCCAAACCCTGTTTACTAAGGTGGCCCACAGCATTCTCAAAAGAGATCTTTGCTATACTAGCTGTCTTTGTGAGGTTTGTTTATGTGTGTGTATTTCATTCCTTGATGTGTTCAATATTTTAGAACCACAATTAGTTATCTCTACCTCTGATAGAGCCACCCATTCATTTTTCTTTTCTTTTCTTTTCTTTTTTTTTTTAACCCCATGGCCTCTCGATTGTTTACTTCATCTTTTTTTCTTCTGGGTTATTTTTTACTCTTGCTCCTTAGCACTCCCTAGAATTTTTGTTGTTGTTGTTGTTAAAACTAACTTAGGCCTTGATTTCTTTTTTTTTTTTTTTTTTTTAAACAAAAACAAAACAATTTCTTTAACCTAAGTAAGAAAGACACATCATCCTGCATTTTTTAAAAGCCACTCTGTTAACACATCCCTTTAACTCACTTATTCTTTGTATTCTCTAAGGAGGCACTACAGTTCGTAAGGAGATCATCAAGAATAAAATCAGAGCCATTGGAAAGATGGCCCGGGTCTTTTCAGTTCTTCGGTAAGGAAAACTCTGTTGTTATAATGTGGGATAAAAGCCTTTTAAGAGTAAGTTGGAAGTTAATTTAGAACAGTTTTTTTTAGAATTGGTATTTGGTATTAGAACTGCAAGTCTTCATGTCAAGGGCAGATTGAATCAGACCTACATTTTAAAGTGACTAAAAATGTTCTGGCACTAACTTAGCTGTTGTGAATGTAGTGGTTTTGTATGGATTTTGGAGCCAGATTGCCTGTGTTCAAATCCTGATTCTGCCTCTTTTTAGTTTTATGATCTTGGATTTAACCTCTGCGCCTTAGTTTCCACATCTGTAAAACAGAGATAATAATAGAATATACTGCACCAGGCTAATAGGATGATTAAATGGGATAATAAATGGGAAACCTTAGAACAGCTTCTGGCTATTAAATGACCCTACTGCAAAGCAAGAAATGACTGTTTAAAATTGGAGTATTTACAAAAATACAAACCCTTTCTTTGGGTCAAGAAAGGGGTGGGAGACAGGAGAATTTGTCTTCTATCCCTATGCCTTTTTTTCTTAACTTCTTTCAAGGATGTTTTTGAATTGCTGAATGATGGGCTCCCTAGCATTAACCCAGGGCTTTGATCTTCCTTTACAGGGAAGAGAGTGAAAGTGTGCTGACTCTAAAGGGCCTGACTCCTACAGGTACACTTCCTCTGGGCGTTCTCTCAGGAGGAAAGCAGACTATTCAGACAGGTGAGTATAAGAAATGCTCCTTTCTTAGAAAGTGTTATGGATTGACTCCTGTTCCCCAAAAAGATAGGTTCAAGTCTTAACCCCCATTCCCATGAATGTGACTCTATTTGGAAATAGGACCTTTGAAGATGATAGTTAAAAGGAGGCTACAGGGAAGTGGATGTGGCTCAAGTGACTGAGCTCCTGCCTACCATATGGGAGGTCTGTGGTTCGGTTCCTGATGCCTCCTAAAGAAGACAGCAAGCTGGCCTGATAGGCAGGCATGGCAAGCTGACACAACAAGATGATGCAACAAGAGACACAAGAAGAAAAAACATAATGAGAGACACAACAAAGCAGAGAGCAGAAGGTTCCCAGTGCCTCCTAAAGAAAAAATGAGCAAGACCATCACAGTCCACCCCTTGTCAACTCGGCAATCATACACATTACTCTAAACCATACTTAGTCTCTAAGTAAAAACAATAACAGACATGTGTACATATATATTTCCGCCTAACAATGTTCAACTCCCCTGCGTACAACCGGAAACGCATTAATTCCCTACAGAACAGGGTGCAAGTCCTTGGATGATAGTCACTCTTAAACTCGACATCCTTAAAGATTATGATGTGGGATTAATACAACTTTTCATGATAGGGGAAAAAATTGGGGAAGAAAACAAAGAAATTCATTTTGTGTACATATACAATCATACTCATAATGAAACATGGAAGAAGGGTTCATGACCATTACAGTCCTCGTTTCTGTAACTGGTCACGTGGTCGAAGTTCATATTTATCACTACCTTCTTCCGCTACCCATTCCATGTTCCCGTTACCTTCAGCAAGCACTTCAGCTGGCCGTGGTTCTTTGCCTGGTGGGGTGACCCAAACTTTCATTCCCAAAGATTCTGGGCCATTGTTAGTCCTGCTTGAATTGGTTTGTTGCAATTTTCCATTGACTTTAATCACAGGGCATGGCAGGACTAGGAGACGCCCTAGAGGATCCCCTGCATTCCAGGCATACTCTTCTTTACCCCCATTATGTAGATGTAGTCCTATTTCCCCTTGATAGTCAGGATCAATCACCCCAGCCAGTACAGTAATTCCCTTCTTTGCCTGTTGATTCACAGGTAAGAGGAGCCCAAAGTGGCCAGGTGGCAGTCTTAACTTCCAGTTCAATGGAATCACTGTTATGTTCCCGGGTGGCAGCACTCCTCCTCTTGGGACTAAAACCTGTAGACCAGCAGAGCTTAAGGTTGCAGGGACAGGAAGCAAAAATTTTCCTAGTGGGTCACTAGGGGTAATAGTGAGTGGTGCCACTCCCATTCCCACCCCTTGATTCCTGGACCCATGAATCCTGGCTATGGGAGAAACAGCACCATAGAGAGGACGCTGATTCAGAGCATACACAGCGTCCTGGAGAACATTGCCCCAGCCCTGCAAGGTATTGCCACCTAGTTGGCGCCCTAATTGAGTCTTCAAAAGGCCATTCCACCGTTCTATTAATCCAGCTGCTTCAGGGTGATGGGGAACATGGTAAGACCAGTGAATTCCATGGGCATGTGCCCATTCCCACACATCATTTGCTGTGAAATGGGTTCCTTGATCAGAAGCAATGCTGTGTGGAATGCCATGGCGGTAGATAAGACATTCAGTAAGTCCACGGATGGTAGTTTTGGAAGAAGCATTGCATGCCGGAAATGCAAACCCATAGCCAGAATATGTGTCTATTCCAGTTAAAACAAATCGCTGCCCCTTCCATGATGGAAGTGGCCCAATGTAGTCCACTTGCCACCAGGTAGCAGGCTGGTCACCTCGAGGAATGCTGCCATATCTGGGGCTGAGTGTGGGTCTCTGCTGCTGGCAGACTGGGCATTCAGCAGTGGCTGTAGCCAGGTCAGCCTTGGTGAGGGGAAGTCCATGTTGCTGAGCCCATGCATAACCTCCATCCCTACCTCCATGGCCACTTTGTATTTCACCTTTGGGGGCTTGTTGTGATTTTAATCTAGTAATGGGTCTCGAAGACAAGAGGGGTGGGGGGTCTGGGTAAGGAGAAGGATTAGAGATGTCTTCCAGGCTACTGACCTGAGGACATTCCTTTGCATTTTCTTCTGGTGAGACAGGATTATTCTCTTCAGGCAGGGGTTGGAAGACAGATTCCTCAGGGCAGACTGGAAGTTGGACCATGCATGCTGGAGATTGGTTGGTACCTGCCTCGTGGCTGGGAGGAGGTACAGACTCTCTGGGGCAAGGTGGAGGCTGGGCAGTGCAGGCTTCCATTTGGCTTGTACCCACCTCTGGGCTGGAAGGAAGTCCAGACTCCCTGGGGCAGGCTGGAGGCTGGATGATACAAGGTTGAGAAGGTGTGGTCTCCACAGGGCAGGCCATCACAGGTTTATCTGGTAAAGTCTCAGCAGAATTTAGGGTTCCAATGTCCCCACCAATATCATCATCATCCCATATGTCTCCATCCCAATCCTCGGGGTTCCACTCCTTTCCAATCAATGGCCTCACTTTAATTGCAGAAACCCTGCGAGGTTGAGATTTTAGTTTCCTCTGTAATTCTGCTACTCGTACAATGAGAGACTGCGTTTGATTCTCAGATATCTCAAGTCTGTGGCTACAGGAGACAAGATTTTCTTTCAAGGCACACGTAGAAACTTTCATATCATTCATGCGGCATTTAAGTTTCAAAATTGAAGACTTTAGCTCATCCCTTTCTTTTGTAACTGTATCCAGAGTATCTAGGAGGAGCCAGCCAACATCATTATATTTTTTTACCCCACAAAATTCTGTTAAAGTGTTGAAAACATTCTCACCCAGATCCTTGCTTCTTATAAGCGTGGAAGTAGGGGAATCCAATGATGCTATTTTGCGTATCTCTATTGCCAGCTCACGCCATGGACTGTTAGCAACCTCTTCATTATTGGAAAGGGAGTCATTAGTAACCCTGAGTCCAATTAGAGTGGAGAGCCAATTACAAAACTCCCAGAACCACCTCAGACATCCCATGTTTAAGACTCTGTTCCTCAAGAACCACTCCCAGTACCAGCTGTATTAGTCAGGGTTCTCTCGGGAAACAGAATCAGCAGGAGATATCTGTGAATAATATGGAACTCTAAAAGAGTCTCCACGCGACCGTGGGGACGCACAAGTCCAGGTTTCTCAGGCAAGCTGCAAACCAGGGGCTCCGATGAAAGGTCGTTGATGAGTCTCTGGGAGAAGTTGCCTGTCCAACGACGAGCTGGGAAATTCTCTCTGAATGTTGAAATCACTTCCACTTTTAAGTCATTCAGCTGATTGGATAAAATCTCCCTGATTGATGCAGATGTAATCAGCCATCCACGCAGTAAACTCACTGGTGATTGAAGTCCATAAATGCTCTTGTATTACAATAAGCCCAGTGCTTGCTGGAACAAACACCTGGACACAACTACTTGGCCGAGTTGACACATTAGCCTAACCATCACAGGCAGGTACAGCAAGATGACGCAACAAGAGATAGGAGGAAAAAGTAATGAAAGACACAACAAAGCAGGGAACGGAGGTGGCTCAAGCAATTAGGTGCCTCCCTCCCACATCGGAGGTCCCGGGTTCAGTTTCCAGTGCCTCCTAAAGACACAGCTCACAGCAAGTGCAAACAATGAGGGGGTGGGGAGAAATTAAAAAAAATAAATAAATCTTTAAAAAAAAAAATGAGGCTACAATGACTGTTGTTCTTATGAACAAGAAGAGGAAATTTTGACAGTAGAAAGAGAAGATGGCCAAGTAACAAAGGTGGAGATTGAATTATACCACAAGACAAAGAACACCATGGATTGACAGCATGCCACCACCAGAAACCTACAGACTTCAGAGGAAACATGGCCCTGCCAATATCTTAATTTTGGGCTTCTAGCCTCTAGAACTGTGAGACAATAAAACTCTGTTGTTTTAAGCCACCTAGTTTGTGGCACTTCTTTACTGCAGCCCTGGGAAACTTAGATACAAGTTTTGGGTACTGGAAAGTGGGGTGCTGCTGTAAAATATATCTAAAACTGTGCTAAGTGGACTAGGAATTGAGTAGTGGGTAGAGGCTGGAAAAATTTTGTGGCACTTGATAGAAAAAGCTTAGATTGCCTTGAAGAGACTGTTGGTAGAACTATGGATGTTAAATGTGCTTCTGATGAGGTCTTAGATGGAAATGATGAAGGTGTTATTGGAAACTGGAGGAAAGGTGATCCTGGTTAAAAATGACAGAGAACTTGGCTGAATTATGTTAATGTTGGATGGAAAGTAGAAAGTAGAACTTGTAAGTGATAAACTTGGATATTTAGCTGAGGGGATTTCAAAGCAGTGTGGAGGGGTATGGGTGGCATCATTTGCTGAAGAGATTAGATGTGTGACTTGTGAATCCAAGCAACCATCTCAGAAGAAGCCAGGTATAGTTATGTGGCTATCTAGGAAAAATATGTAGAAAACCCTCTTGTCTGATGACTTGGGCTCTGAATTGCTTAGAAGACTGACAATGTTTTTGAGAATTGTTTATCAGCAGAAACACTGCCAGCCTGGGCTTAAAGGGACAGAGATGGGACAAAATGAAGGAAGAATGACTTTAAGGGCAGAATCTTGGATGCAGAGGTCTGGGCTAAAGACACTTCTTTGGCCAAGAGGTGGGGCCACTGCCCTCAAGTTTGGAGAGAGTGGGGCTACCCCACTGTTTCCAGAGCACGGAGCGGCCATACCAGCAGTCCTGGAGGACAGAGCATCAAGCCACAGAAGACTACTCTTCAGCCTTGAAATTTAATGGAATTTGCCCTGCTGGGTTTCGGGCTTGCTTGGGACCCTTTCTTTCTTCCAATGTCTCCCTTTTTTGAACGGGAATGTGTTTTACGCCTGTTCCACCATTGTATTTTAGAAACAGATAACTAGCTTTATAGTGTCACAGGTCCACAGATGGAGAGGAATTTTGCCCCAGGATGGCAGATACCCCTAGCTGATTAAGATGAGATTTTAGACTTAGAGTTGATGCTGGATGTCTTAAGGCTTTGGGGATTTGGGGGTAAGTAATTATATTTTTACATGGGAAGGATATGAATTTGGGGGCACCAGAAGGCAGACTGTTATGGATTGAATTGAGTCCCCCTCAAAAGATATGTTCAAGTCCTAAACTCCAGTCCCATGAATGTGACTATATAGAAATAGGATCAATGAAGATGTTGTTAGTTGAGGCCAAACTGGATTAGGGTGGGCTCTAATCCAATATGACTTATGACCTTTATAAGAAGAAGAAATTTGGACACAGATAGAGATGGCCACTTGACAGAGGCAAAGATTGAGTTATGCCACAAGCCAAAGAATGCCATGGATTGCCAGCATGCCACCACCACCAGAAACCTACAGATTTCAGAGGAAACATGGCCCTGCTGACATCTTGATTTCAGACTTCTCCAAAACTATGAGACAATAAATTTCTGTCTCAGTTGTAAGTGGTACTGGAACAACTGAAGATTTATATGGAGGAAGAAATGAATCTTAACCCTTACTTTTCCTATACACAAAATTAATTCAACAACCTAAATATAAAAGGTGAAACATAAAACTCCTGGAAGAACGTATGCATAGTAGGCATTGGGACAGGCAAAGTATACTTAATTAGGATCCAAAAAGTACTAACCTTTAAAAAATTATTAAATTGGATTTAATTAAAATTAAGAACTTGTATTCAGGAAAATACATGATTAAAAGGGAAAATGCAAGCAACAAATTGGGAAAAGATTTTAACAATACATATATCTAAAAAAGGACTTGTATTCAGAATATATAAAGAACTCCTGCAACTCATATGAAAACCCAAACAACCAATAAGAAATAGTCAAAAGACTTGAAAAGGTACTTCACAAAACAAAATGGCCAATAAGCAAATAAAAGGTACTTAATACAGTCTTTCATCTGAGAATGGGTATTAAACTACTCTGCATTCACTAGAATAAAAATTTAAAAGTCTGACAATACCAAGTGTTGATGAAGATGTGGAAAACTGGAACTGTCATATATTGCTGGTTGGCTTGTAAATTGGTTCAACTACTTTGAAAAATTGTGCCTACCCTTATAACCTAGCAATTCCACACTTGACATATAGCCAAAAGAAATTAGTGCATATGTCTACCAAAGGATGTGTAAAAGAATGTTCACTGTAGCTTTACTCATAATAGCCCCAAACTAGAAACAACCCAAATGTCCATCAGTAGAAGAAAAGTGAAATTGTTTTATATCTATATAATAGAATACTACCCAGCAATAAGAATTACCATATTTTGGATACATGCAACGACATGGATGAATCTCACACACATTACAATGAAATGAAAAAAGCAAGAAACAAAAGAACACCAATAGTCTAATTTATATGATGTTGATGGTGATAAAAATCAAAATGGTGGTTCGTCTGGTGGGGCATTATTGACCAGGAAGGGGCCCAAGGGAAATTCTACGTGATGGAAATCTTCTATGTCTTGACCTAGGTGTAGTTACATATGTGTATACATATTTAACAATATTTTGAGCTTTACATTTCAGATTTGCATGTTATTTGCCTCATTATATATGTTTTATACCTTAATTAAAACAAGTTTTCTGTTGGGGTTTCTCAGGGAAGTATTTTGCCTCTGCTTGTAGCCATATTCTACTCCTGTGCCACAATCACCTCTTCAACCAGAGTTTCAGTTCTAAAACTTATATGGGAGCTGATTTCTAAGGAAAGGGCTTTATGGATCCTGGAATGAAAAGATTGATGTTTGTAAAAACAAACATAGATCTTGTCAAATAAGGGAAAGAGACCTGAGATCACATCGTTGAATGACTAATTCTGAGCACAAAAACTGAAGTTGAAGTGTTAATATTTTAAACTAATGTTTCACTTCTTTTTAACCCCCTTGTTTTATTGAATTGTTTCTATTTATGTTTTATTTTTCCACTTCGTCCTACCACTTACAGGAATTCTTTTCCTTCTATGGAAATTTCACTGTATCAACTAATAGGAAGAAGGCCATTGTTTTTCTTTTGATAGGATTGAATTCCTCCTGCTCTTTCAAAATGAATACTGGAATATTAGAGTTTAGCTATTTAGAAGGAAGGATGAACATTTCTTCCTTAGAAGTATACAATTAATTTTCTTAATTTTTGTAGTTATATAGAAAGGATCAGTTAACTATTTCAGACTGAGTTTTTTCTCTCAAATGTGCAATGTTTAGTAAGCAAGATACTTTTTTAACATTGCTTTGCTTAATAATTAGTAATTTGAGATATTTCTAAAAACATTATAAATAAGCTCTCACAAAGGTATTTTAGAGTAATAAGGAAGTAACGTGGGTAAAAAGAAAAGGAATGCCCTATAGTATCCTTACTTGAAAAGTGTTAAAATTTTGCTGATCCACAATGTTATTTGGGGATTTATTTGTTTGTTTTAGGACCAAGAACTTGGTCTATCTTCTGTTCTCACTGCCAAATGTATCCAGATTCTCTTCATTCGTGATTTGAATATGAGTGTTTTAATCAATATTGGATTGTTTATTGATACTTTTGGGAATTGTTAGAAATCTTAAAGACCTGAAAAGAACAAAACTAAAGTTGGAACCAACTTTTTAGAGCTTCTTATTCTCTCTTATTGATTGACAGGAACTGAGTTTTTTGTTGTTGTTTTTTGTTTTCATTCTCACATCAGAATCTCAGTTTCACAGGTTCATTGGCAAACTGGAGCACTAGCTGAAAAAGACCTTTTATTGCTCATATAACTTTACTTAGGGAGCTTTTGTCCCATTATATCCCATATGACCTTATAACATTCATTCCCAACCTGTTCCAAGAGAGATTTTAGTGAGTTGCAGCATACATGCAACACAGTGAAATAAAATAAATATACTTGGAAATTGAGGCACAAAGGAAAACAAAAAAAGCCAAGCTGTCAGCCACAAATTTGATTCCAATCTTACTAGTAGCCAAAATAAAGAGGAAAACCAAGAAACAGAATAAAATTCACAAAGATCATAAAATAAAATAAGATCATTTATAAATTTATCTACTTCAAAATTTAAAACTTTTGTGCTGCAAATGGTCCTATCAAGAAAGTGAAAAGACAACCCACAGATTGGTAGGAAATATTTGCAAATTGTATATCTGATAAGGGACTGGTATATAGAATATATAAAGAACTCTTATAGCTCAACAATAAAAAGATAAATAACCCAATTTAAAAATTGATAAAAGATTTAAATAAACATTTTCCCAAGAAATACATACAAATGGTCAATAATCACAAGAAAAGATGCTCAACATCATTAGCCATTAGGGAAATAAACATCAAAACCACAATGAGATACCACTTCATACCTACTAGGAAGACTATCAAAAAGACAGATAATAACAAGTGTTGGCGAAATTGTGGAGAAATTGGGACCCTCATATACTGCTGGTGGGAATGTAAAATGGTACAGCTTCTTTGGAAAACAATCTGGTAGTTCTTTAAGCGATTAAACATAGAGATACTATATGACCCAGCAATTCCATACCCCAGAGAAATGAAAACATGTCCACACAAAAACTTGTACATAAATGTTCAGAGCCACATTGATCATAATAGCCAAAAGGTAGAAACAACCTATATGCCCATCAACTGATGAAAGGATGAACACAGGGTGTTATATCCATACAATGAAATATTATTCAGCCATAAAAAGAAATGGAGTACTGATACATGCTTCAACATGGATGAACCTTGAAAATGTTAGGCGAAGTAAAAGAAGCCAGACAGAAAAGTCATAATATTTTATAATTCTGTTAATATGAAATGTCCAGAATAAGCAAATCCATAGAAAAAGTAGATTAGTTGGGGAAGCGGCTGTGGCTCAATCAGTAGGGCTCCCGTTTACCATATGGGAGGCCCCGGGTTCGGTTCCCAGGGCCTCCTGGTGAAGGCAAGCCCGCCTGCACGGCGTGGTTAGCTGACCCAGCGAGCACAAGCAGCAAGGGGGGGATAAATGAATAAATAAATAAAATCTTTAAAAAAAAAAAAAAAAGAAAGAAAAAGTAGATTAGTGGTTGATTAGGGTTAGGTAAAGCGGGAGTAGCAGAAGGAAATGGGGAGTAACTGCCAATGGGTAATCTTTTTGTGGTGATAAAATTGTTCTAAACACAGATTGTAGTGATGGTTGCACAATTCTGTAAATACACTGAAACCAGTGATTTGTACATTTTAAGCAGGTAAATTTTATTATATGTAAATTATATCAGTAAGGATGATATAAGAAGATATAATATCATCAGTAAGGATGATATTAAAAAGAAAAAACAGATCAGTTCCTTAGTTTTATATGAGTGTTTCTTATTATGTCCCTCAGTTCAGGCTGATATCATTATACCCAAAGCAAAAAGCAATTCTAGGACAATGTAACATTAATAAACATTTTACCACGTAGCTTTTAAACTCTAATTAGACCAAACTCTGTACACAACTTCAGGCAATGCTTTGTCTCCCACTTCCTAACAGTTACATCTGTGATGTACTGTCAGAATGCACTGTAATTTTCTTGGAAGCTTAGTTTTTCCATTTGAGGAGATTAGAGAGGATGTGACATTCCTTTAACACGTGCCTTTGTATGGTTGGCAAATGTAATTGCTTGATAAATTGATGCGAAGTATCTATTTTTCACATTGCATTAGGCAGTTAACTTCAGTTCTTCCAGTTTCTCCTCTCCTATTGTCAGGAACTGCAAACTGTTAGTGCTCATTATTTTCTGTTTTCTTTAAGAAAATTGATACTGGAGAAACTGACAGGGTTCTCCTAATAGAATCTTACTTGCAACAACCGGTAACCTTCTCATATATTTGGGTCTTTACTGTCTGAAAAATAAGATGCAAAGAAGTTTGCCTGTTGGTACTGAATTTTAAATTGCCCCCTTTTCCATCACTCTGAGGCAGAAGAGAGCCTTCTTAGTAATTGGTCTGTTCTCTTGCACAGTGAATGGAAGCCATATGAGTTGGAAATGTCAGCCTCTGCCATATCTTTAATCCCAGATGGTATGTGAACATGCATCCAAACTAGAATAGTTCTATGCTTTTGCTGGGCAAAAAATAACCCCTCACTTTTAACCCATTTCAAAATACCATATTCATAGGACACTCTTTTTTTAATAAGTAATTAAAAAGGACAGTTGGACCCCTTAATTGCTTGAGAGCAATAAGAAGTAGTTTTTAAATAAGTTTTTTTAATAGGACCCAACAGCAGCTCATTCAATACTATCTAAGCTATTACAAATTAAAGAACGGTTGAGATGTTTCAATTATTTGGTTTGACAAGTTTTGATATGTGGATATCGAGACATAAATGAGGAAAGCAGCATAATTAGTTCTTGGTTTCTTATAATCAGCTTGAAGACCCAATGTCTTAGCTATGATACTATTTCTAAAGTGTTCCTGTGCCACACAAAATATTAGAAATATTAGAAACTCTCCCTACCTTCTATTCCACCCCAGTTTAGTTTCTTGCAATAATATTCTTGCTTCTTTAACTAGTTGGTTTTTATTATGGATGGGGATTGGCTCAAAGGTGGGATCCTGGGATATCTGTGCTGGCAGCAATGCTGTTGGTTTACTCACTCTTTTTCTGTCTTCATTTTTGCATGCTACTGCTCCTGCCTTCTTACAGCCACAGTAGAAGCGGTAGAGGCCCAGGAAGGTATGGCCATACTCGTCTGAGAGATGTGATCATGTGTCTGTGTACTCGTTTTAAAAAGCTTAATCAGTAGTGTGAAATCTTTTGTTATTGCATCACCAGAATTTAACAACGAGGAAAAGAATAGATATTTCTAGACCTGGTCACAAAGCAAGTGTTACCCTTGTATACTGTAATTATATTAATTTAAATGACTCTCACCAGGGCTAGAGACCTTTCTGGCTTCTATTGATTTTTTAAAATATATTTTTATTACAGAAGTTGTGAACTTACAAAACAATCATGCACATGTGTAGAATTCCCATACAACATCCCTTCACCAACACACCACACTGTTGTGGAACACTTGTTATGAATTATAAGATAATATCATCAGACTATATGGTCCATAGTGTACATTTGGCATATTTTTTACATACCCCTATTATTAACACAGTACATCTTTGGCATTGATGCAAGAATATTACAGTATTGTTGCTAACTATAGTTCATAGGATATATTAATTGTACTATTAACTACAATTCTCATCCACCTTGGGTTCACTGTGTTTTCCAGTCCCTAGGTTATTCTCTAGCTTTCTTTCAAGTGACGTTTACATCCCTAGACTACCCTTTTCAGCCACAATCCCATTTATAAATCCCATTTATAATACTACTCATTATAATGTGTTACTATCAACTCTCCATTTCCACACTTGGTTCTATCGATTTTAATGCAATGGCTGAAGCTTAAGAAACTGGTCATGAGGGATAAAGTAGTTTAATCCTATATCCCTTCCATATTCAAGAGGCACACCTTTGATTACAAGATATTCAAACAGGTCAGCCTTTTAACCTAATCATTCTAAAAGATATCAGGAGCAGGAGCAAAAGTATACAGGAATTTAGTTGGCTTCATTTCTGAGGTTTCCCTAAGGCAGTTGAGCTAAATTATCTCTGTTTCTATGGAAACACATTTAAAGTAACAGATTATCTAGGAATTTGTGGATGAAAACCATTGGAATTGATAAATCATTATAAATTTAATTTTCTTCTTAGGTAAGTAGTCCAAAATGGGCTATACTAAAGTTGAATCAGTAGGAAAATATCTAGAAGCTATTTCAATGACTTTTAATTACCTTAAAAAACCAGCTTCTGGTTGTGCTAGATGAAAAGCTGTCCTTCTAAACAAAGATGAGTTTTTTGTTACTTTTTTGTGGTCATTGTGATCTTTGTGCTTAAAGTAACTACTCTGTGTTTAAATTGTTCTACTATTCTAGCGTTCTTGCCTTTTTTGCTATCATTGAGCACGTTTCTGGCCCATAGGAACTTCTTTCTCAAATGTATTGGGTCTTAGTAAGAAGATGTTAGCTTTTTGTCAGGTATACTTACGCTTGAAGCAAGTATCAATTGTCTAATCATATTGAGCTTTTATGGAAATTACTCTCACAATTTCAGCTGCCTTTTGGACCTGAAAGAAGCAGTAGCTTCAGACAAGGCTAATACAAATCAAACATATGCCCATTGCCTTCACCAGACATGTGCTCCATGGCCACACTTGTGTTTTTCTCTAGGAGATTGCTATATGCTAAAAAAACTTTTTTAAGCTTATCAGTTTGTTGCCTAATTGAGGTCCTCCTCCCCTCCCCACCCCCAACTCCTTTCCTGTTTTTTTTCTAGCCATCAGAGGATTTTCACTTCAGCACAAGATCCGGAGTTTTGAAGAAGCCCGAGGTCTGGACCGAATTAATGAGCGGATGCCACCCCGAAAAGATCACTTACGCCATGATGGGCCAGTGAAATTGGTAACCCCTGTGCAAAGGAGTGACCAAGGGAAGAAAACACAGTAATTGCTCAGAGTCGTGCTGTGGCACAAGTGGATCCAAAACTGAAGAACAAATTTTATTTATTATTGGAAAACAAAACAAAACAAAAACAATGTAATTTAAATCTGGAGGTACATTCATAATACAGTCTGCATTTATTCTGTAAGAAAGGCGACAATTTTATAAATTCTTTTAATTTATGTTCAGTATATATAAAAAAGTGCATCTGTTTTTCCTTTTTTTTTTTTTTTTATTTCAAACGTTTAGAAACTGATCTTATTTTTGTTAGTACATATGTGAAATCTTGTGTTATATAGGTGACCTTCTAATAAAAGGGCCTTGGAAACCTCAACCTTGGGTTTCTGACTTGAACTAGTCAGCCTTTATTCCTGTTTTGGGAAGATAGTAGCTTTCATTTAAGACTAATAACTTTTCAAACATAAGAGGTTGGGCCCTTCCCTTCCATTACCTTCCCCCTTCCCCCTTCCCCCTTCCCTTCCCACCTGGATGCCACAGAAGAAGTTGTCTTATATTTCAGTAGCTAAACCTGCTTCTTTTGTTGCAGAAAACTTGATTGTGGTAGAATTTCTAAATGAATAATCCCAAATCTAGTGTTTTAAGGGCCAAGAGGAATGTGTTCTAATAAAGCAAAATAAAAAATAATGAGGGATTTTCATAGAATTACTTACAATTTGTCCATCTAACCATGGGCAGTTGGTTTAAACTTCTTTTAGACCTTTGGAGGGGAAAAAAAGACTTTCAAAAAGCTTTAGCTGGGAAGCGGCTGTGGCTCAATCAGTAGGGCTCCCATTTACCATATGGGAGGCCCCGGGTTCGGTTCCCAGGGCCTCCTGGTGAAGGCAAGCCCGCCCGCACGGC
>JAKSZT010053830.1:1341663-1465192 GCA_026826555.1 Tolypeutes matacus | reverse complement strand
TTACAGTGGGAAAAATTTTTTATTTACCTCCCCCCGCCCCGTTGTTTGCGCTGTCTGCTCGTCGTCCTTTTTTTCCAGGAGGCACTGGGAACTGAACCCGGGACCTCCTACATGGGAGGGAAAGGCCCCATCGCTTGAGCCACCTCTGCTCCCTGCTTGTTATGTCTCTCGCTGTGTTTCCTTGTTGCATCAGCTCACTGTCTTCTTTAGGAGGTAAGGGACTTCCCATGTGGTAGGCAGGTGCCCAACTGCTTGCGCCACATCCACTTCCCTTCAATGACTTTTTTTTTTTTTTTTTTTTTAATTATTTATTTATTTATTCATTTATCCCCCCCTTGCTCCCTGTGCTCGCTGGGTCAGCCAACCACGCCGTGCGGGTGGGGCAGGCCCGCCCCCACCAGGAGGCCCCGGGAACCGAACCCAGGGCCTCCCACATGGTAAACGGGAGCCCCACTGATTGAGCCACAGCCGCCTCTCTCAATGACTCTTAATACCCACTTCCTCATCAGATTTGTCTCCCAGCAGGAATCCTGCTGAGGCCCAACATGTTCAGCGTCTGCTCCTTTCACACCAGCACTATCCAGACTTTCTGTGAGAACAGAAATGTTCTATAACCCAAAAAGTCCAATACAGACCCACTTGCCATGTGTGGCTACTGAGTACCTGAAACGTGGCTGATGCGAACAAAAACCTGAATTAAAAATTTTTCTTTGCTTTAAACAAGCCACATGTGGGCAAGCAGCTACAATATTAGATAGTGCAGATAAGATGCCCAGCACACGAGATTTGGGAGGCAGCAATAAACTGTCTGAAATTTCTATAACCTTGCTCCGTAGATGGAGCAGAGCAAGGCCTCAAACCATTTCAAAACTGTTCTTGCAAGCACTGTAGGAATGCACAGGGTCACCGCAGACCCAAGCACGCTGGAGGCTTGCAATTTACTTTCATTTTTGAACCCCAGGTGACCTACTCCATCTGCAAAGGAAGTTACATTTCTAAATATTTTATAAACACCCTCAACAGAACCTTAGACATAAGAAGTATTTATGCCCTTCTGTGATATAGCATCAACTGTTGCATCTATTCTCCCCATCTTTCTTCTATTTTTCTGTGTTGGTATTCCCCATGTGAATTGAAAGTCTTGCCTTGGGTTAGTGAGGGTTTCCTATCTTCTCTATCAACCACTTGGGTGTTTCTCCATCTTTTTAACATTAATTCAGTTGAACTGTATGTCAACTACCATTCTCATATTGTGGAATACAAAAACAAGTATTCAGATATAGTGTTTGAATGATCTTAGTTTGTTTCAAGTCACAATGAACTAGTGAAGGAAATTGTAGGGATCCTTAGGCTCCCGTTTTTCGTTTAAATTGATCACAGGTGCTATGTCACAATACCCATTAGTAAGCTCAGTGGTGAATATGCATGTCTGGGCACACTATATCAAAGCATGGAAAATGAAAATTCATGGAATTCCTTAATGTCATTTGGGATGTGGGATTCCAGCATTGAAGCAAGTATCTCAGGTAGTAATGCTTCATCATGTTGAAGCTTTAAGAAACCAGAAACGTTTTTCAAAATAATATAATTTTTATCAGAAGAGTGAAGACAACCCTTCTATAGCTATACCTTTTGTTAATGGTTTCCAATTTGTATATGATAGAGATCAAAGCATTTTTGGGGATTGGGATCTGATGGCCTGGGTTGCTCTGTTAATAAAAAGATAAAGAAATATTGTAGAAAAAAATAAAGGATCTCTTATAGGATTATGAGTAAAATCTGTAAAATAAGAGAGAAAAAGTCTTGAATAGCTGTCTTTACTGTCCTTTCTTTATACTCAAAACAAGGATTAATCATGGGACAATCATACTCCTCCCTCCCCAGAGAGATGGAAAATCACACCTACTGTGAAAGTCAGTCCACAATGACAAATTTTAGAGAAAAGAATCTTTTATCCCTTTCTCCTTTTCATTGGGGCAGTTGCTATATATACACAAGCCACAGGTAGAAACCACTCTTAAGGGCCTAAATCAGTAGGCAATAGTAAAATAGTTATTACAACTCCTTATGAGCAAAAAATAAAATTTAGAAATGTCTTCATTATCTTCTCTGAAAGTAGTATGACAAAGCAAGTTTCTTGACAGCAAAGCATCATGACAGAGTATGTTTTACAGGTACCCTCTGAGCTGTTGAGGGATCAGTCAGAAGAGAGGTAAGAAGTAATGATTCAAAAATAAAAAAAAAATAAAGACAAAAAAAGAAGTAATGATTCCAGAAAATCTGAGTGAGTTTGAGAGCAACAACAGCTCTTGAAGGAAGCTAGGTTTGAAAATTCTGTTGAATTCTAAAGGTTCTGTAGAAGGCTGGGGTATGTATTTCAATGTCTATATGCTAGACAGTGTTTCTACATATGCATTTGTACCTATGACTCAAAACTGTTTAGAAGGCATGGGCCTTAGGAATCTATTGTAATAACGGTACTTTATCTTCACTTTAGACTGTATCAGAAGAGAACTTTAACTGATTTTTTAATGTTTTAATCTAAGCAGGAGCTCCCAAGGTGACTGATGGCCTGCCTTGGGTTTGCTGTAGGACTGTTATCCCTGCCTAGGGCTGTCACAGGAAACAAGCAGATATTTCAACTCCCATCAGCTTTGCAGTGTTGGTGTTCTCAAAGCCTCTTCTGTTTTATTAAATCTTTCCCCAAGTGTGTTCTAAAGATACTAAAAATACTTTTCTCTGGTTCTCCTTCACATTAAGGTCCCCAGGGACCTTCTTTTTCTGTAGCTTCTATCAAGGGGGGAAAAAATGCTTCTTAAATCAGTTCCCTAGACATGTAGGAGGGCTCCTTTGTAAACGTCTCTAAATTATCACTTTGAAAATAACACTTTGCATGGGCCAGTTTTCCCAATTTCAGTTACATTCACATCATATGAAATTTCAGATTGATCAGGTCTTTTTATTATTATCTTTTTTAAATTAAAAGACCATCTGTATTAGTCAACCAAAGGGGGTGCTAATGTGAAATACCAAAAATGGGTTGGTCTTTATAAAGGGTATGTATTTGGGGTAGAAGTCCACAGATACCAGGCCATAAAGCGTTAAGTTTCTTCTCTCACCACAGTCCATTGCCACGTTAGAGCAAGACAGCTGCTGGTGGTTGCCAGGGTTCAGGCTTCTGGGGTTCCTCTCTTCCCAGGGGCTGCTTTTCTCTCCAGGCTTAGCTCCTGTTTCCTCCACAAGGTCAGCTGTAGGCGATCAGGCAAATGGCTTGCTTCTCTTCTCCTGGGGCCTTCTTTCCAACATCAAAACTGCTTCTCAAAAGACTGCTTCAACTCTGTTCTTTGCCTTGCCTTTTATATTCAATTCCCCACCCACCAAGGGGTGGGGCTCCACACCCTAATCATAACCTAATCATGCCCAGATTAACAGATTAGTTTACAAGCATGATCCAATTATATTTTTGGAATTCATAATTAACGTCAAATTCCCCAACGGTTACACCATCTTCTAAGACAAGTTCAAAACATACATCCTTTTTTAAAATCTGTGTTTTGAATGTTTAGAGCAAAAGCAAAAACAGTAAGCAAAGGGCATTTGTGTGTGTGTTTTTGAACTAATAGAATGACAAAGCAAAAACAGCCTCAGTTTTCCTTAAAACTTCAAGGTAACACTTTGGCTATGGGTACAGACATTGCTGATTCAGTGGCCTTTTTGACTGGATATTGACCATCAAATTTGAAAATTGCTAATCATACTGATGGACTTGTTGTGGCTTTTTGCCTAAAGATAGAAGTGTCAGCCTGTCCAGGAATATCAGTGTTCTCCATATCCTTTATCTTTTTTACATTGCCTTTCTATTCCTCCATGAACAGTTGCAATTCAATGAAGCAAGTTTCTCTCAATAGCAAAAAATTTGCTTTCTTATTCTGATAACTTAGGGCTGATTTCCTCACACTGCTCAAAATGAGAAGAGAAAAACCTTTACTTGTTTTGTCAACCGATTATTATTTAATGTCATTGAGAAATAAGAGTGGAATTGCTTAAAATTGGGTAACTTTGGGGCCTTTCAGCCTTGGCATTGTCCCATTGAGCCTCTTCTGAGTAGCTTTGAAAACACAAAAGTTTGAGGCAGCTGCTGTCTCAAGACAAAGGGATTTTAAGAAAAATATAATATTATAAACCATGCCTATAGATACAGCTGGGCTCACATGTATGTAGTTCATGGTCATTACTCGAGAGTCTCTCCAGCTTCTCAGAATAAATAAGACTGAAATCTGTTCCCTCTATCCTCCTTTGTTTTATGTAAATATTGTAGCTGATCTCCAGAATTTTTGAATGTATTGTTTCTATAAATATAAAACTCAAGCTCTTGAGAATTTAGCTCATCCTGACCACTCTGGGTGGCCAGTTAAACTGGCTTAGGAAGAACTTGCCCTAGATTGATTGAGTCATAGTTTTTTTTTACATTACTATGTCAGGTTTTTCTCTCTGGTCTTTGTATTGAAAATGCATTACCTATCCTATACAGACATGTTGAGATATTCTGGAATACCTAATAGCTCTTTTAGTTGTTATAGCAACAGAGAAACCCAAGTTTCCTTCAAAGCATTGTTCAGCTTTGTCTCCCTACCCAGGCAGTGAAGATTTCAGGGTGGGTGTCTTAACCCAAGTTGTGGAGATGAGGCTCCAATTTCCTAAAATCATTTGTGGATAAAACCATGGGTTTCACCTTGTGTGACACTCCCTCAACATCTTTTCTGAAATCTGCTATAACGGGTAGCAAAGGGCAGCTTAGGAAGCTCCAGTAACAGATTAAGGAGGGTTTGGATTACATGGACGACATTCTAAAGCATTGTATTGCCACAGTGCCTTTGCAGCATCGCTGTGTTCAAACACTCATAGGAAAGCCTTAAGAACAAATTTGTGTTGCGGAAGAAAGTAGAAAAACAGGGTTGTTACTTGAGTGAAAGCAGAAAACAATGCTAACAGTAGAGCTTTGTGCCATTGGCAGAGTGTGAAAGAAGGAACCTATATCACATTGAGACTTGTGACCTGACCTGCCAACAGAAGTGAATGGGGTGAGTGTTCGCAGCCTTCACCCATGCAGCCACAAAGGTAGAGGTGATACTGGAAAGTATATTCCCTCCAAGGAGGTGTTGGCTTCATGTATCAGCAGTCTTGACAAGACTTGCTAAGCAGCACCTTGGTTTGAGACAGGCTTAGACCAGTCTTAGCATCTTCTCTTCTACACCCCCTTGACAAGTCTACATGGCTTAAAGTCAAGAAACGACAACATGGACATGGCCTATCCCTCTAAGCAGCTCTAAAGTAGGGCCATGCACACTGCCCTCTGGTAAGCCCTTGCCAAGATTCCCTTTGCTCCCTTGACACAGCTGTCCTCAAATAACTTTTTTGTTGTTTTTTTCCTGCATGTTAAAGTGAAGTGCAAAGAATAAAAAGAATAAACAAAAAAGAAAAGAAAGTGAAGTGCAATGTAGTAAGGAGGAGGCCTACCATAGATTTTTGGTCAATAAAGATGTGGGTTTTTTGTCTGTCAGAGAAACTTTTTGAAGATGCCATCATGAACACCTCACTTGTTCTTTCAGTGTACTGCAACCAGTAGCTATATTTCCTAATAGAAATGTCAGCAATCATTTTCAAAGAAAAGATCCTGGTTTTACTTCCTATTTGAGGTGATCAGGCACATGAGACCAGCTGGTGGTGTAATTATTTTTAGGTTCTGATGAATGATGGAATATTTGCTTGCACTTAGAGATTACATGCTTTTTCTTGCTTTCAGTTATGTTAAAGAAATGGTGGAAATGTTATATTTGGCAGAAATCATTTACTAAGTCTTTTGTGAACAAGAAATGAATTTATTAGAACTTTCTTACTGTAAATTGGAAATCATCTTAAAAGATAAAAAAAGAAAAAAGAAAACTCCCTTAAAATTAAATGATAACTTTACTGACTCCCTGTGTCTTTATTTCCTGGTGGAGGCACTTGTATTTGGCTCTTACCCATTTAATAATTCCAGAATTCTCCAGAAGCCAAGGGAAAGCCTGGTGTTTATTGTCTGGTCTGGTTGCTAACAATGCCAAGGAAGGGACAGAATTCCATCATAATAAAAGGTACCTCTTTTCTTCATCTTTCCAGTCTTTGATTTTTTTTTTTTTTTTTAAGTTAAAAATTCCTTAATTTTTTATTCCTGGTACCACTATCACAATTTACAGGGCAATATACCTGATGTAACGAAAAGAAGAAGACAAAGCTACAACAGATAAAAGATGTCAGGAATGTACATCTAATTGACACTACATTGCATTAATCAACAACTGTACTTTTTGCAAACTGTAGCTCAGACAGTCCTGAACCAGAAGGGTTTCCTGTTTAAGCTGCAGTAACTTTTCTGACAGTCCTTGATTTTTTTTTTTTTTTTTACCGGGAGGTCCCGGGTATCGAACCCGGGTCCCTCCATATGGGAGACGGATGCCCAACCATTTGAGCCACATCCGTCCCCCAGTCCTTGATTTTTAAACTGGCTTTGATGGTTGCAATAGTGTTTCTATTTCTCTTCACTCAGAATCCACTCCCTTGCCCCTGGCATTTTGCCACCACAATCTCATGCTCAAGTCCAGGCTCTTTCTGGGGTGTCTCCAGCAGAGGCCGCTGCTTGAAAAAAAGGAAAGAAAGTCATCCTAGAAGACTGTTTTTACGAAAGATAAAAATAGCCTTTTAGTATAGTAAGTTAATAACTCTGCATGTGATCCTAATAACAGACATGGATGAATTCCCACTTGGGAGAAGTTGAAGACAGAGAAGAGTTAGATGTGGAGTCAGCCTCTAAGAAAAGGAAGTGTCAGAACCAGCCTTGGGATTCATCTGAAAAGTAGAAATATGAGGTGCTGTGGAGTCACAAGGGAAATAACCTTCTCTGGGCAACTGGGGAATTGGGGATAGGGAAAGTGCCCAGAAGCCTGAGAGGAAAACGCAGCAGTGAGGAAATTCTACAGTTTACAGCAGTAGAGGTAGAAAGACTGTATCCAAGACAGGTCCAAGTAAGACATTTTTCACTTTTTAAACCTAGGTACCTTAAAGGCCACAGTGCAGTTCAGACAGAAACTAAGTCCAGATTACTAATTTCAAGTAAATTGGGTATGTATTTTTGGGTCTTTATCCCAATAGCATCATGCTTTAGCATTATCCTTATATTTCAGTAAAATGAGAATATTTGCTTTTTTTTTTTTTTTTAAGATTTATCACCCCCACTCCCGACCGCTTGCCACTCGTGCTGTCTGCTCTCTGTGTCCATTTGCTGTGCATTTTTCTGTGTCTGCTTGTCTCCCTTTGTTAGGTTATCTTGCTGCGCCAGCTCCCCACAGGCACAGGCCATTAGATCTCCGTGGACGCGGGCCAGCTTGCCTTCACCATGAGGCCCCAGGAATCAAACCAGTGCCTCCCATATTGGAGCCCAATCACTTGAGCCACATCCACTACCCTATATTTGCCTTTATTTCCAGAGTTGTGAGAAACTTTTTAAGAGCCTGGTAATTAAGGATTCAGATGCAAATTCGTATTTACTTCTCACTATCTCAAGATCTAATCCCTACTTCCCTGCCCACTATATGTAATCACATGGTTTTATTGTTTTTTTGGGTTTTGTTTTTTTTTTTTTAATCAAAATCTCCAGATTTTAGAAAGAATAATTAATTCTGATGGTCAGAGGATTAAGAATTTAATGGGGGGGTGGATGTGGCTCAAATGGTTGGGTGTCCGTCTGCCATATGGAGGGACCTGGGTTCGATCCCCAGGACCTCCCAGTAAAATTTAAAAATATATATATAGAAGGCACATGGGCTGCCAGGCTCTGTGTGCCGGTGAGCCGCTAGGCCCCAAGATGATGACGTAACAGGAGAGAGACGCAGGGGAGAGACAAGACGAGATGCTCCAAAAAGCTCCAAAACCAGGAACCGAGGTGGTGCAGATGGCAGAATACCTCTCTCCTACATCGGAGGTCTCCAGGATCGAATCCTGGTGAAGACTGGAGGAGGATGAGAAGAGATGGCAGGAAACAGAAAAAGAGAATTGCCCAGCGAATGGACACAAAACAGCAAATGGGGAAGGGGGGGGTTAAAATGGATAAAGTAAATAACTAAACCTTTAAAAAAAAATTAATGGTAAATCAGATGGTCTTTTTTTTTTTTTTTCCTAATTGTTGATACAGTTAAGGAGAAGGTTCATCATAGAATTGAAGGAGGTGGAAAGACAAAGTTATTCTTTGTTTGGAGGCCAGAACTCTACCTCATGTACACACCAGCCAACAAATCAGCCCTCTTATTTTACTTATCTCAGTTTACCTGAGCTAGGAAAGATGGTTGATGCATAGCTAATTTTCCAGCTCCTGGTTCTGTGCCCTTCTTTGTGGCTAAGCTAACTTGGCTGGGTTTTCCCTCTGAGGTCATCACTCATTTATCCTTCCCCTATAAAACCTATTCTCTAAAGAGCTGACCGTCACTTCTCTTTCCATCTTTCCTGAGAACAGAGGTTCACACAGCTCAGTTCTTCTGAAAGACACCTCATCAGTGTATTGTGCTTGTTTGTTCATCTGTAAAAAGGAAGGGAGAGAACAATTGTTACTGTGATGTCAGTGTACAGGCTTCCTTGAGGATAGGCTAGATAAATTGGGCAAAAGGCTGAGTTCCCACACAGCCTCCACTCAATCATCCTGGCTGCCAGGTCACCACACTGACCATACTTGACCTGTATTCATCTTGTGTACTTTTTCACTCTCAAAGATCACTCTCTTTACAGTGACTATACCAAAAAACTTGGATCCAGATGGACCAGGCATGGGAACAGGCCATCTAGGTCATGCCATTGTCGGTTTAGGAAAGTCTTCTCAGCCCCAAAGTGGGTCGTTTACACTTTCCTCCTCTGCTTGCTCTTGTTCCTGTGAGTGGCTGGCCCAGATAAGGAAAATCAGTAGAACCTGGCTGGCAACATAATGCAGGTGCTGGAATCAGGAGAGGACCCTGGAAAAAGGGGAGGAAACATAGTCCAGAATTTTGCTGGTGTGGATGATGTGACTCAGCTTCAATTCCTCACTATTGTGCCATTTGGGCTTCCCCTCTAGAGAAGTCCAAACTCCTCGAAAGGGACAGTGCTTTCTTTCCTGATCATTCTGGTGCTTGCTCAGTTCCCCTGGCAGGAAGCAAACACTCTTCTGAGAGCACAAATTTTTTAAAAAGCTCAAAGTCTGCCTGAAAGTTCATCCCTGAGGAGGAGAAGAAAAGGAACAACAGATGCTTTTCCTTTATCTAACATGGGGAAACTGGCACAAAGCTGAGAAGCCACTGGACTGCTTAGGGTTGATCTCAGCAGTGTGTCTAATTTGAATGCCGGACTCCTAGCCCTAGATAAAGGCATGTCTCCAGAAGGAGTCCAGGTTTGTCTTCTGAAATTCCTTACTTCCTTTTTCTCACTTGAGAAATAAAACAGTTCTCTGCCCAACCCCTACTCACCTAAGCTTCCCTGTTACCATAAAAAGCAACTTGAGTGTGCTTTCCATCCATCCTTCCTATTCGTAACAGGTTTTCAGTGTGACCTGCATTCCTGTATGAACAGCCAGCTTCTCCCCCTCTGTCTGAAAAGCCACATTTATTGGTAGTCTCCTGGCTAATCATTCCTTAGGGTGGTTGGAATGACATGAGTGCTATTGAGGGATAATCCATAGAACAAAAAGTGGTAGCCTCAAGGGGCGGGGTGGGGAGGGGGCCTGGGATAGTGGTGATTGGGATCAGATAGCTAGGAAAAACACAGCAGTTATGTAACTATGTTTACTATAGCTCAGGTGGCTCTGAGAGGCTGTGGCAGACAAAAGACAGTGCCAGAGGTGGGAGAGAGGAGGAAGACCCAGGGAGGAGGTCCCTGAGTGATAAGGGAGTCATGCCATCTAGGACAACCTTCTCTAGCCTCAGCCTCTCCCTAAAAAGATGCCAGCTGGGGAGTCAGGCCAGCAGCAAAGAAAGCTAAAGCTAGAGAGCAGGGAAAACAGACACCTGGTTCTTGGCTGACTCTCTGGACCTTGCTATTTTTTTTCCCCCTTCATCTTCTTTTCAAAGAAGAGGGATTCTTTCCCCTAAATATGGGCAGAAAAGGAGGAAATGGTCATGGTTTTGTTTTTTCCTGCCCTGCGCTCCTACCAATCTCTCATCCTCTCTTCTATGAGGTCAGATAGGCACCACGGAACACCATAAGGGACCCCATCATAGACATTCCTTTGTCCAAGCAGCTAGCTTAAGATGCATGGAAGGAGAATGATTTCTGCTGGTGCTAGGGCAAAGCAGGCTCTGACCTGAGAGAGAAAGCGATAGGCCCAGCAGAACCAGGGCCTAAGAAAACAGGCAGAAGTCAGAGCAGCTCAGGGAAAAGGCTTAGGTCTCCACCTGCACCTGTCCCGCCGCCTCCTACAAAGCTGTTTACTCCCTATTCCCATAGTGATGAAACTGGTAGCTAGTCCCCCGCTACTTGCTGATGGCTGCCACCTCCCTTTGTGACAAACAGGAAGTTGGGACCTTTGTCAGCTCAGCTGCAACCTCTAGGTTAAATATTTGTCTTGGAGCCTGGATCAGAGCCCTAGAAAATAAGGGAAGCTTACTGCTGGTGAGAGAGGGTATGGCCAGGATTCCTGGAGTCAGAAGATCTTCAGCTTCACTATCTTTGGAAAACAAGGAAGAAAATGAAAGTGCTGTGGCCCTTCCTAGTGCCAAGGATCCTGACAGGTGGGAAAAACTGGTAACTAGGGAAATGGGCGCATATTTTGTCCCTAAGGGAGGGC
Organism: Tolypeutes matacus; assembly: GCA_026826555.1. NCBI lineage: Eukaryota > Metazoa > Chordata > Mammalia > Cingulata > Chlamyphoridae > Tolypeutes > Tolypeutes matacus. The sequence goes on along the minus strand of JAKSZT010053830.1, from coordinate 1,454,352 downwards.
AAACAATGGTCCCTAGGGATGGGTAAGTAGTCAAGCTTTAGAGGAGGAGAAATGCACTGCTGCCTGCCTTCAAGTCTCCCAGAGCTCCTAAATTCCTTTTTGCAGCTGTCTTCTATGGTAAGTGGCTCTTGAATCCATTCCCGTCCCTTCATCTTTCCTAAAGAATCATAAGATCTTATAAGGAAACAGTTTCCTTCAGGCCCCTGCTCAGTGCCTTTACAAAAACACCCCACAATTAGCCGATTCCGACCACCTGTAATCTCATTCAAGCACTCTTTGGAAGCCTTGGGTCTGTTTCCCTATAATTTGCACCCAATGGTCCTACTTCTGTTAGCAGAAGTTGCACTCCCACGGAGTGTACTCCCACAGAATGCAACTAGATTAGTTTCCACGTGGCAGCCCTGAAGACATTGGAAGATAGCCAGCATGCCCTGCCTCTCTTAAGCTTTTCCGCCTAAACATCTCTTCCTTGGGCTGTTTCACATGTGATATTGTGGCAAACCCATTCACTGCAACCAAAGATAGCTCTTTTAAATGAATTGAGAAAAGAGATGTTAAAGCTAATAACATCAGTGGGGGGTCGGGAGTTAAAATTGCTTCATCCCCTTTCCCTACTCCCTTCTGAACTTTCGAGTTGATTGATGCACTTTGAAAGCCCTCTGAAGGCACCAATCTTACACCCAGTAGGCATGCAATAAATGTCGTCTTACTTTCAGAATTTCGAGTTATCACTCCGAAAAAGGATCTGAAGTTGCTCAGTAATTGTTAGCTGCTTGATTTGGGGCTTGGGGTTCCAGAGCCAAGCCAAGGACTAGAAGTACTGCACAGTCTGTTTCCATTATCAGTGAACATTAAGTACTCTCACTTTCTACAACGGACCCTGTGCAGACACAGAGGCTTGGAGGAGAGGTGGGGAGAGAAGGGAAGGTCACAAGGTTCAGGGAGTCAATGGGTGGGGGCTCTTGGAACCTGTGTCAGAGAAGCAGGAACAGCGGAAAAGCAGCAAGATCAAAACAAATAGATGTGTGGGAACACACAGATCCTCCTAACCCCATCCTGGCCAGAGGGACCCCACCCTCATCCTTTTTAGGGATGCGACATGCCCAGTGTGCTGCTCGCCTTGGCCAATTTCCTCCCCGGGCTGTGCTCCACGGTGCTTTCGCGTGTGTGAGCATCCGCATGTTTGCGAGCCCTGAGTGTGAGCGTGTGTGTGTTTGCACACGTCCGAACGCGCGCTTAGCAAGCACAAAAGCTCTTTTCCTAAGTGGGGAGGGCGTCAGCGGGGCCTTAACTCGTTCACCTAACGACTCTGCCTGTGGGGCGCCCTCGCTTATCTCGGTCCCAGCCCGTCTGCCTCTGGGTCCTGTCTCCGGCCTCTCCGAGACTGCCTACTCCCATATCAGCTGCTGGCTCGACCCGGGACCTGGAGCCCAAGGCTCAGTTGTCGTTAATCACCCCCTGCCCTCCGTCCTGGCTCCGCCGTGCAACAGCTCCCTTCCCACCCGCTGGAAATGTCGCTGGAAACTCTGAGTGGCCTTGGCTGGCTCCGACGCCAGCCTTGCGGTGGGGGACCGGGGGAGGGGGGTAGGCAGCTGGGAAACCAGAGCCGGCTCCCCAGGGACCCTCGGGCGGCTCCTCCCGGCGCCGCCTCCTGGCCGGCCCGACCTCCTGGGCAAGGGGCCACCAGCGTCCCCGCGGCGCGCCGGGACTGGCCCCGGCCGGGACGGAGAGGGCCCTCGCGCGCCCTCCGCGGGCCGTCCCCGAGCCCCCGCCCCGCGAGGCCGGCGAGAGGGAGTCGCCGGGCCCTCCACCCCACCCCTCGGCAAACAGTCCAGATTGGAGACGCGAACTCCGCCGCTCGCCCTCCCTCTTCCCTCCCGTCGCCTCCCTGCCAGCGCGCGCGCTCACTCTTCTCTTCCTCCCGGTGTGCCCAGCCTCGCCGAGCCGCGTCGCCACCGGGTCACGAGGGCGGCGAGCGCCTCGCGGACTTCTCCCCGGCCGCCCCCGGAGGGCCCGCCTCGACAGCCTCAGGCGGGAGCCGGGCCGAGATGCTCCGGCCCCGCCAGGCGTCCTGCGTCCCCGCCACCTGCTCGCCGGGGAAGGTAGGTGCCGGGAAGGAGAGGGGGCGGGAGAGGAGGCGGAGGCCGCCGTCGGGGAGGGAGCGGGGAGGGAACCTTGACCTGTGCCAAACCCGAAGGGAAGGCAGTGGAGCCCCTCCCCGCTGGGGTCCTCAGAGGTTCCGCGGCGTCCCCGACTCTGGAAACCGAGGCAGAAAGAGGTCCTGAGCTCCTACCCTCCCCAGTCCAGAAAAGGAGACATTTGAGAAAACCTGTCCTTGCTCACGTGGACTTGTAGCTGAAAAATACCCCGGGGAAACCGCACGGGCCAAGTCCCCAAGGTGAAAGCAGTATTTAGAGCTGGGAAGGAGGTGGCCAGTGAAAGCAAAGCTAGACCATTTCTTCCAACCCTTTGGGGCTGGCTGAGTTCTGGGAGGACCCCCAGAGATTTCGGGCACCCAGTGTCCTTCCCCAGAAGCAGGACCAATTCCCCTGCGGGCCTTCATCTTCCTTATGAGAAGCTCTGGGTAATGTCTCCTTACAGAACCCGGGGAAGAAACTCAGACCACCCTTCCAAACCTCCGTCGTTGCATATCCCTGGGAGGTGAGGAGTGGAAGATTGGGGCACCAAGGGGGAAAACTCAAGTGCTGTGGGGGAACCTCCTGTCTTCCCCTATTCTCCACCTTATAAATCTTAGCGGGCACAGTGGGGTGGGACAGGGAGAGGCTAGGGAAGGAAGGCCTGATGGGTCAGAGCTGCTGCTGCTGACCAGGCAACTTGACCTCAAGCAGTCAGCTGGGCAGGAAGGGGTCACTGCTAGGACCTCCTGATCCTGGGCACTCCCTGCCTCAACTTCCCTCTCGTGGGCAGGAAGAGCAGTGGGGAACTGGGGTGTGTCTGCATGTTTTGCTTTTGGTAGGAGTCCTAATTGGATCCAGCTGGGGAGCTACCCCTCCTCCAGCCTCAGCCCTTACACTGCCCACAGATGGGGCACAGAAAAGCAATGCCCAGAATAGGCTGCTGCTTGAATGTCAGAAGGACTCCCCACCAATTTGAACCAGAGCCAGGGAGCTGCCCCCAGCCCCTGTACCCTTTCCAGCTGTCCGAGGCCTGAACAGAAACTGGGTATAGGAGCCGAGTCACCACAGCTCCTCTGGCCACCAGCCTCGCACACACATGCTGACCAGGTGACACCCCCATGCTGCTCACATGAGCTCCAAGGGTGGCACTCCCACAACTCATGTCCACGGCACACTATCAATGTTCACACACACAGCAACTCACAAGGCACTTGCTGTCCTCCCCATGAGCCCCTGCAGCTCATGTCAGACCCCCCAACTAGAGTCAGAAATGGCCCAGCCCCAGAAGGGGACAAAGGTGAGGTGGGACAGGCCCCACATCCAGCTCTCTGTTGAGCCCTGCTGGACAGCTGGACCTGGAATCTCCTCTTTTTTTTTTTTTTTTTTTAAAGATTTTATTTATTTATTTATCCTCCCCCCTGCTGCTTGTGCTCTCTGGGTCAGCTAACCACGCCCGTGCGGGCGGGCTTGCCTTCACCAGGAGGCCCCGGGAACCGAACCTGGGGCCTCCCATATGGTAAACGGGAGCCCTACTGATTGAGCCACAGCCGCTTCCCAGGAACCTCCTCTTTGTCCTCTCACACGCTCTGTGCTCTCTTCTTCCACCTCCATCTCGCGGCTCCCTCTTCCCCTGACCCAGGCTTTACATGGAGCAGAACAAGCCATGGCCAGTCAGGCACAGTGCTCCCAGGCATTCAAAATGTGTTGGGGATGCAGGAGAGCACCCAAGGTGCACAGCTGCACCCTCCATGAGCAGGTCTAACTTTGCTCTCACCCTCGGCTCCTCTCTCTCCACCCCCCCCCAGCACCCTGGACCCTCAGAGTCCTCAGTCTGAGAGAAGGAGGCCAAGGGAGGGAGCTGATAAACCCTTTGAGCTCAGAAGGAGTGGTTCCTGCTGCCACACTCTTCCCCTCTCCAGAACCTTGGCCTTGTTAGGGCCTTAGGGTGCCACTGGCTGCTGCCCAGTGGGTGGTGGGCAGGTGACCTGGCTGCTGGCCAGGGCCTTTCCCCTGGCCTGAGTAACTCCTCGTGCCTGCCACCCAGCAGATGCTCACACGGGGACGGGGGAGGCCAAGGGAACTGAAACAAAGTCCTCAGCACCCAGCCCTGCTCTCTGCCAGCTGCCCCAGCTCCCCTCTGCCTTCCCTCTGGGGGAGCAGACTGCACTGGGCAGTGAGAGCCTCAGAGGGGCTGGCCAGCAGGGCTTTGTCCAACAGGCCTGCTCCTGGCCAGCCTCGCCTCCTCCCCCACTCCCACTCTCATCTCCTGCCTGCGGCCAAACAAGCAGTCCATTGTGCCCATGGGAGCCAGGCCGGGCAGCCTGCAGGCGGGTGCCTGGAGTGGCCTCTTTCCTGGGCCCTGTGAGCTCCCACCCAGCTGGCCCCAACCCCCTCCCACAGTTGTCCTCTCCTCCCCCAGCCCTAGGTTGAGCCAAGAGGGCAGAGGTAGCCAGGGTCCAGCAGGGGTTCCCTTCCTTCTCCCTTCCCAACAGAGGACACATAGAGCAGCTGGCACACCCTGAATCCACCGACCTTGACCTGAGCATGCAGGCTCCGCTCTGCAGCCTCCCCGCTGGGCTCAGCCTGGACGACTTCATCCCTGGCCACCTCCGGGCTTCCATGGGATCATCCTCCCGAGGGACACGGGTGAGTGAGACCGCCAAAGGAGAGGGGCCTCGGTGGGCCCACGGCTGGTGGGGAACTAGCAGGCCATGTGGGGGAGCAGAAGGGAAGGGGGTGTTTGGGAGGTGGCTCCAGAGGACCTTGCTGGTTCATGCAAAAGGGTCGGGTGGGCCCTGAAGCCCTCGCCATGGAGTGTGGTCCGTGCCCTGGGAGCATACCCCACCCTCCCGCGGGTCCTTCTGGGCCCTGAGCAGCTGCTCCCGGCCCTTCCCCACAGGTGCCCGTGATCCGGAATGGTGGTTCCAACACCCTTAATTTCCAGTTCCATGACCCTGCGCCCCGGACTGTGTGCAATGGGCACGTGGCTCCAAGGAGAGATGCTCCCCAGCACCCAGGTGGGTCTGCTCAAGAAAACCTGCTCCAGGTGCCCATGTGGGGGGTGGGGGGCTCAGAGCCTCCTGAGCCCTCCGTCTGGTACCACCTCGTGCCAAGCTGGAGGGCAGCAGAGGGGGATGGGAAAGGGGGTGTCTTAAGGTCAGGGGGCACCCCAGGGTTCCCAGCTCAGCTTGCTGCCCCTTTTCTGCATGAGCACACCAGACCCTGGGAGGGAATCCAGCTGTGGGAGAGAGTAGCTGACACATCCCTTCTCTTCCTGTCCCTCCCTACCCAGTGCCGGGGGAAGGGAAGTGTGCAGGGCTCCTCTCCACTGGGTGAGCCCCTGCAGGCCAGGGCATGGCCTGGGGGTGGGAGGGTGGGCGGATGTGAGCGTCAGGCTGGCTGTAGAAGGGGCAGGGGCCTAAGCCCATGACAGGCATGCCACTAAGAGCTGCTGTGGTCTGTACTCACCAGTCCAGGAGGCTGGAGAGTCAGCTCTGGGGCCTGGCAGCTCCTGGGCTCTTATGAGTTACCCCGGCCGGAGGTGCGGGATCCGCGGGGACCCTGGGACCTCCAGGGCGCAAGCCAGCCCTGAGTGCTCCTCTTCCGAGAGGGTGGCACCCTGAGTGTTCCCTTGAGGCAGGCACTGGGCAAAGCCATTTACTCATTTAACAAATAATTACGGACTATGGAACATTTACTATGTGCTGAACGTTGTAAAGCTACTTACAAGCCTCCCCGCATTTAATCCCACGATATCCTGGTAAGGGGACGAACAATTACCGTCATCTTCCCAGCGAGGAAACTGAGTCTCAGCGACGCTCAGCTTCTACTGGCTGAGCTGAGTCTGGCCCTGCAGCCCTAATGCTTCTTGGGGCCTAAGGTTCTGGGGAACTTGAGGACACGGCTGTCGTGCCTGATGAATGAGTTTCCTTATTATCGTGCTGGGCACAGCCACACACCTGGATCTCACAGTGCCTTTGCAACCATTACCCTCACCTTACAGAAGTGGAAACTGAGGCACTGAGGGGTTGATTGATGTGCCCGAGGTCCCCTCCAAGTCCAGCCCCTTGGGGACATCCCAGCCACTTGGAGCTCAGTCCCGTCCAAGTCGAGTGCCTTTTCTGCCACACGCCAAGTTAGGAAGTTCCCAGCATTCTCTACAAATAAGGATTCCCAGCCCTCATGTTGAAAATGCTTAGTATAGCTCCAGGAAAGCAGGGTGGGGTGGGCCCAGATTTCTCAAAACAAAAATCTATTTTAATTCACTTTAACTAAAAAAAATAAACAGAGGCCTGTGGGTACTTCTGGGGATGGGGAGGTTTGTAGCATGCATCTGCCATAAGCTCAAACAAACAAGATGTTGAAACATTTCAACCCAGTGTGGTCAAAGTTCTGAGGAACAAAGGGATGAACAAGTTTGGGTGGAGCCCCCAGCCTTTCGCTAATGCTTTCCCCCACATGCCCCACAGACCCTGCTTGGTATCAGACCTGGCCAGGCCCCGGGAGCCGGCCCTCCACGAGCCCAAAGACCCCCGGCCCCCAGCCTGCCCAGAACTGGTCAGCAACGTGGACCAAGGACGGCAAGCGCCGGGACAAGCGCTGGGTCAAGTACGAGGGAATCGGGCCCGTGGATGAGAGCGGCATGCCCATTGCCCCCCGATCCGTGAGTCCAGGGCTGGGGGCCACGGACAGAGGGGGCCCAGGAACGCACGCTGAGTTCCGCTTCTGTGAATTAAAGGCAGGGATGGGGGGCACGGGCAATGAAGGCTGTACCCAAACCATCACAGACTAAGACAAGGGTGCAATGACATGAACCCCATAAAGTTGCAGGCACCCTTATGTGCCTGTGTTGTGCAGGTGGGTTTGTGGGGAGGGGGTTGGAATTCCCACTGGATCCTCAAAGGTGGAGACCCACGGCTCTAACGACAGCCTGGCAGGGCCTGCTCGGCCCTCCTGAAGGGGTTGCTGAATGAATGACCAGCTGAATGAATGAATGAGTCCAGAGTGAGGATGCCTTGCACTGTGGCAGCACTGGAAGGGTCAGGAGGTCCGGGCTCTGGGGCACCCTTCGTCCACTCCGCTGCGTGTCTTGGGCATGTCTTGGGCTGCCTCTAGGAAAGTGGGGTGGGTAACATATATCCTTCCTGCCTCCCGGGGTAGGTGAGGCGAGGGATGTGAAAACCCATTTCCCCCTCTATGATTACTTTTGTAATGGTCTTTGTAGAAACAGAACTATGAAAAGCAAAGAGAGAAAAGTAGAAATCATCAACATCTCACAATGTAGGGATCATCGTTGAATACCCTTTGATGTACATCCTTCCGTTTGCCTTATCGGTATCTAACGTGTTACACAAAGTTGTTGTGATTAAGGCTGTCACAACAGAGAGGTGCCCCAGCCCGCCCACTGGGGCTTGAAGGTAGTCAGAGAAAGGTGGTCATTAAGAAGAGACTTCTGCGGCTCGGTATAGGAAGGGTGGGTGAGCCGGAAGGCCTCACTCTGCCTTCTCTGATCCCAGAGTGTTGACAGCCCCAGGGACTGGTACCGGAAAATGTTCCAGCAGATTCACCGGAAAATGTCAGGTGAGACACCCTTCCAGGGTCCCCTCTGCCAGGATGGGCGCCAGACTCTGTGGCTTGAGGAAGGAGAGGCAGAAAGGGAAACTTAACTGCTCTGGGAGGTCCTTCTCTACCACCCCAGGCTCTGCGGTGAGTGCTCCCTAAAACAGACCAAGGTACTCCCAGTGGTGGCCTCCAGTGTAGTCCTGGGAGGACAATGACTAGACACCATTCCAGAGGATGCCCCGAGGATCCAGGGAAAGCCGGCCTTTCCAGAAATCTCCCTCTGACTTTCCTGCCAGGCTGAAATTCCACCATCAGTGGGTCATCAGTAGGAAATACTGCTTTCTTCCAAAATTAAAATGCAGCCAGCCCCAGGAGGTGCAGATGAATATCCCACAAGTTCACTCGTAGTCCCTCGAATATGTGTTGAGCACTTACTATATGCCAAGAACTGTTGTAGGTGCTAAAGCTACATCCCTGAACCAAAAAGAATGCCCCTGGCCTTGCGAAGCTCACATTCTAGATCAGGGGTTCTTAACCTTTTTGGTTCCACGGACCCCTTTGCCAGTCAGGTGAAAACCACGGACCCCTTACTAAGTCCACACTACACTGTGTATCATTTAATAAATATATCACACCCGCACCAACACGTCCCCAGAAGAATAATATATTTTTGAATTTCAATTCAAGCTCACGGACCCCTGGCTAAGAACCCCTGTTCTAGACGGAGAGAGACACACAACAAACGGATAAATATTTAATATGGTATGGTGGTTAGGGCTGCAGAGAGAATTAAGGCGTGTCGGGAACGCCCGCCGCAGTGAGGCTGCCGCTTCATACGGGGTGGTCAGGGGAAGCGGCCTTTGAGCAGAGCCCTGAGAGCATGAAGTGAGGTAGCCTGGCCGAGAGCTATGGGAGGAACATTCCAGAGGGAGCACCAAAGACCCAGAGGCAGAAGCATGCTTGGCATGTTCTGGAACAGTAAGGAGAGGCCGGACTGGAGTGAGAGAGGGCCATGAGGTGGGAGATGACGTCAGAGAGGTAGCAGAACTCATGGGTTATTGTTAGAACTTTGGCTTTGTAGAGAGGAGCAGCAGAGTAACTTGATCTGACAGATAGTGGCTAAAAAGGGTCACTCTGGCCACCGTGTGGACAGATGGCAGGGGCAGGGGTGGAAGCAGGCGGACCAGCTAGGAGGCTTTGCTTTGCTCGGGCTAGAGCTGATGGTGTCTTCGAGCGGCGTGATGGTGGTGGACCCGATGGGTTGTGGTGGGATTCAGGAAACATTTGGAAGATAGAGTCATTGGAATTTGCTGATGGGTTGGATATGGCATAAGAGAGAGGACTCAAGAATGATTTTAAACCTGGGCAAGCAGAAGGGCGGAGTTGCCGTTTGTAAAGACAGGGATGACTGCAGGGGGAGCAGGTCTGAGAGGAATTCCATTTTAGACATGTTACTTCCCAGTGGAGATGCTGAGGAGGAAGCTTCACCGCGTCGGGGAGAAGTCTCGGCTGCAGATAAAAGCACCTGGGACCTGCTCAATGAGACTCTGATTTAAAGGTCCCCGAGTAATTCTAATGTGCAGCCAAGGTGGCAGATCACTGGCATAGACGGTATTGTAAAAACCAGAAGACTGGATGAGACCACCTGGGTGGGGGGTGGGGGGGTAGATGGAGAGATAAGGGGGCTGGAGGACTGAGCGTTGAGGACTTGGACGTTTAGAGGTTGACATGATCAGGAGCCAGCACAGCAGACTGAGAAGGTGCAGCCAGGGAGGTAGGATGGAAACAGAGAGAGTGTCAAAATAATTTCTAAAGGAGGAAGTGATCACCTGTGACAAATGCTGCTGCCGAGTCAAGTAAGATGAAGTCTGAAAATGGACTGTTAGATTGCATAACGTGGTGGTCACTGGGGCACTTGGTAAGAGCAACTGGGGACAAGAGTGGTGGGGCCAAAAGAGGGTGAGAGCAGGAAATTGGGGTAGGTGCTTTAGACAACTGCTTTCTAAAAAGGAAAGCAGAAAACTCCAGGGCCTGGAGGCAGGTGTGGGATTAAGAGAGGGGTGTTTTGATTTGTGTTTAGGGTAGGAACTGTTACAGCACGTCTGCATACCAAAGGGATCAAATCAGATGCCTGGTCAGTAGCTCTTCCTAGGAGGTCCCAGAAATTCAAAAGCGTGATGAGGAGTGGGGTCTGGGCCAAGGAGGAAGTGCAAACATTTAGAAGAAGGTGCAGGAACGGAAAGAGGGAGAAGAGGAAATCAAATGTCCCCAATCTGACAGGCCTGCGAAGGTCAGAAAGAGGGTGTGTGTGGGAAGGAGCCGGAGGTTTGGGGCACCCCGGCTGGCTGCTGGGGTTGGCTCACTCAGGCCCTCGAGTCTGCCAGAGGCATTTCAAGCCCTTCCCTCCCTCGGGACATTCTTCAGACCTTAACTCAAGGCGGGAGGCTGGGAGCGGCCGAGGCAGCCTCCCCCTTGTTCCTTGCCCTCCTTTCTGCCCCATCCGTGACTGACCTGCGTACCTTGTGCTCCCACAGATCTGCAGCTGGACTGCACCTTGGAGGAACCACCCAAAGGTGAGGGGGTGCCTGTGGACACGTCTCCCCGGTACCCACATTCACCCTTCCCGTTGGCTGGGACCTGCAGCTGTGCCAGGCTTTTGGGCTCCCCGCTTGGCTTTAATTCTAGTGGAGGAGTTTTTATAACTCGCTTCCAGGGAGCTCCAAACCCCACTTTCTCACACTGGCTGCTAGCGTGGCCAGTGTGAGCATCGGCTCTGCAGTCCAGCCAACCCTAGCCCTGCCACTGCCAGGCGGTGAGTTTACTTCTCCGGGCCTCTCTTATCTCATCTGTAAAATGGGGCTCCCACCTACCTCACTGAGTTGTTTTGAAGACCTGGTGGTGGAAAGCTCACATTGAGCCCCACGAATCCACCCAGGAGCGAGGGTGGGAGGGGGTCTGAGCCATAAGTGGTCACCCAGGTGCTCCCCATCCCAGCTCCCGCCTGCCCCCGCCGCTGCCTGTCCTCTCCCACCATCAGTGGTTCCCTCATGTGCCTCCTCTGCAGACTCGAGGCACCGGGGGCTCCAGCAGAGACCTGCCAGCAGGCGTGGCCTGGTCGCAACACAGAGCGGGTGAGCGAGCGCCGTGGGGAAGGGGCACCAGGGCTGCGGAGGAGCGCGGTGCCCCCTGGTGGCCACATTCGGCGCAGCCTTGGGGCAGGCAAACCCGGGCCTGGTTCCCCCACCCCACAGCATCCCGACGAGGGTTGACCCCTCTCAGGATCCAGGCGGCCCCAGGGACCCCCACACCCACAGGGCCAAAGGCACCCGCTTCTGGTCAGGAACGCCTGTGACGTGTTTGTGGGGAGCCAAAGGCACTCAGCATCCCAAAGCTCCATGGCCCTTTGGGGATGGAGAGCAGGGCAGGATGCCCATTCCGAGGGCAGAGGCTTGAGAAGGCTGGGACCTGTGGCTGTCCATTTTGGAGCCTGAGAAGAAACCAGGGGTATGGAAGGACCCAAGTTTCCATCCTGGCATTCCCTGCGGCTGAGAGAGGAGCCACAGCCCAGAGAGGTTAAAGATGAAATTCCTTTCCTCTGTGCAATCCTCACAGCCCCAGCGGGGCTGCCAAGGCCCTAGAGCTTGGCTCTCAAATCAGTGGGTTTCTTATTGCTTTACTGGGAGAGATTAGCCTCAGCACAGCCATAGTTGGCCCCTGGCTAAATGCTATCATCAGAGGTAGAAGTTAAGAGCTCAAGCTTTGGACCCAGGGTTCTGGGTTCAAGCCGGTGCTCTGTCCCTAGCTATGTGACTTGGGCAGTTTAACCATTCTGAGCCTCAGTGTCCCCATCTGTTAAGGGGCGATTGTAGGATTGTTGTGTGTGCCAGGCTTGGCAGGCTGTAAGTCTCCACAAACATTATTATACAGGTTCAATTATGAATAGCTCTTCCTTAGATTAGGAGTGACGTATGTCATGCTCATTATCACTTTTATTATTATTAAAATCAGAACAGAGTCATAATTATGGCCAGCAAATCCCGACTCTGGGGTCAGACATCCCATGACCTGATAAGCTTGAAATGGCAGTTCCCGTGGTGGAAACATTAAAACAAAACAGAGGCTGGAACATTTAGGCTCGCCAAGAAGGGGGCTGTAAAGGGAGGTGGTGGAGTAAATGTGGAAACCAGGGAGCCTCCAGGGACAGGGCAGTGCCTCAGCGGCTGGGGTGGTTCCATAGACGAGGGCCTCAAATCCAGCTCCCAGATGGCACTGAGGCCCAGAGAGGACAAGTAACTTTCCCTGGGGGCCCACAGCTGACAGAGCCTCAGGGCTCTTTCAGCTGCCCTGGGATTTTCCTTGGAATCTGATGTAGCCCCCCTCTCCTGGGCATGAGTGCAACACCACTCACCTGTCGTCTCATCAACAGAGCCAGACAGAACACAAATGCATCCTCTGGGATAGCTCACCAGGAGCAGATGTTACTTGCCAGGCCATTTCCTGGGCACCTCACACCTGTTCCCTCATCTAAGCTTCACCACATTCCTTTTTTTTTTTTTTTTTTTTTTAAGATTTTATTTATCCACCCTCCCCTCCATTATTTGCATTTGCTGTGTCTGTTTGTTGTATGCTGGTCTTTTTTTTTTTTAGGAGGCACCTGGAACCGAACCTGGGACCTCCGATGTGGGAGGGAGGCACCTAATTGCTTGAGTCACCTCTGCTCCCTGCTTTGTTGTGTCTCTCAGTATGTTTTCCTCGTGTCTCTCGTTGCATCATCTTGCTGTGTCAGCTCGCCACACACCTGCCCGTCGTGTCAGCTCACTGTCTTCTTTAGGAGGCACTGGGAACCGAACCTGAGAACCTCCCATGTGGTAGGCAGGAGCTCAGTCGCTTGAGTCACATCCGCTTCCCCACCACATACTTATGATGAAGGAAGTAGTCCCATTTTACAGGTATTGAACCTGAGGCTCAGAGAGTTAAGTAACCTGCCCGGAGGTCCCATAGCTATTAGTGGTGGAGCTGGGATTTGCACTTTCCACAATCTGACACTGCTTCCACAGCAAGGAGCAGGGGCAGCCAGAGGCAAGGTTAGCCCTGTACTGGTCAGCTAAAGGGATGCTGATGCAAAGTAACAGAAATCTGTTGCTTTTATAAAGTGCATTATTTGGGGTAAAAGCTTACAGTTATAAGGCCATAAAGAGTCCAGCTCAAGGTACCATAAGAGGTACTTTCTCACCAAAGTCTGTTGCCACATGTTGAAGCAAGATGGTGGGCAATCCCTGCCTGGTCTCACAGGCCTCCTTCCTCTCTTAAGGCTCTGTGGACCCAGTTTCTTCCGATCTCAGCTGTAGGGCTTGTCTCTCTTCCTGGGGCTTTAGCTATTTGAGCCTTCTCCTTCTGTCACATGGCAGGACCGAAATGACCAAGTTCTCTCCTCTTCAGTATCTCTGGAGCTCTCTCTCTTCCTGTGTGTTATCTTGAGTGAGTGTCCATTTTTCAGCCCACCAAGAGGGCGGGGACTCAACCCTGAGTCACGCCCTACTGACGTGGTCAAATCAAAACCTTAATCTTAACAGGTAATTTAATCAAAGACATCTCAGGTGAATCTACTACAATCAAAGGGGATCACACCCAGAGGAAAAGACCAGTTTACAAACATAATCACTCTTTTGTGGATTCATAAATAATCTGACACTGCCACAGCCTCTTATCCCAGAGCAGGTGCTGAGGTGGTTGGGGATGTGTGTGCAGTTCCCTCCCACCACAGTTGTGTGCTCACTTGTGCCTCAGTTTCCCTAAAAGGAAACCGAAGAGATGTCCTTTCCTTTCTTTAGAAGAAGCTGGGGCCTCTCTGAAGAGTTTCCTGGTGGCACCCTCAACTATAATCCTCGAACATCCTCCTCTCTGCTCAAGAACCCAAATCAGGTAGCCCATGCAGCATCCTCCCCACACGGCCTGCAGCTTCATGCTCATGCCCAGGCCCCTCTTCTGGAACAGTTTGGGGGTCCTGTCCTGTGCAGCCCAGGATGCCCAGAATCCCTCGGAGGGCCAAAGGGGCAGGGCAGAGGCTTGAAAGCTGCTTTCTGAAACTGGACAGTATTCGGGCTCCCCTCTAACTGAAGCTGATGCCTGGGACCCACCTCCATGCAGGTGTCCAGTCACCGAGAGAAAGTGGACAGTGTCTGGAAGGAAGACGCCTGGAACCAATTTCTGCAAGAGATAGAGACTGGGCAGAAGGTAAGGGTTGACCTGGTCCTCTAGGAGTGGGTGTGCCCCTTGACTAGTGCATTTTGGAAAGCAAGTCCATTCTCTCTGACACACCCTTCCCCACCCTTCAGCCAAAGAAACCACTAGTAGATGAGCCTGTTGAGAAGCCCTCTCAACCCATTGAGGTGAGTGCTGGCAGGGAAGTGGGGCACGGGGTGGGGAGGGGAGAAACTAGTCTAGTGGAATGTACTAGAGAGATTCTAAGCTGGGTGGGCTCTGGTGCCCATGGGCGAAGGCCATGGATCAAAAGCTCTGACCCCTGTGTAACATTTATGTAATCTTTAAAAATATATATATATATATTATTAAAAAAAAAAAAAGCTCTGACCCTCCCCCTTCCCCCTTCCCTCCCGAGTTACAGTCTATCTGGGCTGAGCACTTCTCATCTCTGTATCCCCAGCACCCAGGACAGTGCCTGGCATACAGTAGGCACTTAATTAAATATATGTTGAATAAATGTGTGCTAACCAAAGCAGGAGCGGGGAAGAAGGTAGTCAGTGTGGACTGGAATAATCAGGAAGCATTTTGGAGGTGGGGCTGGGCCCTCAAAAGAAGGGAGGGAGGGTTTGGCCAATCAGAAAAAGGGGGCTTCCAGAGCCACCTAGCAAAGGCTTTGGTGTGTATGGATGTGTATGTGTGTGTAACACTTAGCAGACTGGGATGGACGGCAGGAGGGAAGGCTGGATGGGTACAGTGAAGGCAGGCCTTGGAAGGCCATAAAAGGCTTGATGGGAGAGGAAATAGGGAGCCTCTGTAGGTTCTGGAGCAGAGATGTAACATAAAAATGGTACCAAGGCATTATCAGGTGAGAGCAGGATGGGTGAGATGGATGGGGAGAATGGGGCTAGAGGAAGGGCCCCCTGACACCCAGAAACCTTGCCTCCCCCAGGGGCAAAGGCAGGGGCGCTGGTTCTGGCCCTTTGTGTTTGGGCCTGCCCTTCTCCCCAAGCCCAGTGGGGCTGGACCTGCTGTTCCCTGGGCTTCTCACATCTGACCTTTGACCAGCGCCCCTCCTCCCCCCTCCCCCCTCCCCCCTCCCCAGGTCCTGCTAGAGAGAGAGCTGGCCAAGCTGAGCGCTGAGCTAGACAAGGACCTGCGGGCAATTGAGACCCGGCTGCCGTCCCCCAAGGTACCAGCTGCCGTCCCCCAAGGTACCAGCCTCCCTCCCCGAGATGCCTGCAGACTCCTGGAGCGGGCATCCAGGGTCTGCAGCAGCCGGGCTGGGGTGGGAGGACAGACAGACAGACAGACGTGTCCTTCCAACTGTGACCTTGCGCCAACTTCGTCCGTCCCCGTCTGCTCCCTCCTCTGTCAAATACAGGGCGTTGGCTTTTACAAGCGCCCCCTAAGGAACCTTTCCAGATTCCACGTCACCCCGACGTGTGGCGGGGGGCGGGGGGGGACGGGACCCGGGCTCCCCCCACCAACCTCAGCTCTTGGGGACCCGGACCCCTACAAGGCACTTGTTCCCACAAACCCTTCCGCGCCCTCCTCCTGACCCCACTGCGGGCCCACCCCCTTCCCCGGTGCCTCCGGGGTCCCCGGCGTCCCTCCCTCCCCTCCCCTTCCCCCCCTTCCCCCTTCCCTTCCGAGTTACACACTTTTCCGGAGGCAGCGGCCGCCTCGGCGGGCGCTGGGACCCGGAGGGGTCCTGGCCACTGAGCGAGCCCCGTCTCCTGGTACAGAGCTCCCCGGTGCCCCGAAGGTCCCTGGAACAGCGGCCGCGGCCCCCGGCCCGGTGAGTGGAGGGGGAGCGCCGGGCGTGGAGCAGGGGGTCTGCGCGGGAGGTGGGCGGGCAGCGGGGACGTGGCGCGGGCCGGGCGGGGGCCTCTTCGCCTGGGCTGAGCGCGAGAGGAGGGGCCTGGAGAGCCTAGAAGTGGCGGAGCGAGGGCGCGGCCCGATCAGGGGAGGGACCGGGAGCCGCTGTGCCCGCACCCTGGGAAAGAAACTTGTCCCCAAGCCCAAGGACTTCGGTCGCCACGAGCCGGCGGAGCGCGGTGGGGGAGCCCCGTCACTGGCCAGCGCACCCCCACGGGTCCCCCGGCCTCCACCGGCCTGTCCCGGTCCCGGGCCTCACCCTTCCTGGCCGCGGCTGCACGGGAAGTAGGACATCCTGTTGAGCGTCCCGGGACCTGGAGACGCCAGGGGAGGGGGCGGCCGCGGCTGTGCTGGGGGTGTGTGTGTGGGTGGTGGTGGCACATTTGGGAGGCCGGGGAGGTCTGGGGGTGAACTGCATGGGGTGAGAGGGCCCCGACAGGTGGCTCACTCGCCGTGTCCCCCCGCAGCCCGGCCTCAGCCTGGAGCTCCAGCCTCGCGCGCACACCGCACCTGGGTCCCTCCCGATCCCTGAGCCCGCACAGAATGGCGGACAGAGGAAGCCCCTTCCTGGGTCGGCGAGACTTTGTCTATCCTTCCCCAACCGGAGGTGAGGATCAAATCCTATTCTGTCGCCCACCCACCCGAGATGCTGATGCCTTGTTCTGGGGGCCGGGTGCGGAGCCCCATCTCCACCCCCCACCCCCACATGGCCTTCCAGTGCTGAGCCAGTGCTTCTCCACAGAGCCTAGTGCCTCTGAGCCAGGGGGCAGCCCAGCCAGGAAGGAAGAGAAGAAGGTAAGGGGAGCACAGGGCCAGGGTTCAGGGAGGGCCTGGGGCCCATCCCCCTTGGCTGCTGTTCTGGATCAGCCACCTGCCTGACCGAGGTGGGCCCCTCTGTCCTCTCCCCTCTGCCCAGATGAAGGCTGCCCGGCTCAAGTTTGATTTCCAGGCACAGTCCCCCAAGTAAGTGGCCCTCCTCTCCCTTCCCCTCCCACCCTGGGACAGAGTGTTTGCAGCTTCAGCCCCCTGCTCAGTGGGGCTCTGGGGTACACCAGACAGGGTCAGAAGGGAAGGAGGTGGGGACGACCTCAGCTTGCTCTGGCTTGCAGGGAGCTGACTCTGCAGAAGGGGGACATTGTTTACATCCACAAGGAGGTGGACAAGAACTGGCTGGAGGGGGAGCACCACGGCCGACTTGGCATCTTCCCTGCTAATTACGTGGAGGTGAGCAAGGAGGCACAGGGGCTGGCAGGAGCCAGGGCAGGTGGCTTGGAAGAGACTTAGAGTACAGATCTCTTTGGCACATGGCTCCTTGCCAGGGTTGATTGGAACCTTATTCCCTGCACGTTTCCTAAGATGCAAAACTGTGGTCTCTTGGGGCAGGACCACATCTCACTGATGTCCTCCTCCCTCTGCCCTGGCCTGGCCCCGTGTTTTGCATGTACAAGGTATCCTGGAAATGTCTGTCATTTCTAGCCCCGGGGAGAACCCAACAGCCCAGCTCCTGGTCCGCAAGCCGCCACTCCCAGTCTTTCACCACTCGGAGTCCATCTTTCTAAAGCTGTCCTTGGAAAGAATTGTCATTGCAGCCGCTGAGAGTACCAAGTGTTTGATAGTTGATAAATCACATATGCATGCATCATCACCTCTTACGTGTCCGTACCTTTTCTTCTTATGAACCAGGGAAGTGAAATAGTCCCATTTTACAGATGAAGTTGCCTCAGTTCAGAGACAGGTTATTAAGTAGAAAACCCAGACTCCAGGGAAGCGTCTGTGGCTCAATTGGTGGGGCTCCCGTTTGCCATATGGGAGGCCCCGGGTTCGGTTCCCGGGGCCTCCTGGTGAAGGCAGGGCCCGCCCGCACGGCGTGGTTGGCTGACTCAGCGAGCACAAGCAGCAAGGGGGGGATGGATGAATAAATAAATAAAATCTTTTAAAAAAAAAAAAAAAAAAAGAAAACCCAGACTCTGAATCCAGGTCTTTCAATTCCCAAAACCAGGTTCTGGATTTTCTAGACATAAGATACTTGAAGTTTTCTTTGGTATTTGTGTCTTTCAAGAAATTCCAAGTTACCAATTTTATTGGCTTAAAATTGTTCCTACTCCCTTATTGTCCTTTCAATGTCAGCAGGAGCTGTAGTCATGTCCTCTCTTTTATTCCTGACATTGGTAATTTGTGTCTTCTTTTATTCTGGCTAGAGGTTTATCAGTTTTATCGATCTTTTCAAAGAATCAGCTTTTGATTTCATTGTGTGTTTTTTTTTTTCTCTCTGCTTTTCTATGTCATTGAGTTTTGCTCTTATTTCTTTCCTTCTTCTTTCATTGGCTTTAACTTGCTCTTCTTCTTTCTAGTTTTTCAAGGTGGAACCAAAAATGATTGATTTGAAACTTTTCTATTATAAACATTTAATGTTATAAATTTCCCTTCTAAGCACTACTTTAGCTACATCCCACAAATTCTGATGTTGTGTTTTCATTCCATTCAAAAGATTTTCTAATTTCCATTGTGACTCCTCTATGACCCATGGATTAAGCTTTTGTTTAAATCAGGTTCTTGATCTATAGGCATCAGGCCTCCCCTCCCCTCAGAACAACCTCTCTGATCCTGAAATTCCACAGTTTACACAGCACTCTACTTTATCCATCACTTACATGTTGGTGTGAAATAGATTACTGGTTTCTGTGAGTGGGATGAAGTGGAGAAAGCATGGGGATCCTGGGCATATGGTGGTGGCATGGGGGAGGAGGGAGAGGGGCCCTTGGCTTTCAGCAGTGGTAAAATGTGAAATCCTCGGTTTCAGAACAGGTCACCAGATGCTCCCTGCTACGTGGCACTCATTTCCTTCTGTACTCCCCTTTAAACTCCCTTCCAGCCTTTGCACTTGTTATTCTGTTGTCCAGTAACATTTGCTCTACATACTGAAAATTCTGCCTCCAGGGAGTCTTCTTGACCTTAAGGCCACCAAGGGCATTGACCCCTGGCTACCCCCAGGGCTTATATCAGTGTCTCTTGTCTCTGGCCTGCAGCAGGTCATGCACTTCCCACCTTCTCTATGTTGCCTTACCCTCCTCCCAGGAGCCCAGTTCTGCGCCTGGGTGATGCCCCGGTCGAGGCGCTGCCTGCATCAGGATTGTGGCCTTTCGCCCTGCAGGTGCTGCCCGCAGATGAGATCCCCAAGCCCATCAAGCCCCCCACCTACCAGGTGCTGGAGTACGGAGAAGCCGTGGCCCAGTACAACTTCAAGGGCGACCTGGATGTGGAGCTGTCCTTCCGCAAGGTGGGGCCAGGCTGGGCAGGAAGTTGGGGGGCTTGGAAAGACCCAGTTAAATATGTGCATTACAAACATGTTTTTAAAGTGTCAGGTGTACCTGTATTTACCCAGTATTTCAATCCCCCCCCCCCAGTCTCTTAACTTAGCCCATTTTGAAAAGGGTATCATAAACTTCTAGAGTTGTGTTTTTTTTCCAACTGCAGGTTGGTATGTCGTGAGGTTCATAATCAGCATTTTAAAAGAACAGAGTTATTGGGATGCATTGAATGTAGCAAGGGCATTTTATCAAACTCTAGGCAGTTATGTATATACATATGTACTGGGTTGCTATTAAAATATGTGGGTTTTTTTTGTTTTTTTTTACTATAGATCATGGTCAAAAAAGTTTGAAAAATGCTCTCTTAAAAAGCAGGGGACTAGCCTCCCTTTGGGTTATTTTGGGGACTGAGGCCATGAATGTCCTGTGTAAATGCCATCTGGAGGAGCAGGCCCAGGAAGAAAGGGGGAAGGAGGTGGCTGGATGGAGGGGGCAGGAGAGGGCAGGGGAAGGCAAGGGCAGGCAGCCCCGTCAAGCTGGTGGGTCTTCTATCCCCGATAACAGTGTATGGGCTGGAAGACACAGTCCCTGCACTCAGGGAGCTTGTTTTTAGATGACCAGGTCACCCCTTGTGTGAGGCAGGGACCAAACCCAGTCCTGGCAGTGATGGTGAATGCCTGTCCAGTGCTCCTCAGAAGTGTATTTAAAATGTGAGGAAATCAAGGCTCAGAGAGACAAACACAGCTTGGAGTTGGCAGAACCGGGTTTGGACCTGTGCTCTTAACCTCCAGGATCCCCTGCTATTGGAGCTTCGGGAAGTGCTGTGAACTGGGAAGGGGGCGTGCAGGCCAGGTAGGCTTCCTGAAAGAGGCAGGACAGACAGAGTATTGTGGGAGGAACTCAAGCAGCCTGGGTTTGGCCCCTGACTCCATCACATCAAGTTCTGACACCTTGAGCAGCCTGCTTAACGTGTCCTGGCCTGCTCCCTCGTGTGCAAGGGGTTTGGCTTGGACGAGATAGCCCACCCCGGAGACAGAGCCCTGCAGACGTCACCTCCTTCGTCCTCACCCCCAGGGGGAGCACATCTGCCTGGTCCGTAAGGTGAACGAGAACTGGTACGAGGGGCGCATCTCCGGCACGGGCCGCCAGGGCATCTTCCCAGCCAGCTATGTCCAGGTGGGCCGCGAGCCCCGCCTCCGGGTCTGCGACGACAGCCCTCAGCTCCCTGGATCCCCCCGCCTGACCACCACCGCCCGCCTGGCCCGTAACCCGGCCTCCCCCTCCACTCCGTGCAGCCCAGTCGACCCCAATGACCGGGGGGGGCAGACCTCCCCCCGCCGTACCGGCTTCTCCTTCCCTACCCAGGAGCCCAGAGCCCAAGCCCAGGTAAGGAGGCCTGCCTCGCTATGGAGAGATGACCCCTGCTCCCCACACCACACCCTCTCCTTGGGACTGGTCCATGCTTTGGAATCCTTCCTAGGACAGCCCGGAGATAGTAGTGGGGTGACTGAGCAGAATCTTGAATGGTAGCCCCAACCTGGCCTTGCAGACCTTAAACCCTGAGTCAGTTCTGGTCCTTGAGCCCAGGGAAGTGCAGGGCAGCCAGCCAGCTCTGGGTGGGACCCCAAAGCCAGCCCACCCTGTGAGGGTTTGTCTGTGCCAGCTTCTGGGGCAGGGTGGTGCTAGGAGTTGGTGGTCTGCCATTTGCCTGCTGTGTGACCTTGGGTAGATGGCTTGCCCTCTCTGGGTTTGGGTTTCTCACCTGTAGAATGTTCCTCATCTCTAGAATGGGGATAATAATTCCCACTGTAGAGGGTAGTTGGGGTGGGTTTGAACTAAAAGTTTCAAACTTTTAGCTTCTGGGTAAAAGTCATTATTCCTAATACTGGGACAGCCCAAAAACAAGGCATTTCCAGCCTCTGCGTTCCTCGTGCATGCATGCATCCATCCACTCGGCAAACCTCTGCCACATACTCCCGGGCTGGCAGGCTTGGATGGGCCTGGGGATGCTGTGTATCCCAGTTGAATCACTGCTCTGGACTCCCCCCGTTCCTGGCTTTGTCCATGCTGGCATTTGGGAATCCTGTGCCTCAGCTTCCCAGCATCTGTGCCTTGGGGATTTGTGAGGATTAGAAGAGGTAGTGTGCAGAAACACTTCATGCAGGTGAAGCATGGGGAGGCCCGTTGCAGTTCCCCTCCCCTCACGCTTGGGTAGAACCTGCTGTCTTCCTTCCTCTGACTCTCCTTTCCTGCTGTGAACCCCCAGAGTCTTAGTACCCCTGGGTCGGCTGTGTCCCATCCTCGAGGATCCAGCCACTCCCTGGACCTGGGGGCCTCCTCCTCCAAGACCACTCAGATACACTGGACCCCGTGAGTACTGTTTGAGGGTGCTTGGTCCAGGTGGTGGGGGAGTCACCCAGCAAGCAGGGCGCACTGACCCCACATTCCATCCCCTCGTCCCTGGATAAAATCCTACTACTTGGCACTTGTCCTTTCAGAGCTTACGGGAAATCTAGAGGCAGGGGAGGAGGCACTGGGTTGTGGAGCTCAGGCTCTTCCCGTCCCTGAGTGGCCTCTCAGTCTCAGCCTCCTCGTGGGGTTTCTGGCCCTGAGGTCAAGGCATGTGAAGGATGTGAAGTGTGGGAGCCAAGAGAGCAGACTCTCAGGTGCCGGGAGGTCAGAGACAGCGTGGTTTGGGTTGGTGAGGGCTTGGAGGGCAGAGGCAGGGCCTGGGGAAGAGTATGCTGGAGCCAGACAGAGAGAAGCCCTTCTAAGAGCAGGGCCCGGGGCTGAGCATGGAAGGACCCTGGGAGATTCGGAGGAAATGGCAATGCTTGGGTTCAGTGCTTCCAGGCCTGGTCTGGGGAAGGTTGCCGTAACGACGTCTCCCACAGGTACCGGGCTATGTACCGGTACAGGCCCCAGAATGAGGATGAGCTGGAGCTGCAGGAGGGCGACCGGGTGGATGTCATGCAGCAGTGTGACGATGGCTGGTTCGTGGGTATGTGAGCCTGGGGTGTGGAGGGTTGGGGGGCAGTCCAGAAGGGGGTATCTCAGGGTCCCTGGGGAGATGGGGGTGGGCTGCTGCTGTCCACCAGAGCAGGCCCAGCCAAGACTCATGGCCTGACCACCTGTCCCCCAGCTGCGGGCCTGGCACTGGAAGCTTTTCCAAAGCCCCAGCACTTCTGTTGCCTACCTGCCTTCTGACCCTGAAGTGGGGGGAGGCCTGGAGGGACACCAGCCCGAGCCTATTGATGGAGTCTCTGGTGTCGCTAAGCTCCTGGTAGAAAGGACCAGGCCTCGTACCTGGAGATCCCCTTCCTTCCCCTCCTCCCCCTGCCCCCAGCTAGCGCCTCCAGGCCTGGAGAGAGAAGGGAGTGGGGAGAGGTTTCAGCCTCTCAGGGCTGGCCCAAGTGCCGCTCAGGCAAGGGACTGGGGCAGCACAGCCTCCGGTGGCCATGGCCTAGTTCAGGGTGACTGGCCCGCCCGGCTTCACATGGCTGCTTCTCCAGAGGGGCTCGCCCTGTCCAGACTTTGGCCACACACGGCCTCGGCTCCAAAGGATGGGGTCATCCTCAGGAAGAAGCAAGCAGCAAGAAGCCTGCCAGGGCTGCAGGGTGGCTAGGAAAGGGTGCCCTGACCTGGCCGCCTGCCCTGTCCTTATCTGAACCCCAGTACCTTAGTGGTGACCAGGCTTCTGACACTAACTTACTAAGCACCCCTCCCTCTGAGGGATGGCACCAGCGCATGTTCTAACCTTACTTCTGCTGTTGAATTTTTTTTTTTTTTTTTTTGAGATAGTTGTGCTTTTTATTTTAAATTAGAGCAGTTGTTAAGTTTAAGAAAAATCATGCGGATAGTTTGGAGACCCCTTTTCTCCCCCGCCACACCCGGGTTTCTCTACTATTATTTTGCCCAAGTGTGGTAACTTTGCTACTAGTGATGAAACAATATTATAATTGCACCATTAACTATAATCCAAAGTAGACATTAGGGTTTAGTTCTCTGCCCAACTCTTTTGTTTTGAATCTTTTATAACAACGAATAAAGTTTTGCAAATTTATATAGACAAGAAGGAAAAGCACCACTTTTGTGGTATAAGCCATCAGTGCTTTCAGAGGAAAGGTTTAGACCTGCGCTGTCCAATATGTTAGCCATTAGCCACATGTGGCTCTGTTTAAGTTTAAATTAATGCGAATGAAATGAAATTTAAAGTTCAGTACTTCAGCCACACTAGCACATTTCAAGGGCCCTGTGTGGCTAGTGGTGATTATTTCGGACCATGCAGGTTTACATCTTTTGCTGAGGTGGTCAGGGAAGGCTTCCTGGAGGAGGTGTGTGTGTGTGTGGAGGGGTATGACATGGGCAAGGGAAGGATTTGAAGAGGCCCAGAGGAAAAGGGAGACACTCCAGGCAGGGGAGCGGTATCGGCAGGGCCTGCGACAGGACGAGCATGGGCTGTTCATAAGGAGGGAAGGGTGCATGCCTGCCTGGAAAGAAAGGCTCAGGACTAACTTCATTGATTTCATATTCCCATGTCCTCTTGCATTCTCCCTCCTCCATCCCAAGCCACTGGTGTTTAGGGTTGTAGCAGTCGAGACCTGGATTTTAGTCCCGATTTTACCGCTAAGCATCCCAGTGCTTTTGGGCAATTGGCTCAAACTTCTCTTAGGCCTCCCTTACCTCCCCATTTGTGAAAAAAGGATGTCATACTAGACCGGGGAGTTTCCTCCTGACTTAAGCTCTGCGAGTCGTCCTCCTGCTACATCTCTCTCCCCAGGAAGGGTGGAGTTATTCAGTGGCGTGTACAAAGTTGTTCACGTCTGTTAACTGCTCAGATGGAGGGATGAACGGATTACTGAATCCAGGAAGTAAATCTTTGCCCGTTTTAGCTTCTGCCACTAGGGGGAAGAACCCAGGAAAGCAAATTCTCCTCCCTGGCCAAGGGACTCCACCTGCAGTTCTAAACACCACCAGCAGGGGGCAGGGCCTCACCCCACATTGCGGTTAAATAAAGGAGAGGAGGAATATACTCTGTCTTTTCCCTTTCAGGTGTCTCCCGGAGGACCCAGAAATTTGGGACGTTCCCTGGAAATTACGTAGCCCCGGTGTGAATGGTCTCCTGGCATCTCAGAGCCCAGCCAGGATGGGGTGGGGAGCAGTAGCACTTAGGGGCGAGAGACAGGAATTCCCCCTCCCCCTAATATCCTTCTCCCCCAGGACGGGAGCTCCTGGCATCTGCAGGCGACCCCAGCAGCTTCTCCCTTTGAGCCCCCTCGAAGCCCCCTGGACTGATCCCCACAGGCATTCCCACCCCCTTTCCAAATATAGAGGTCTGCTTTGAAGTGGAGTCCGTTTCCAGGCCTTATTGAGACCAGACCCCTGCACCCCACCCCCACCCTGCTGTGGCGTTGCCTCTAACGGGGCCCAGCTCCCAGCTTCACCCCCATGGGGTTCCCCTAACCAGAACCAGCCTCCTAACCTAATAGAGACCAAACGCCTGCTCCTGGAGGGGGTTCTTCCCCTTGCACTCCAGCTTGCCTGCTGCCCCCTCGGCCTTCCTGTCTCCAGCTGGGCCTGGGAGCCAGATGGGGACAGATGTGGCCACCTCCTTAGCGGTCGAGGCCCAGTAACCCCCGCTTCCCAAAGGCTCCCGAGCCCTGGACTCTGTAGGTCATCCTGTTGTGAGGTGTCGGGAAGGATTGCTGCCCTCCCACGTCCCCAGCGCGCTCCCCACCCCCAAGTTCCCTCTGGAAGAGAATGTAAAATAAATCTGGACACTAGGAACCTTGCCTTCTTTTCCTTTGGGGATGGGAGAGCCCTCCTCGGCTCAGGCTTATTGGACTACTTTCTGCAGAGGGTGTGTTGGGAATCAGATGGGGCAGGGGTGTGTGTCCGTGTCCTCTTGCGCCGTGTCTGGCAGGAGGTCTGACAAGCAGCGCTGAGAGGAGTGTCACAGGGGCCAGGGCAAGGCCTGACTAGCACGGAGAGCACTTAGCTCTGGGAGAAACCCGAGCTGGGAGGCGGAAAGTGGCCTTGCTTCCAGGCTGTTTGACTTGTGCAGCCGCCGTGGGATCGCTGGGCAAGATGACATTTACGGTTCGCTGCTAATGCTTTCCTTCTGTGAGCTCCGTTTCCACACGGAAGTGCTCCTGTGCTTATTTTCTTCTTGGGGCTTGAGCTTTTGAGCAATCCATGAGGGGAAAATGGGAATGGGGGGCCCTGGATTTAGCTCCAGTGACTCTCCTCACCCGAGCTTTTAGAGTCCTGGAGCTTTGGTCTTGGCTGTGGGGAGTCGGGGAGGGGGTGGGGGCAGACTGGCCCTGGCTGCACGGCCAAGGGTGCACCTTCTTCCTGCGTTGTGAGTTGAGTGTGGTGTAGGCACTGCACATGTGTTGTCTAACGTAAGCTTCACAATGGGCCGGTTTTATGATTCTACTTTACAGCACGAGAGACTGAGGTTCTGAGAAATTGTCTCGGTCACATAATCCTTAAATGGTAAAGTCAGGATCTAAACCCTGGTCTCTTGATGGCTGCCACCTCTCTGCAGGAAATCTACTGCATACCCAGGCAGCCCCCATCCAGGGGCCTGGAAAAGGAAGGTCAGGGACATCCCTGGTGGTGGGGGGTGGTGTCCCAGGGTTGGGCTCTTTGTCACCACGGCTTTTATGTTCTTCCTGGAAACCCTGCCTTCTGGGTCTGTCACTAAAGGTGCTCCCACCCCAGGTGGGTGGGAAGAGGTGATGACGAAAGTGAAGGGCGGTGGTGCCTGGTTCTGTCGGGACAGAGTGGGAGGTGCTGGGTGCAGCCTGGGGCCCCCAGCTTGAGGAACAAGCCCTATTGTGCATTCCTTCACCCACTCTGTCCAGCCTAGTCCAAGCGGGCAAGGCCAGTCCCTCGTGGACTGGAAGGGACCATTCTCCAGGGACCCCAGGGCCTGCTTAGGACCCCCTGTCCCAGCTCCTTTTGGATTCCCTAATGCCCTCCTAGACTGGGAGGGCTGAAACTTCCTTTTCCTGGGGCAGAAACCAAATCCACACCCTCTCTGATAGGTGCTAAAACCCAGCCGCAAACAAAGCCTAAGCCCTGGGCTGCCAGCCCTCACCTGTCCTGAGGAGGAAGGTAGAGGGGGGATCAGAGGAGGGACTGTCCACTTGGAGGAGTCAGAAAGCCAGAAGGGACCTTGGGCACAGGGAGTGTTCACCCCATTACAGACATTGTGAGTGCCTTGCCCAGGGCCCCGAGTCCTTTAGAGCAAAGAGGCACTCTCTTCTGTTCCACAGAATCATGCTCTAGGGTTGAATTTGTCTTTGCGGTGGGTTTTGGGGGTGCACAACTTGCAGATTAACCTGTAGATGTTTATTGAGACTGTCCAAGGCCAAGTCAGGAGTACAGTGAAGTGTAAAACCGTCCCTGCCATTTAAACAGAGGAGTGGGGGTGGGGGAAGGAAGGAAAATTCATCCATTCAGTCTTTCGAACAATGTCCATTCAACACATTTATTGAGTGCCCACTGTGGCCAGGCACAGTGCTAGGTTCCAGGGAGGAGCAGTGAACCAAGCCAAAGCTCTGCCCTTAGAGGAAACTTATGTGCCGGCACGACAAGGAGAAGCTAGACATTATCTGCATTTCACACTGGGAAACTGAGGCCCAGAGGAGCTGAGGTCCTGCACCTGGTAAGAGGCAGAGCTGGCATGCGAGGCTAGCTCAGTGTGCCCCCCACCCAGGCTGTGCTTGCCCTACTTCCCCTTTCCTGCTCCCTCAAGGGGCTTCCAGTCTAATTGGGGAGGTAGAACAAGTGCATCAAGAAAAGTGGCCAGACCAGGAGGCCCAGGATTAGTTACTGGGAGAATAGCTGACACACCCCGAAGGCAGTGGCTATGGGAGGTCACGGGCAGGATGGAGGTGGGCTGGACTGTGTGCCAGGGAGGACCAGGCGTGGGGAGGTGGAGAGGCACGGTGAGGGCACACCTCACCCAGGGAGTGACTCACAGCTGAGGCAGGCAGCTTACAGCTGGGCTCACAGGTGTGCTCCCCTGGAAACAGACCAGGCTGTCAAGAGTGCAAAGTCAAGAGCACTGGGGGAGGGGGGGGCAGGACACACGACTGCCTCTTGTGGCTCTCAGGGAACCCTTTGCCAGATGCTTCTCCCTTCCTGAGCCGGTACCTGGGGCCACCTCCCTGGCTGTCCTCTCTTGACCCCAAAAGCCTGGGTTCCCAGTGGTTGGCCAAGGGCGTGGGGACAAGGGCCAGTGGCAAGCGTCGGAAGCTGACCCATCCAGGCAGGGCAGCGGAGAGGGTCAGGTAAGGGAAGCCAGGAGTGGGAAAGGCATGAAACAGGGAGGGGGGGAGGGGGGTAGGCGGGAGTTGGGGAGGGGGGAAGCTCTGTGTTGAGGGGAGAACTGCAGCTGCCCGCAGTCTCGCCTAGCAAGGGTGCTGGCTGCTCAGGAAGGGAGCTGAGGAGGGCTGAGGGGCAGGGCCCTGGTTTAGATTTGTGGGTGTCGAGCTGTTGGGGCGCCAGCCTCTGAGCCTGGCGTGGGCGGAGGAGCCAGGCTGACCGCAGACAGACCCAGCCAGCTCTCCCCCCACCCCTCGGCCTTGGGGGAGGGGCCGTGGTCCAGGGCCCCGGTGAAGTGGGGAGGACTGGGTCAGCTTTAGGGGGAGGCAGCCTCAGCTGTGTGCGCAGAAGGGCGGGGGACCTGTCACCGCAACGCCTCCCCTGCACTCAGGAGGGAAGTCAGGAGGATGGGGGGGGCACCCTAGCCTCTAGGGGGCTCTAAGGAGAGACACCCCCGCCCCACCTCTGCCCCCAGCAGGCCAGGTGGCTGCACCCGGGGCTTGGCTGCGCGGAGGAGGCGGCCTCCCGGGCCAGGGGCGGCGGCAGGGGCGGCCCCGGGATCACGTGGGCGGAGATAGGTCCCGGAGCCCCGGGCGGGCTCTCCCCAGAGTCGGGCCGACAGCGGCGGCGGCAGCAGCTGCGAGAGCGGCGGCGCCTCCTCGCCCACCCTCCTTCCCTTCCCTCCCGGGACGGGCCGCCCAGCCCACCAGGTGAGCGGGAGCCAGGTGAGCGCACCCATCTGCGCCCCCTGCGCCCAGCCCGGCCACCTTCTGGGCCCGGCCCCGCGCTCCCTCGCAGCCCTCGGCCCCTTCTGCGCCCCCTCTCCCTGCCCCCGGCCCCCAGCCCCTCTCCCTGGAGCCAGGCCTCTCCGTGCTGGCGCCAACCCCCCTCCCGCGGGCTGGCTGTCCCCGACCCGGGGGCGACCCCTCCAGCACTCAGCCCTCGGGTACTTTGGCCTCAGAGCACAGAAAGCCTCCGAACTGTGAGAGCAGGGCACCTCCCTTGGGGCCACTGGCAGCCAGGAGTCCAGTGTCCAGCTCAAAGGTCCAGGAATCTCGGGGTGTCTGGCCCGCTGCCAGGGCCAGCCTGGGGGCCTGGGGAAAGACACAGGATAGGTTTGGGCCCAAGCAGAGGCCAGCTGGCCAGGGCTAGGGCAGACAGACCTGCTGGCCTGGGAGTCCCCTTCCCAGGGTCCTAAACCCTGGAAGTGGCCCTGGAGTCCCAGTTTGATTCTGGTAGTGTTTGCAGTCGCAGGTCCTCCCCGGGGGGGCACCCCAGGGTGGGTGCTGGGCAGGGTGGTGGCTTAGCCTGGCACTGCAGCTTCCTGCATGGGTTGGCTCCTGACTCCAGAACTTGAGGCTCAGGAAATGCTACAAGGGCCTGGGCTGCGAGAACACTCCCTTGGGCAGTGGAGGGGGGCAGTGGCCCCAGCTGGCAGGCAGCATCAGCGGGCTTGCAGGCTAAGCGGGCGGGCATCTGGCCCTGGCGGGCATCAGGGGGTTGTTTCGAGGGCAGCAGCCCCCCTGGAGACCCTAGCTTTGCTCACCTGAGCCCTATGTCCAGGGCCCACCAGGAGGCCCCTCCAAAGACCCTAGTCTCTACTCAGCCAGCCACCCCCACCCAGCTGGCTGTGGCCGTGCCACCCCCTTTCTTGCTATCACTGCTGTTCCCAGAGGCCTGCTCTCCCCAGGCTGCCCGCCTGCCCTCCCCCAGAGTGGGGAGGAAGTACCTTGTGCTGTGGGTTTTGGGGACAGGAAGCAAGCACGAGTGGGGCTGCTGGAGGAGGGGGAGAGGGAGGACGTGCTAACATCCACCACTTGCTAGTCCTGCCCACTCTGGTCAGCCACCTTCTAGGAGCCATTCTGGTCAAGAAGAGGGAACTCAAGAGCCATGGCTTCCCAGGGTGGGGAGAAGTGAGACTGGGGTGGTGGTGAGGGAGGGAGTCCATCACTTCCTCTGCCCACCCCACCCAGACCACGCCCCTGCCTGGCTGCCCTGTGAACCTGTCATACCCTCTTCTCTTTGCCTCTTTCTCGCCACCTCCCAGCGTCTCTGGGGGTTGGAGCGGCAGGCGCCACCCCTTGGCCTCTTCCTCGGGGATGGCGCTGACGGTGGACGTGGAGGGGCCGGCGCCCTGGGGCTTCCGCATCACAGGGGGCAGGGATTTCCACGCGCCCATCACGGTGACCAAGGTAAGGGCTACTTCCGGGAGACAAGGAGGCACCCCCCAAAAGTCTACTCTGGACCCCATGACACCTTTCTTTATCCGTTCTGGAGCCAGAGTCCTGCTTCCAGGAGAGTTCGGTGTGGAGGGCTGGGGCCCTGCTGCCGTGGGGCTGTGGTGGGCACCTCAAGAGCTGGCTTCCGGGGGGGGGGGCAGGGGAGCAGGCCAAGTCCAGGGCCCGCTCTCTCCTCCTTGTCACTCCACAGTTGCTGCCAGGCATTTTGGGTGGTTTCTGGAACAGGAGCCCCCGAGTTCTTGTTTCCTCTTGACCCAGGCCCGGGCTGGGGAGAATTCACGGGCAGGGCCAGGTGTGCAGGCAGGCAAGGTGTGATTTGCACTGGCAAGGCTTTTTATCCAAAAGTATTTTCAATTCCTGAAATTCTGCTGTTGCACATTCTCTGGGGGCCCCCCACCTGAGTGCCAGTAGGGGTGTGTAGACTGCCACTTGAGCTTTCGGAGGGGATTAGCTGGTGGCTGGTGGAGAGCAAGGCCTGGGGCAGCCAGTGCCTGGGCTAGGAGGAGGCTGTTAAGGGGCAGCAGGCCAGCCTGGTGCAAACAAGCCTCTGGGTTTCTTGGGCAGGAGTGGGGGTAATCCCCTGTCCTCTCTCCTGTGCTGTCTGAGCCTGGGCACCTGACTCACCAGCTCCTCATCACCTAAAGGTAACCGAGCGGAGCAAGGCTGAGGCTGCTGACCTCCGACCTGGCGACATCATCGTGGCCATCAACGGCGAGAGTGCAGCGGGCCTGCTCCATGCGGAGGCCCAGAGCAGAATCCGCCAGAGCCCCTCGCCCCTGCGGCTGCAGCTGGATCGGTAAGTCCTCCTGCCTTCTGTGGGGCTGCCCTACATCCTGTCTGCTCTGCCAGCCTGCTGCCAAGGCGGCTGCCCTCACCTGCTGCCTGCAGCCTGGAGACTAGCTCCCACCTGGTTGCCTGAAGGTCCTGGGCTCCATGCCCCAAAGCAGGGTGGCTGAGGGGTGCCCCTGTGCCCAGTGGGGTGAAGGTGGGTGCCAGGCTGGGCACGCAGCCACAGGCAGGGCAGGGCGGGCTGGCACCAGCCACCTGGAAGCCCGGGTTTGACTGGTTCCCAAGAGTGTGGAGGGTACTGGGTGTGGGCCTGAAGTGGGTTGAAGAGGGGAAACTTCTGGTTAACATGTCCCCTGGGCGGGGTCTCCAGAACCCCTGCCTTCAAGAGGGAGTGGCCTTTCCTTAGCTCCTAGCTGGGAGCCAGGTCCCCATGGAGCCCCTCCATCCTTTCCCATCACTGTTCTGGGCCCTGCTTATAGGAAGTTTGAGCCTGGAGGCCATGGCTGGGGTGGGAACAGGTGGCTCCTAGGGGTGGGACATTGCAGTGAATCACAGGTCAGGAATGTGGGGAGATCCCTCAGCCAGGAGAGCCCTCTGGGCAGGCCTTGAACCTGAGTCAGAGGCCTTCTGCCTCCACCGCTGTCTTCCACTGCCAGCTGTTCCCCAGGCTCAGAGTCGGGGTCCTCTCTGCCCTGCTGCCCTGGTGGTGCCACCAGAAGCTCTTCCCGTGCCAGTGTAGCAGCCCCAGCCCCTTTGGTCACTCCCTCATGCCATTCTGGAGCATGAGTGTTTACAGGAGAGGGACCAGGGGCAGGGAGAATACCTCATGGCATCTGGGAATGGGACCAAAACCTACAGGACGCTGCAGTCTGGGGCGGGGGAGGGGCGGGAACTGCTGACACCCATGCTTCTGCTCGGGTCCCTCTCACAGGTTGCTGGCTGCGTCCCCCAGGCCACCAGCTTCACACCCGGAAAGTCAGGGCTCCAGGTCTGTTCTTTCCTTGGTGGATCCCACCTCCCAGCCCCCTAGCAGACCTCTTGGGTATTCTGAAGTCCTGTGGCAGGAAGAAGTGCTTGCTTTGGCTAGAGCCACAGCCAGCTCCTCTCAGACTGACCTCATGCCCCTCCCTGGGGCTGAGTGTGTGGTGGTGACCGAGGTTCCTGCTGGCATCTCCAGAAGTGGCCAGACATCCAGGCATGGCCTGATGGCCATGGGACATGGTGGGATCCCCTTACTCTCAGCCAGCTCCCGGCTCCCGGATGGCCCCCTGTTGAGGGTTCCTGCCTGGCTCAGCCAGGAAGGGCTTTGGAAGGGGGTCCCTGAGGAGCTGGGGTGATTGGAGGGAGGTCTGGGCCTGCCTGTTGTCTGGGCACCCTAGGCTTGGTCTTTCGGCTGCCTGCCTAGCAGGGAAGGGGGCAGATTCCACCCTTTTTTTTTTTATGGGGGAGAGAAGCCTGCTGAAGGGACAGTGAGTGACCTTTCAAAGGTGCTCGAGCCATTGGTGGTGGAGGTGTGGGGGGAACAGCCTTTGGTTGGGGGAAGTGGGTGACTGGCCCAGCCCCTGACTGGCTTTAGAACTTTGGCATCTCATGCCCAGGGGTCAAATAAAGGGATTATGTGAAGTCAACAGTCTTCCCCTAGATTGATCTGTAAACTTCTGGCCAGTGACAAGGTCTGGCCGAAATAAAGAAGAAAATATAGGGAATCATAATATGAAGAGTTTTTAAATAAAATTAAATATATTGAACCTAAATGAGGTTTTTTCCTGAAAATATGTTCTTTCTACTTTTTGGAGCTAACCTGGACTTTCCCTTAAGAAAGGATGGTGGTAGTTGATGATTTTTTTTTCCTCCCAATTTGGCAAAGTTACAAGGTGACCACCTGATGTCCCAAGTTTTGGACATTTTATTAGCCTCGAGAGTCCAGTCTGGGAGCAACGGACTCTGCAGCCGCCAACAGCTTAGTGGAAGTTCTAGCACTCCCTGGACATCTCCTCTCTCTTGCCTCCTCAGGTCCCAGGCTACCTCTCTGGGGCAGACCAATGGGGAAAGCTCCATGGAAGTGCTGGCTACTCGCTTCCAGGTAAGACCTTGCCAGTAGCAGCCCCAAGACCCCGGAGTGAGGGTGAGGCCTGAGGGTCAGGGTCCTTGGGGACGGAGCAGTCCAGCTCTTCGGGGCCCTGTCTCTGCAGGGCTCAGTGAGGACGAGGATGCACGCCGACAGCCAGTCCTCCCTGAGATCCTCCTACTCCAGCCCCTCCTCCCTCAGCCCCCGGCCTGGCAGCCCCTTCTCCAGCCCACCCCCCACCAGCCCGCAGGACCTCGCTGGAGAAGTGGTGATCAGCCGCAGGTGAGTGCAGGGCCAGCTGCCCTGGCCCCCTGGGCCACCACGTCTGGGCTGGGCCTCTCAAAGTCACCCTCTTCCTCCCCGGGGCAGCCCGGGTGGGGCCCCCGGCACCCACAGCCTCCATTTCCCCCATTTCAGTTTCCAAAGCCCGGCCCACTCCCCGGCATTCGTTGCTGACCGCTTGTCCTATGGGGGCCGCCCTGGAAGCCGACAGGTGAGGACAAAGCCAGAGATACTGAGAAGAACCTCCTGCTCCCAACAGGCTGCCAGTGCTGGCCCTTGGGGCTGCGGGCAGCTGGTCCCCCGTGGGCTGCTGGGGAGCCAGGGCTGCCATCTCCTAGTGACAGGCCCTTGCCTCTCCTGAGCCCGGAGGTCACTGCTTCTGGTGGGGGGGTCCTGCTGGCCGTGTACCTTGGGCCCTGCTCTGCCAGTCCCAGGTGGCCATCCACCTCCGGCACTCCCACCCCTCCCCTCTCCTGCTGCCTCCCTCCCTTCTCGGTGTGTTTCTCTTGGGCTGGGGCTGAAATACTTTTGCTGCTGTTGTTGGGATGATTCCCTTTTGGCTCTGGCTGCATCTCTTGAACACATTCCTCCCCATTCCAAGCCCCATGTCTGCCCCCAACCCCCAACACCCCATCTCCCTCCTTCCTCCTTCTGACTCAACCCAAGGACAACCAGGGGGATGGTTGCACTCCGCTCACACCTCGTCTGCTCCCTTGGACCCCTGAAGTTTCACTGTCTACTAGTGACAGCCTGAGGACCCCCCCTCCCTGGTGGTATTTGTCCTCTCCAAGGTTGGGGTGGGGAGGTCAGCAGTCCCAGACCACAGCGGCTGGGGGCAGCAGGGGGGCCCTGTCCAGTGCTAGGGGCGTAAGGGATGAGGCCCAGCTGCTGGAATTGATTCTAAGGGGTTGATTCTGCATTCCAGAAGGCAGAGCCTTTGGGGGTGGGTGGAGGAGGATCCTAGGAACTGGGGGCTCTGGAGAAGGAAGGAGCAGGAGGGGGGACCACTGGCAGGGCTCCCTGGTGACCGGCCTTGTGCCTGCCGGTCCTGTGGGCTGCAGGCGCTTTGAGGCCTAGAGCACTGTTAGCTGAGCTCCCTGTTTTTCAGGAATTTAAAATGTCCTCGAGATAAGACAAACAGGCTAAAATGGTTTTGGAACAATTAAGTGCCAAAGAGCATGGTATGAATTAGAAAAGTAGGAGGCATTCTGGGAGGGGAGAGAGGAGTGTGGGCTGGGGTGGCCTGAGAAGGCTTTGTCAGGAATTTTGCTGGACATTGAAGGTAGGACACAGTAGAATTTGGAGGAGAGAATGGTGAGGGGAGGTCGGTCGTTGTAGGAGATGGGGAAATGGTGCAAGCAGAATGTTTGGGGGCTGCGGGACCTGTGGGGAAAGCTTCTCAGGGAGAGCTTGGGGCTGAATGAGCTGGCAATGACCTTGGTCTAGGGAGAGCAGGGCTGGGGAGGGACTTTCCA
The DNA here is from genome assembly GCA_026826555.1 of Tolypeutes matacus. NCBI lineage: Eukaryota > Metazoa > Chordata > Mammalia > Cingulata > Chlamyphoridae > Tolypeutes > Tolypeutes matacus. The sequence goes on along the minus strand of JAKSZT010053830.1, from coordinate 1,420,071 downwards.
TCGTGGCCTCTGGGGGCCAGAGTTTTTGGGGAGTGCTATGCTCCAGGGAAAGCCTTCCTGGGCTCCTTTCTTGTGCTGCTCCCACCACTGGCTAAGAGGAGATGCGCGGTGGGGTGGGGAAGTGACTCTCCAACCGGCAGCATCCCCTGGCAACTTGTCAGAAGTGCAGACTTCTTGGCCCTCCCGTAGCCTGGTGCAACAGAAACTCTGGGATGGGGCCAGCCAGCTGTGTATCCACAAGGCCTCCAGGTGATGCTGACGAACGGTGAATTTTGAGAGCCACAGATGGAATGGAGAGAAGAGTCCTGGGCTGAGTGATGGGCAGACCTGGGTTCGACCCACCTCTGCTAGAGAAGAGCTGTGACACCTTGGACAAGCTCCTTTCCATCTCTGAGCCTCAGAGTTAGACTCAATGCTCAGCATTCCCTTCCTCGACCCCAGAACCTCAGGCTCATTCCTTCAGCAAATGTTTATTGAGCATCTGCTCTTTGCGTGGGCGCCCTTCCAGGGTGTGGGCATGCCCGAGTGGGAAAGCAGACAGAAATTCCTAACCCTGCAGCGCTTACGTGCTGATCTTCAAACGGGGCTATGGTCAAATATTAAGTCCCATAAGAAAGAAACCTATTTTATTTTATTAATTTCCCCAATGGACTTAACCACAGAATTTCTCCTGGTACCCGCCACCCACCCCCACACTCATGGGATCTCGTGTTCCCAGAACACATTTTGGGAGGTGTTGACTACAGACTGTTCTTGATGTGCAGGTGAGGAGGGCACAGCTTTTCTGAATTTGGAGAGGAAGAGTTGCTTCTCTGAGAGCAGGTGTCCTACCTGCCTGGGAGGGAGGGAGGAGAAAGGCAGAGGCCTCTCCAGGTGAGGGGGCTTGCTCTTCTCCACCAGGGCACGGTGGTCTGGCAGAAAGTGAGGCCAGGGGCACAGGTGAGGATGGGGCAGCGGGGGCGGGCGAGCTGGGGGCCTTAGGTCTGCTGTGGCCGTGGTCTTCCTGCTGACTTCAGAGCTGACAAAGTCTGCAGAGGGCCCATGGTCCAGGACACTACCTGCCCTTCTGAAGTTGCCCCCTCCAGGCAGGCCCCTGGCCTGGGGAGCAGATGCAGAGCAGAAGAGAGCTTCTCTTCCCCTAGATGTCCACAAGCACTAGGCCTGGAAAGGGAGATGGGGCTGGACTTCCTGGGCTAGGTAGCCCCATGCAGGACACACGCTGACCTGCCTAGAACAGTGAGTTGTGAAATATGTCTCGAGTATTGGGTGCTGGGAAACCACCTCATAGTGACAGCACAGTTGGGTGATAGCACAACAGCGGATGAGCCCGGCTTGGAGTCCTGGCCCTGCCTCTGGGTGGCTGGGATGAGCCACTGGTCCTTCTGCTCCTCCGTCTCCTGACCCTGGAAGCCTTTTTACCAAAGAACCTCAAGAGCAGAGAAGCGCAAACTGGTGGAAGGAGGGCTGTGGGGTGAGAGCTTGTGGTTGTCCTCTCATGAGTTTTGGACGTTTCCTCTTTTAGCTTAAGAATTCATGCCATTTTCACTCTACCCCGCAATTTTAAAATAGAGGGAATTCGGCTGCCCAGGGGACTGTGCCTTTCACCCTGCCTGGTTTTGGCTTTCTACTTGGCCAGCGTGGGCTCCTCAAGCTTAGTTCTTTTGGAGACGGTAGTGGGGACGGGAGCAGAGCCAGGGGAGGGTACCAAGGTGAGGTCGAAGGCAAGATTTCCGTGCCGAGCCCAAGATGGACAAGGTACTCCTGCAGAAGGGGGCACCGCTGCTCGGGGCGTGGGCTCCCCAGGGCACTGAGGGGCAGGTCTGGATGACCAGAGGATGCCAATCAACCCAGACCCTGGCCTTCCCAGGGGGTTTGTCTTGGCCCCTTCACCCTACACCTCACTGCGAAAGGGTCCGCTTACTTCCTCTCTGCTTGTTCTGTTGGGATGGGGCCAGGCTCCAAGATATGACCTCTTTGACGACATATAGCAGGATAGAGCATAGAATGACATGCACGGCATCCATGCCGAGCCCATCACGGTGCAAGGCTTTCTGTTCCTTGCCTGATCCCCTAGGGAGCCCACCCACCTCTCCAAATGGGCCTGGACCCCTCTTTACCAGCTGGTCTCCTTCCCCTGCTCCTGGAACCCGCCAGGCCCTGGTGCCCAGCTCTGAGGGTGGGTGCAGAGGGCCTGCTGGTCGGCGAGGGCTGGGGGCCCTCTGCTGTTGGACCTGGGAACAGCCGGGCTCGGCGGCACAGAGGGGTGTGGGGGCCAGAGGCTCCCGACGCTGACTCCTCCCCTGGCTGCTTCTCCACCCCACAGGCTGGCCTGGGCCGCGCTGGCGACTCGGCCGTGCTGGTGCTGCCGCCTTCCCCAGGCGCCCGATCCTACAGCCCCAGGCTCAGGTACCAGCGGGCCCTGGAGGGCTGGGCTGGGATCGCAGGAAGGTGTCAGGGAGGAAGAGGGAGACTGGCTTCTTGGGGAGGGATGCAGGGTGCCCCGCCCTCAGAGCCCCAGTTGGCTTCCCTCCAGCTCCGGGAACATTTTCCTCCTTGCCCTTCCATCTGGGCATGGGACCCTCATGGCTGGCCACCTTCCCACCCCACAGCGTGGACTCAGAAGGGGGCAGCCACCTCCTAGAAGAGGACTCCGAGGTCTTCAAGATGCTGCAGGAAAACCGTGAGGGGCGGGTGGCCCCCCGGCAGTCCAGCTCCTTCCGACTCTTGCAGGAGGCCCTGGAGGCCGAAGAGAGAGGTGAGGGGACCCAGGGGCTTAGGGAGGGCCATCCAGGGACCTGGCTGAACTGCTCTGTCCTCAGGGCCTGAGAAGTGCTCATGCGAGGCCCCGAGGGGGACAGATCCTAGAAGACACAGCCCCTGCCCTTGCCCTCCAGCTGACAGGCAGGTAGGGGAGTAGCAGATATACACCCAGGCTGGGAAAAGGACAGCGCTGAGGCACGCCTCCGGGGCCTGGGCCTCCAGGGAAGGCTTCTTAGAGGAACGGGAGATTTGAATTGGCCCTTGAAGAAAGATCAAGATGTCAACAAATGGCCTTAAGATGGTGGCAGGGAGGACTGTGGAATGTGGAGTCTGGCAGCACGAGGGCTTTGGGGTGTGGGAGAGAGAGGGCAGCGTGCCTGGCAGCACGGGGGCCGTGGTGGAGGTTCACAGAGCCGACCTCGCATGCCAGGCCAAGGAGTGCCGGAATCCAGGAGCGTCAGCGAAATAGCAGTACCAGGCCGCGCGTGAGCCGCCAAAACGAGCAGTGCAAACGATGGAGGCTCTTGTGTTTATTTGACAAACATTTCCTGGGCCCCTCCTCTGGTCCACACCTGTGTGGTGTGTGGACGTAAAAGGTGGCCAGGGCATCGCATCTGCTGGGAACTCGGCTTTTGCGCAGATGGACTTGCACAGCCTGTAGAGAAGTGGAAGGCACTGCAGGGGCTTGCACAGGCGTTTAGAACGATTGTCCTGACAGCAGTGTGCAAGTGTGCACACGTGGAGGGTGGGAGTGCTGCCCGAGTCCAGGGAGAGATGACGAGGGCCTGGGCAGTGGCATTGGGGACGCAGTGGTGGGATGGGTCAGGCGAAGTATTCGAGTGGCAGGGTGGCCCGGAGCTGGCAGCTGGTTCTGATGTTTAGATTCTGGGGGCATCCGCGGAGGCTAAGCTTGTCCATCCTGGCCGTCACGGGCCAGAAGAAAGGGCACCAGGAGAGGCAATAGGGTAGAGGGGAGAGCGCAACACAACGGCCCAAGAGACCCTGGGACTGCACTGTGGGAGGCTACGTATCCTTGGCTGCAAAAATAGGGACCATGCCTGCTCAATAACGCCTGTGCTTCATCTTAGCATGTTCTAAGGCTCCGAAGCAATAATGCATCTGAGAGTCCTTTGAAAACTGTACAAAGGCGCTGCAGTGCCGTAATTACCTACTATTGTTGGCTCTTCATCTCATCGTTAATGGGTCACAGAGAGGAAAAGCCTGCTTTACCTGACGGGGCAGGCCGTGAGCACTGGCACTTACCACTTTTGCCTTGGCTTGGGCAAATTCACCCTCCAGTCTGCTTCCCGCAGTGTTTCTGGCATCATCATCTTCCTCCGTCCATTACCTACTCCTCAGGCTCAGTGTTATGTTAGACGTCTTCTTGTAAGTGGGCTGTTTGCGTTTGTCAAAGGGCTGCCCATACGAAGAACCAGAAATGGGCGGGCTTTTATAAGGGGAAATTTATTAGGGTAAAAGCTTACAGTTCCGAGGCTATGAAATGTCCAAATCAAGGCACCAGCAGAGAGGCTTTCTCACCAAAGTCAGCTACTGGTGTTCCTGGGATCCTGCCACATGGCAAACCAAGACGGCAGCTGATCTCTGCTGCGGTCCTAGCCTTCCCCTCTGGGCTCACCGTGCCTTCAGTCTTGAGCTGCTCCATGGGCCCAGCCTCTTGGGGGATTCGTGCTTCAGCTTCAGCTGCTAGCAATCCTCGAGTCCTCTCTCACATGGCCAGGTCAAGATAGCAGAGCTCCCTTTTCCGTGTGTGTCTATAAGATCCAGCAATCCGGTGGAGACCCAACCTGAGTCGGGCCTCACTGGCTTAGTCCAATCAAAAGTGATCTAATCAGGGAAGGGGATGTGGCTCAAACGATTGGGCTCCCATCTACCATATAGGTCCAGGGTTTGATTCTCAGGGCCTCCTGGTGAAAAGCAAGCTGGCCCGCACCGTGAGCTGGCCTGAGTGGAGAGCGGGCCCGGTCCAAGTGCTGGCCTGTGCAGAGTGCTGGCACACCAAGATGATGCAAAAAAGAGAGACACAGAAGAGAGACCATAAGAGATGCAGCAGACCAGGGAGCTGAGGTGGCGCAAGAGATTGAGCAGCCTCTCTCCACTCCGGAAGGTCCCAGGATCCGTTCCTGGTGCTGCCTAAAGAGAAGACAAGCAGACACAGAGCACACAATGGGCACAAAACAACGAGGGGCAGGGGGAGAATACATAAATCTTTAAAAAAAAAAAAAAAAAAAAAGCAATCTAGCCAGGGTCTCTCACCCACAGGAATAGATTAGTTCAAAACTATAATCATTTTCTTTTGGGGGATTCAAAAAAGAACTTCAAACTCTCCCATGGGCCTTTGGCAAGTCTCTTTGGGTCAGTTTTGGGAGGAGGGTGGGGTATACATAAATAAATGGATACCACGCATGCACTCGGGTGGTGCTCGAGGGTGAGTGCTGATGTTTCTGTCCTGCCCCTCCCAGGTGGCACACCTGTCTTCCTGCCCAGCTCACTGAGCCCCCAGGCCCCGCAGGCCACGGGCAGGGCCCTGGCCACCCCACCCAAGCTCCACACGTGCGAAAAGTGCAGTTCCAGCATCGGGTGAGTGTCAGGGTCCTGGGCCTGGGTGGGGGTGGCACACTGGGCCCAGAATGTTCTCAGGGAGGGTGGGGCCCACGAAGGATGAATGGAGGACACCCTGTCAAGGACCCAGCAGGGAGCATGTGCCCCTGAGGTTTTTGTGATGGGTTATTTTCGAGTTCTTAGAATGCCTGTGCTACTTCCTGTTGCATCTTCAGCTCTGTCCCTCCTTCTCCCAACCCTCCTCCCCTATTCCTTTCTCCCCTCTCCAGAGAAGGAAGAAATGCTATTGCTTTTTTTTCCCCCTTTTTTAGGAGGTACCAGGGATCGAACCCAGGACCTTGTACATGGGAAGGAGGTGCTCAGCCACTGAGCTACATATGCTCCCCTGCTACTGCATTTTTTTTTTTTTTTTTAAGGTATGGAGGCGGGGGATTGAACCCTGGACCTCGCATGTGGGAAGCCGGTGCTCAACCACTGAGCCACATCAGCTCCCCTCTGCTACTGCTTTTTTTCTTTTTTTACCGGGATGTACCGGGGATCAAACCCCGGTCTCTCCATATAGTAGACGGACGCCGAACCTCTTGAGCCACATCCGTTTCCCTCTGCTACTGCTTTTGATTTCTCATCAGTCATCTCAGAGCTCTGGAGATCTGCCTCTGGATAAGGCACCTCCTTCTGGAAAATCTTGCTCTTACTCCCTCACCCCTTTTGGAACAGGATACATTTTCCAGAGGTAGACTCACTTTTCTCAATGGGTGGCATTATAATGCAACCACAGTTTCTGGAAAATTGTGGGAAGGCCCTCCAGATACATTTCTTAAGTGCAGTGTTAAGGGACAGGTGACTGACTCACCTGAGGCAAATTCTTCATTGTCTCTGGGCTTCAGTTTTTTCATCTGCAGAGTGGGATAAAATCTAATCCTCCTGCTCTTCAGAAATAAGGATGGTATGTTGAAAAAGAATGTGTTCCCAAAGGAGCATGCATCAGAATCACTGGGAGAGCTTGTTAAAAATCCAAGAGGTCAGCAGGGCCCAAGAATTTGCTTTTCTCACTCGTTCCCTGGTGACGCTGATGCTACTGGTTCTGGGACCACACTTTGGGAACGTTACTCCATAAAAATGAAGGAGAATCGGGACTGGGTTTATTGGCCTTTGTGTGGGAAGGGATGGTTTCATTTCTTTTTTAAGATTTATTTATTTTTATTTATTCCACACCCCACCCCCCCGCCCATCCTCATTGTTTGTGCTCGCTGCCTGCTCCTTGTGTGCTTGATTTCATTTCTTTTGATTTGTGACACTAGTAGTGGTGGAGTGGGCGGTGGGGGTGAGGCTGTGTGGGGTGGGGTGTATGGTGGGGGTGGGGGTCTGTGGTGGGGATGGGACTGTGTGGGGTAGGGTGTATGGTGGGGGTGGGAGACTGTGTGGTGGGGGAGTGTATGGTGGGGGTGTATGGTAGGGATGGGGGTCTGTGTGGTGGGGGGTGTATGGTAGGGGTGGGGGGGTCTGTGTGGTGGTGGGGTGTATGGTGGGGGTGGGGGTCCGTGTGGTCGGGGGCTTATGGCGAGGGTGGGGTGTGTGTGTGTGGTGTTGGGAGCGGGGGAGGGGAGTCGAAGCGAGATTCCCGAGGGGACGCTGGAGAGTGCAGTGCCTGGGAAGGTTTTGGGTGTCCCCACAGCCCTGATTGAGGGTCGGGAGGGCGGCCCCCTCCCTCAGGCTGACGGCTTTCCCCCTCGTGCAGGAACCAGGCCGTGCGCATCCAGGAAGGGCGCTACCGCCACCCCGGCTGCTACGCGTGCGCAGACTGCGGCCTGAACCTGAAGATGCGCGGGCACTTCTGGGTGGGGGACGAGCTGTACTGCGAGAAGCACGCCCGCCAGCGGCACTCGGCCCCCGCCGCGCTCAGCTCCCAGGCCTGAGGGGCTGCTGCGCGCCCAGCCCTGCCGTTCACTGACGGGGGCTCCGTGGGCCCCCTCGGGCCAGGCCATGCCAGCGGGGTGGCAGGGAGAGGGTGATGGTGGGTGGTGGTTCTTAGGAGAACTCAGTGTGGGGCCAGAGCCCCCTTCATCCTTGCCGGGGGGGACGCCCAAGGCTGGGACCTCCCCTGGCGCGTGGGTGCTGAGGGCAGCCTTACCTCACAGGCCTCCCTTAGCTGCATTCAAGCTTCTCCCCTGCAGGGCGGTCTCTGCGCCATAGTCTGCCACCCCCCCTTCATTATTTTTGCACCAGGTGTTAAGCAGGTGGGCTAAGGAGATGAGTATCTAGCATAAGAGTGGGCCAGAGGCTGAAGGTGTTCTCTGTGTAAAGTTGTTGTCATATGAGCTCTTGAGCTCTATAAATATATATATATACATATATATATCTGTACACAAAATAAAGGAGATGCTAGCCCTTTACCCTTTCCTCCCTTCCCCAACCCCTGGGTCTGAGTGTCTCCTTGTTGTTGGGTGGAGGGTCTTTATTTACATAATCTTTCTCATTTGCCCCTCCTTCAAAATCTCTACCCCACCAGGAACCCTGGTACCTGGCCTTCTCCCTTACCGATGCTTGCATCTTTTAGGTTGGGAGTTGTGCACCTCTTAATCCTTTTGTAAAGATGTCCCTCTTCCTGGGATGATCCCTAATACTTAAGAGGGAATGAATTTCTCCCTGGAAGCCAGGAAATGCTGGAAGGCAGGAAGCAGAGGAGCAAGGAGGATGGTCCCAGAGATCCATTCTTTTTTGTTTTTTAAGATTTATTTGATTTATTTGTCCCCCCCCCATTATTTTGTACTTCTTGTCTGCTCTCTGTGTCTATTCACTGTACACTCTGTCTGCTCGTCTTCTCTTTAGGAGGCACGGGAACTGAACCTGGGACCTCCCATGTGGGAGAGAGGCACTCAGTTGCTTGAGCCCCCTCAACTCCCTGCTTTATTGTATCTCTCATTATGTTTCCTCTTTGTGTCTCCTTGTTGCATCATCTTGTTGTGTCAGTGCGCCGTGTCAGTCAGTTGCGCCAGCTCGCTGTTTTGCTCTTCTTCTCCAGGAGGCCCTGGGAACCGAACCCAGGACCTCCCATGTGGTAGGCAGGTGCTCAATCGCTTGAGCCACATCCGCTTCCCCAGAGACTCATTCTTTTTTTTTTTTTTTTTTAAAGATTTTATTTATTTATTCATTTATCCCCCCCTTGCTGCTTGTGCTCGCTGGGTCAGCTAACCACGCCGTGCGGGCGGGCTTGCCTTCACCAGGAGGCCCCTGGAACCGAACCCGGGGCCTCCCATATGGTAAACGGGAGCCCTACTGATTGAGCCACAGCCGCTTCCCCAGAGACTCATTCTTGAGACAGTGACAGGTGCTGCCAGCCCTGGGCTGAGGGAGCTTCCTCTGGGCCCCGCACTCTACTTGGTGTGCACACCGTCTGCCCCACTGACTTACACAGGTGACTTACCAGGTGGGCAGGAAAGGAGGCTGTGGCATCTGCAACACCTCCTGCACATGCCTGAGGCTGCCTGCGTCTGTTTGGGAAAGATCATCACCAGAAGTAACCTTGGGCAAGGGCTGCAGGTTAGCCTTGTCCTGGAGGGTCGGGCTGGGGCCTGGGACAGCCCCAGCAGTGGCCCCACGAGCAGGGGCTCCCACAAAGGGCCTTGGCACCAAGCCCAACACCTTCACCTCCTCCGTGGGAAACACTGCTTGCTTCATTGGTGATTGTTGGTCCAGTGCTGCACATCCTTACCTTGGACGAGTCAGAGGTGAGGGACACGGGTCAACTGCCTGTCCCACGGCCTGTTCCAGCGACCACCCCCATGCCTAATTCCAGAGGACATTTTTGGAAAGGTCTTGCAGGTGCTGCTGCCCGCCCCCCCAGCCCTGGTTTACTTCACAGAAAAGATCAAAGCTGGGCTTCACAGGGTGGCTGTGCCTGGTCTCTGGCGCGGCTTTGTGTTGTTATCTGTCTCTTTGGGGAGGAATCTTGGCAGAAACCCTGCTTGTGTTGCCTCCTCAGGTACCTGTTGATAGAATTTACACTTTGATGCACTTGTCTCACCTTTTGCCTGGAAGGCTGCCTGAGTACAGGCCTTTATTTTTATAGAAAATATCGAGGCACTCTTTGGCTCAGAATTGGTCTGGTCAAGATGGGATGACCTCCTTGGCGCCATCTAGTGTCTCATGCCGCTGTGGCAGGGTGACTGCTCACCACAGAGGAATTCATGCCTGCAGGAAAGGCACAGTGGGGATACAGAAACACTGAGCACTTCCTTGGAGCTAATAGCCAAGTGGACAGCAGTCCAGCTGGCATGAATGAAATAATATGTGGCAGTGCGTGCTAAGAGCTAAAGTGGAACACTCAGGGGTAACACCTGAGCTCAGAGAAGGGGCCACTGTGGACAGGACTTGGACAGGTGAGGAGAGCAAGAGAGGGAAGGAGATTTCAGGTGGGTAACGTCAACAGCAGTATGTCAGGAGTTGGGGAAAAGACATTATGTGGATGATGTGGTGACTTTGCAAGTAAAATGCCCAGTTTAGGACAGTGGCTAAAGGGGATAATAAGATAAAATTGAAAAAAAAAAAACAATAAAAATTAAAAAAAAAAAGATAAAATTGGAGGAGATGGGATGAAATTATAAGGGAGCCTTGAGTGCCAGAAAAAGTGGTTTGGACTTCAACTTGTACTGGGGACACTTTGAAAAATTTAAGCAGGAAAGTGACAGGTTAAAAAGGGTGGGTTGGTTTATTAATATGGTCAGATCCCTGAATGTAACAAACCGTGCTGGGGAGTGGAGACACTTGTGAAATGTGTGTGCCAGTGAGCTTTTGAGTGCCTTTCCAAGACTAAATGGGTTTAGGTTAACATGTACCTCTGCCCTGGATTCTGGGGTGGGGTGGGAGTGGGGCTCACTCTTTAGATGTGGCAGCCACCTCTCCTCCCAGGACTCCCTGACTCCTGGGGTCCTGAGGGTTCCAGAGCTTTCCACAGCCAAACAACCAGTTTGAGCTTGGGAGGGAACTTCTTGGAAGATGGCGTAATTAACTGAACCAGTTTGTCAGTAGAGAAGATTGGGGCAGTCTTTGATCTTTTACCCCTGCCCTCAGGCCAAGCCAGCTATGAACAACTCCCCAACTCCCCCTCCAGAACTGTGCTGCGACAATTTCTCCCCATCCAGTGTTCTCTTCCCTTCTTTCTGCGTTTTATGGAATAATTTCAGAGATGATGATAGATTAGAGTTAGATGTGGCCCCAGAGAGCATGTAATTCAACCCCCTTTGGCTAGAGACGGGAAAGAGACTTTCCCACAGTTACACAGCTAGATAATAACAGCGGTTAACATTTTGGAGCACTTTTGGTGTGCCAGGGACATTTTAACTGCTTTAACTCATTTCATCCTCACCACACTGAGGTCTAGGTATTGTCCTCATTCTTGGTTTAGAGATAAGAAACTGAGGCACAAGAAGCTGAAGTAATTTGTTCAAGGAAACCTAGTGTCTTTGTTTACCAGCAGCTGTGACAAAGCACCACAGACCAGGTACCTTAAAGAACAGGAATTTATAGTCTCACAGTTCTGGAGGCCAGATGTCCAAAATCAAGCCGTCAGCAGGATCACGCTTCCTCTGAGGTCGGTAGCATTCCAGCGGTGTCTTGATGGTATTCCGTAACTCAACCTCTGCCTCCCACTTCTCCCTGACTGTGTCCAAATTTCCTCTGCTCATAAGGACTCCAGGAATATGGGATCAAGGCCCACCCTGATTCCTTTTGGCCTCACCTTAACTAATAACATCTTCAAAGGTCCTATGTACAAATGGGTCCACATCCACAGGAGCAGGGTTAGGCTCTTAACATGTCTTTTTTTTTTTTTTTTTTTTTCTTTTGAGGTACTGGGACCGGGGATTGAAGCTGGGACCTTGTATGTGGGAGGCTGGTGCTCAACCACTGAGCTACATTGGCTCCTTTGAGTTGGCTTCTTTGTTTGCTTGTTTATTTTGTTTTTCTAGAAGGCACTAGGAACCGAACCTGGGACCTCCCATGTGGGAGGCGGGAACTCAACTGCTTGAGCCACATCTGCTCCCGAACATGTCTTTGTGAGGGACACGATTAAATCCGTAGCACCACCAGTCTCCCAGGTTTCTATCTTGCCGGGGGGCAGTGTTCTTGCCTCTCTGTCACCACAGGGCAGCCTTCCAGGTCCAGCTCCGCCACTGTGGGCCACACTGGGAGGTCGCTATGGCCCCTCCCAACCCTCTCCATTCTGTCATCAGCTGCCTCCAGGCTCTGGCTTTGCCCTTCCTCCCATAGGGCCTAGCTCAAGGCTGAGCTTGCAGGAAATGTGCTTCCTGAAACTGGGACTTCCCCAGGAGGCCCTGAGGCAGCTGGGCATCCCTAGCCTCAGCTTGAGGGCTGACTCCACAGTGGCAGCTGAAAGGACCTCATCCTGTCAGGTGGGAAGCCAAGGGATGGCTGTGCTTCCCTTCCTTTTCCTTCTAGTATCACTCAAAGGGAGATGGCTTTCCTGCAGTAGGCAAGGTAGAAGGAGAACCCCAGGAGATGGTCACGCAGGGGCCACAGGCTGGCTCCCAGCCCACCCTGAGAAGACTCAAACTGCCCAGGGGCATGGTGGCCATGGCCTGGAGAGGAGTGTATATAGGATATGTGTGGGTGGGTGGGTGGGGGGAGTTCTTTTGAGCCACACACAAAGCCTTGTGCTGAGATACCGCATTCCTGCTGACTGGGCTTCCTGTTTCCAGAGTCACCAGGGAGACTGCTTGGAATCCAGCCCCGCATTCTCCAAATTCAGGGCAGGCTCTGGCAAAGGATCCCTTTACCTCCCCACCCTCTCACTTTGTGAGGGTGGGGGTGGGGGTGGGGTGGAAGCCACCACGCCAGTTCCCTTCCTTTCTTATCCAGGAGAGCCGGGTGGGGTCTGGCACGGCTTGGGGAGTTTGGTGCCACACGTCCTGATGGACTTGCATAAAGCAGTTCTTGACAGAGCCCGCCTTCCCCCTTTCCCTCTCTGTATCTGGAAGAGAAGGATTTGGGGGATCAAGTGGGACTGTCCAGAAGACAGCAGGGCATCCCCATTACCCTTTGTTTGCAGTTAAGGACCAGGGTCTGAAACTCAAGGTTGTTAAAAGATGGTGCAGACTTCAGGCCCTTGGCTCTCATTCTACCTGCCCCAGGTAGAAAATTAGGATCTGAAAGTTTGTGGCTCTGAAAAAGGCTCCTGCAGAGGGTGTTTGAGTTCAGGTAGGAAGGAGCAAGGCATAGAAGAGAGTGGACAAGCCGTCAACTCCTTCATAGCTAAAAGCCACTTCCTCCCAGGGGCTCTGGCTCTAGCTGCTGCCCCAGAAGCTCAGGTGCAAGTTATCACGTCCACAGGCTTCCTTATCTGCCTCCAAGAGATTTGGTTGGGTCCTGCTGGGATTTTTCCAGCCCTGCCCCCTCCTCCGGACCCTGTCTGGTCTCCAGGCTCCGGCATCCTCAGCAGCTGCCTGGGCTCCTGGCCCAGGTTTAGGATGGGGATGGAATTCCATAGGGCTGAAAGGGGGTTGGGGGTGGGGGCAGGAAAGCATTTGTAGGCTCACCAGCCTCCAGGCTGCTCCCTTGTCCCGCCGGCTCACTCCTTCCCCAGATGGGAGCGTCCCAGCCCCCACGGAACACGGTGAGGGAGAAGGAGCAGAGAAGCGCGGGGTTCCCATCTCCTCAGTCCAGGACACGCATTTCGCGCCAGGCTACAAAATAACTTCTGCAGAGGTTGTAAAGGATTTCTCCTCCCCGGTCTCACTTGACCCAACGACCCCAGAAACAGCCTGGGCAGGCTCGGCAGGCATTTCCCCCCGTTTTTTTGTTTTTTGTTTTTCCTTTCTGCACGAGGTTTCTTAAAGGCTGAGTGACTTGCCCCAAGACGCCTGGGTCCCGCCAGCACGTGGGGCCCCATTTCCTTCCGGGCTCCTGTCCAGTCCCCCCACCCCCCGACTCCCTCCACGGCTCCATTTCGGCGGCAGGAAGACTGACCCGGCGGGTGAACCCCGGGGCGGGGGTGGGACCGCGCGCCCCGACCCCCGCAGCGTCCCAGGCCCGGGGACTCCCTGGGGCCGGGAGGGCAGCGGGTCGGGGGCCCTGTCCTTCGTCCCAGCCAGGATTAGGGGGTCTGCCAAGGCGACCGAGCAGGGAGTCCTAACCCGCGCCCCCGCCCTGCGCGCCCACCTGCGCGCCCCACTTCCCCCCCCCCCCGCCCCTTCCCGTCCCCTCCTCCCCCCTCCCCCGGCTGGGAGTGCCCCGGGGGCCGCGCCCATCGGGGTCGGGGCGAGGCAGCTAAGCCGACCCGCAGAGCCCAGGCGCTGGGCGCGGGCCGGAGTCGCTCCGTCCGCCTGCAGCGGCCGCAGCCCGGGCTCGCGTCGGGGCCCGAACGAAGCTATGCTGGGCCGGCGGCGCGTCTTCGCCGTGGAACCCGTGCGCGGCCGGGGTGAGTCGTCTGCGCCCACCAGCGCCGGGAGGTCAGGGACTTCGGGCTTGGGGAGGGCTGGGGTCCCCGAGATCCGGGGCACTGCAGACCCGCCCCGCGGTCCCGGGTTCTCCTCTGCGCACCCTCGCCTGGGAGGCGCCTCTCTGGGCTCCCCTGCCCCACCCCGGCGCCACCTCGCAGAGGCTTCCTCGCCGCCTCTCTTTGGAGGGGCCGAGTGATTCATTTGGGGGCGTCGTGAACATTGCAGGCCAGGCGTTAGCCCAGCCACCACCTACCCCCATCCCACTTCCTTCTCTTCCCCATCTGGTTCCTCCCCCGCCCTGCCTGGAGGATGCCTGGATCTGCCTGCCAGCCCCATCCGTGGGGACCCCTTGCAGGGGTGGGTTTCTTCGCCGCTTTCCTTGCCCAGAAGGCGGTGGGTCTGAATCCCAGCGCTCCCGCTCCGCTGGCTGACTCCGCAGCGCCTTCATCCTGAGTGCCCAGAGAGCCTGGTACAGAGGTGACCGGAAACGGTGGCTGATGTACTTGCCTCTCCAGGTCCCTTTCTTTCACTTATTTTTTTTTTTTTTTCTTTTAGACTTCCCTAAATCGTCACTATTTCTCACTTCAAAGGACAAAAGCCTCAAATGGTTATGGCTGTTGTTTTTTTAATCACCCTCCTGGATGAGCTCCAGGAGACCCTGTTGTCCCCAGGCCTCTTAGAGGCAGTGTGGGCAGAGGCTTGTGTCTTTGTGCCCTTCTCCCCTGGGGCCCTCAGTAGAGCCTGTGCTCCTAGACACAAGGGGTCCTGGGAGGAGAGGGCCCACTCTCAGAGAAGACAGGCCACCGGATGAGTGCGTGGATGCGACTCAAAGGGCTTCTGCTCAAACCAAACAGCTCATGTTACGGCTCGTTGTTGTTAACCATGATTGTCCTATTCCAAACACCCCCCAGCCAGACTCAGAGGGATACCTTGGCCAGGCTGTGGCTTTTCAGTCCCCTCCCTTCACTGCTTGCCAGGGACACTCCTCTCTGGGAGAATGCCGCCAGCTGCCAGGAATGCTGGGGGCGTTAGGGGTGGCCTGCCCGGCCTGACACTGGCTGCTCTCACAGATGCGGCAGGCGAGGATCTGACCCGCAGTTGTGTAGTTCCTGGCATCATCAGCACCTACAGACGGATTCCGGACGCTGCCTCTGACCCCTGCTCATCAGACCCCTGGGATGGAGGCGGCGAGCTGAAAGGTCTTGGGGGGCAGGTGCCGCTCCTCAAACTGGCTTCCCGGGACTCGGGAGTGGAGATGGCAGCTGGGGACATCTCTCTGCCCACCTCATCGGGCCTTTCTCAGGACTCTCTGGACTTTGAGCCCGTGGGGAGTCCTGAGCCCCCTGCCCAGCTAAGCAGCCTCCTGGCCAGCCGTAAGCTGGAGCAGGTGCTCGAGCGGTCCCGCCAGCTCCCGTTTTCCCCTGCCAGCTTGTCACGACACCACCGCCTCCTCCAACCGCTAAGCAAGCCTGAGTGTGAAGTGCCCTTTTTTGGAGCAGGGAAACAGGAGGCCATTGAGGCAGAAACCGACCTAGAGGCAGGCCTGGAAAAAACAGAGGTAGTAAGAGCCAATTCTCAGGCTGGGTGAAGAGTGGGATGGCAGGAGTCCTTTTACTCCACTGTTGGGGTGATCCCTCTCCCCACCCTCTTCGTTCTCTTTGGAGCTTTCTTGGGGTGGGACATTCCTTGCCTCTAATTGACAGGTTGTGTGTAGCTGCCCTCACTGACGGGATGGGCAGGTACGGTCCCTGGGTGGGCACTGGCGAAGCCAGCAGGGGCTGTGTGTGTGTGATCCCCCTCTGCCTGTCCACTTTGCCCCCAATCTGCCGGTTAAACTCAGTCTGGCTGCCTAGAAGAGGTGTCTGGTTGAGTTCAAAAGCTTTCCCTACTTCACTCCGTCCTCCAGGTAGGGAGATTGGAGCCAGAAGCCTGGGCTGTCCTTGCCGGGCAGGGTCTTCGCTACCTGGAGTACCTGTGCCTTGTGCTGGAGCACGTGGCGCGGCTGCAGCAGCTCTGCCTGCAGCTGCAGACCCAGAGGCCTCCTGGGGTGAGTGCCACGGGGTGGTCAGGCCAGAGGGTAGGTGGGTGGGGGGTGAGGCAGAGGAGGGGTGGGCCCCTGGAATCCTGGCTTCCTTATGAGCAGCTCTGGCCTGAGAGTTGGGCCCTGATCACCCCTGTTTCTTCTGCACCCAGGAACCTGTGGAGGATGAGGAGTCGGCCTTGCCCCCTTCACCTTCACCCTCAGGTTCCTCAGGCACTGAGGTGCAGGAGACAGGTGAGGGGCAATTGTGCCTCCCTTCTCCAGGCCTTGCTGGCTCAGGGCTCCACCAGCAGACCCCTGGAGCCTGGATTGATAGGGGGGCGTCCTGTAACTGGCCCCGGATAACTTGCCTCTCTTTCTGAAGGAGGTAAAGCAGCTTCACCCCCAAAAGTGGGGTTCCTCGGCGCTTACCCTCCCAGGCCGCCAGAGGCACCAGCAGAGCTAATACATGCCTTCCCGTCCTCTCAGGGACGTAAGGTAGGTGTGGAGGGAAGCTGGTAGGAGGGGGTGGGAATGGTGGTGTGGTCGGGATGTGTGGACAGCCATTAAGGCCAGAAGCCCTGGGGAGATGACCGGATTCCTTGGTGGAGCAGGCACCTTGTTTGGCTGTGGTGAGAGTGGTCTCTGGGAGATTAGTTGGAATCTTAGTTTGCTAAAGGGCTGCCGATGCAAAGTACCAGAAACCTTTTGGTTTTTATAAAGGGGATGTATTTGGGATAGAAGCTTACCATTCCAAGGCCATGAAAAGTCCAAAGCAAGGCACCATCAGAGATGCTTCCTCACCAAAGTCAGCTGCTGTTGATCCTGGCGTGTTGCCACATAGTGAAGCAGGATGGCTGTTGATCTCTGCCAGGGTTTCAGCCTTCCCCTCCAGAATCTACCCTCTCCTGGAGCTCAGCTTTGAGCAACCAGGCATAAGGCTTGTCTCTTTCTGGGCCTCCTGTATCAGTCTTAGCGGTTCCACTCTCCCCTTAAGCTCCTCCGAGGGCCCAGCCTCTCGGGGCTTCATGCTTAAGCAATCCTCTCTTAAGTGGCAGGATCAAACCTGGTACCTTCCTTTTTCCTCTGTCTGTCTATCTGTGTGAGTCTACTTATATCAGACCCAGCAAGGGGCCTGGGACGCAGCTTTACTCATGCCATCTTGCTGACATAGTCGAATCATAAGCTCCAAAGCAATCCTACCAAGTAATCCAATCAAATTCCCCTCAACTGAATTTAATGCAATCAAAGGATATCACACCCAGAGGAATAGATTAGTTTACAGACATAATCTTCCTCTTTTTGGGATTCAGAAAGTGATCACAAACCCCCAGGGTCAGGGACCTGTGTGTGTGGAGAGGCTCTGTACTGACCCTGTGCCCTCTCTGCTCAGCGGGAGCTCTCCCACTGGGACCAGGTCAAGGTCCTGCTCAACCGGATCCGCTGGAGAAGCCCTCGACACCCAGAGCCCCCTGGCCCTCCTGCTGGGCCCGCCTCCGGGTGAGTCCTGGGCCCCAGCCCAGGTGAAGGCAGTGGGTGAAAACAGGTACCCGGATGTGGGGCTGTACTGTGAGTTGTTGTGTTTGTCCCTTTCTAAGACTGTCATCGGCAGTCTTAGGGTGCTGGAAGAGAACTGAAAGGGGAGGAAAGCCACTTGACTGAGGCCACACTGTAAGTCAGAATATGGGATCAGCACATGGGAGATTTCCTCACTCCAGCCCAGCAAGCCCTTACCCCCCCTCCCCTCCCATGCCAAAAAGCAGGCCAGCTTCCAGAGTTGGTGGAGTGGAGGGAGAAGAGCAGGGTAGAGGCATAATCAAACCATTCCACAGTGGGTGAAATCCATCCTGCTTGGGTGGGGGTGGGGGTTAATATGTGAATAATTAATTCTTCAAGGGGAAGAAGCACTATATCCTTTAATATCCCCAGATAGCAGATCCACAATGCTTGATTAATTCCCCCTCCTAGCCTGCTTCCTTTCCTTCTCCACAGGATTGAGTCACGGAGCCTCATTGATAGGCCTCAGTGCCGTCCCAACCGGAAGACCTTCATGCCATCATTAGTGATGAAGAAACAAAGAGTGAAAAACCTTTCTATCTACTGAGACTTCCTGGTGCCAGGGACATGGCTCTGGGTGGAAGGGGTGTGCAGTGAAGTCTTCTTCCTCGACCTTTGTCCTGTTGCTGCTTCTTGGCCCTGCCAGGAAAAGCTGCTGACACTTGCCCTTCTCTCTGAGGCAAGGGCTGACTCTTTCTTCTCTAAGCAGCCTGGCAGCCAGGCCCTGGTTCCCTGAGAGGCCCCAAGATGTGGCAGCTCCAAGGCTGCTGCTCCCTGGTTGTCAGAAATCCCTGGGCTTATACAATGTGAACTAACTTATTTATCAAGCATCCACAGAGTGTGTTTGGCCCGGTAACCTGTCGAGGCCCCAGTGTGTTGCAAATGTGTATTTATGTATAATTATATATGTATGTATATGAGACTGTCCATGTTGTGAACTGGCTGGATCCAATCACCTCTCCTGGAATACTGCAGAAGAATGCAACTGATCTTCATTCTACAGTCAGCAGTTACTGATGTGGTTGCTGCTTTCCTCCTCAAACCTGCATGGGCAACCCCAGCACAGAGCCTTGGCTGCCTCTGCATTGAGTCTTGCTCCTAGAGCAGAGCCCCTGAAGACTGCACCAGGAATGGGGAGGATCAGGGACAAGGGGAAGTGGCATGGGGAACAGAACACTTTCAAGGTCAATTCTGGGCTCCTTTGCTCCATTCTAGCATTTACGTGTCAGCACTGAAACCAGAAGCCCATATTAACTTTTAGAGCTTGAGAAAGGCTCTTAACTTTTCTGAGCCACAGCTTCTAACTTAATCTCCCAAATGGGATAATGATACCTGTCCTACCTACCTCACAGCTTGTTATGGGGATAAAATGAGATTAAAATATCTCAAAGTGCTTTGTGAACTGTTGAATGAGTTGGAAGGGAGAGTGTGGGTGTTGGGAGGGAGGACAGACTGGGATTGTTGACCGGGACTAAAATAGCCACTAATTAAGGGCAAGACTTTGAGAAAGTCATCTCATTGGGTCTCTTAGGCTTCATATCTGAAAAACAGAGCACTAATTCCTGATCTGCCCCCTCATGGGGTTGTCTGGAGGACTAATGGAAATGTCCATGGGAGCTCTTTATGAAGGTCTGCCTGAATGTTATCAGTGGTTTATCTTACTATAGCCTGTTCGACCACTAGGTCTTTGTTAATTGAGAAAGGTGAAAAGCTTAGCCTCCTGCAGGTACCCAGAAGATGGGAGGTGTGTGGGGTACTGTTGCTGGAAGGGTAGGGTTAGGGATGGGGTCATTGGCTTCTGAGTCATCGTCACAGGAATGTCTCCTGGAAACGGCCATTGATCAAATCTCCTTCTCCAGTCAGGAGGGGTTTGGTTTTCTTGCCGCTGCCGTCTTGGGGTCTGCCAGAACGAGGCGGGGTTGGGGGTGGCAGGCGCTCCCTCATAGTCGGGGCTCCGCTCTCTGTGGGCCAGGAATCAATTTTCTGAAGCCTGTTTTTCTAAGGGGACGCTTAAGCGCGGACACCACTCAGGCGCGGCTTTCCTAACGCGCATCCTATCGGGGAAGGCGCACTTCCGTTTCACGGTTGGAGAAGGGTGGGGGAAGGGAGAGGTCGGGGGAGACGGGGGAGGGACCATATCCGGGAGCGCGGCAGCTTCCGACCAGTGGTCGCGCTTCCGGAGAGGCGTTTCCGGCGGCGGCAGCAGCAGCGGCCGTGGTGGTTCCGGGTGTCTTTGTCCCCCTGGTGTCGCGGCCCTGGCCCGCAGGTGGGTTGGGGGTCCCCCCGCGTCGCCCCTCTGCCCTTTCGCCCCTCCCCTTGCCGAAGGGCCGCGAGGTGTCGGGTAGTGAAGATGACCGATTCGCGGAAGGGGCCGAACCCCCTTCGGCCCGCCTGTCCCGTCTCCCTGGCAACGCTCTCGGCCCTGGGGGCGGGCGGGAGGAGGAGAAACCGCGCGCCTTCGTCCTCCCACGGTGGCCTCGCCGCGGCCCAGCCCGGGGGACCCGGTGCCGGCGGCTGCTGAGGCGGGAGCCGAGGGCCAGGTAGCGCGGGAGCGGGAGGGCGGGCGCGCAGCGG
Source organism: Tolypeutes matacus (assembly GCA_026826555.1). Lineage (NCBI taxonomy): Eukaryota > Metazoa > Chordata > Mammalia > Cingulata > Chlamyphoridae > Tolypeutes > Tolypeutes matacus. The sequence continues at coordinate 1,400,124 of JAKSZT010053830.1, read as the reverse complement.
GATCCGCGTTTGGCCAGGCCAGAGAGCCACCTTCCTAGCAGCCCGTCGAGGGTACGACGGGCCGGGCTTCCGGGGAGAGGGCCCACACCGTCTCGGGTCCCAGCCTCCATTTTTCCGGACCCTGCGTGGAGCATTTTGGCAGATGTTTTTGAATGAATGAATGTCACCAGGGCTCTTTCCAACCCCCCCACCCCTCCCCCCGCCCCAGTCACTCTGGGAGTGGCGCGTGCCACAGTGAGAGAGGTGCTAAGTTGTCGGGAGACCTGGGTGTGAGTCCCCGTTTTGTCACTACCTTGTTATGTGGCCTCGGGCAAGTCTCAATCTCCCTGAACTTCGGTTTCCTTCTCTGCGAAACAGGATGAAAATATCACCCTGTACTAGGTTATTGTGAGGGCAAACTGGAACAATGTAATTTCTTACTTCATTTCCTGTGCCCCTGTTTATATTCTCGCTCTCCATCTCGCATTTATTCTCAGTCCTACCCACCTCCCTGCTTTCCTTAAGATCCTTAGTTCCTTACAATTCTCTACTTTTCTGGAGTAGATGGAAAATTTCCCCCACGAGCTGTTAACGTATTTCTTTTCTGATTGAAGGTTTTTTCCCAAGACTTTGAAAGAGGACAGCATTCTCAATGTCCCAGTTTAAGCGCCAGCGGATCAACCCGCTTCCAGGGGGACGCAACTTTTCAGGTGATTACATTTCTCCCTACCTGGCATCAGACTGGGCAGTATGTGCTATGGAGTAAGTCTTTTAAAATAGGGCTTTTGGGGTCTCCTTGGTGGAGAGCAATTGCTGCTCCTGTTTCTTAGGAAATAAGAGATGGCCACAGTGGTTGCCCATAGAATCCTGTGGAGAAGTTGGCTGGAGCCAGTTTGCCCTGTGGGTTTACCATATTCTCTAGCTGACTCTAGCGGTTAAGTGCAGTTCCCAGAGATTGTTTCTTTGTCCCCCTAGGCACAGCTTCAACATCTCTCTTGGGCCCTCCGCCTGGGTTGCTCACTCCTCCTGTGGCCACGGACCTGTCCCAAAATGCCAGGCACCTTCAGGTAAGTTGAGGGTCCTTTGAAGTGAGTGTCAGCCCTTGGGATTCTCCCAGCATGCATGGATATGTGGTGCTCTTTCATTTCTTGCATCACGTGGTCATCATTCCTGATTCCTGTTCTGGTAATGGACCAGTGGGAGGGCAGCTAGAGACTGCTCAGATGGAGGGTCTTAAGTTCTGGCTCTAGAGAAATTTTTAGAGTGCCTCTTGGAATTACAAAAGAACTGGAAATCCTAGAAGAAGTTTGTAACCTGAGTCAGGTAATTGCCTTTTTTTCACACAGGGTGGGGAGAAGCAGCGGGTCTTCACTGGCATTGTTACCAGCTTGCACGACTACTTTGGGGTAGTGGATGAAGAGGTCTTTTTTCAGCTAAGGTAGGCTTGAGGTTGGTCCCCTACAGAAATACGATACTGGGTTCAGTCTTGGCATCATGCTGGTGGGGACTTCTCTAAAACCATTGCTTTGCTGTTTTTATGTAAGGTGTGAGAAATCTTGATGGGAATGGCCTCGTGGGGGGTGGTCAGGGTGACTTGCCCATGCGCTCTTTCCTGACTGGGCCTCCTGGCTTGTGTGCTGGCAGTGTGGTGAAGGGCCGGCTGCCCCAGCTGGGTGAGAAGGTGCTGGTGAAGGCTGCATACAATCCAGGCCAGGCAGTGCCCTGGAATGCTGTCAAAGTGCAAACGCTCTCCAACCAGGTATTCATCTCTCCTTGGCATGTGCATTGGAAAGGGGAGAGAGGGAAGTCCCTGTGCCCTGAAAGCTGGGCAAGAACCATGCTTTTGTGGAGGGGTAGGACTGCCTCTTTCCAAGTTGGTGAGCATGTCAACTATGGGGTTCCTGGCTACTGTCCTGCAGCCCCTACTGAAGTCTCCAGCGCCTCCCCTTCTGCATGTGGCAGCCTTGGGCCAGAAGCAAGGGATCCTGGGAGCTCAGCCCCAGTTGATCTTCCAGCCTCATCGGATTCCCCCGCTCTTTCCTCAGAAGCGTGAGTACCGGTGGCATGGATGTTGGGGTGCGGCTTTATGGGGTACCCTGAATGGACATGTAACAGGTGCTGCTCTCAGAAGTGGGTACTTTTGTGCACTGGAAGCAAGGGAGGGGGAAGCTGGAAAGGTTTTTAGGGTTTTTGAGCCACTGGCCATTTCCTCTCTGCAGCTCTGAGTCTCTTCCAAACATCCCACACACTTCATCTGAGCCACCTGAACAGATTTCCTGCTCGGGGTCCTCATGGACGGTTGGATCAGGGCAGAAGGTAAGAGGATGATCGGGCAGGAAAGATGTTTTATTTTATTTGCCTCTAGGAACAAGCTCCCTTTCTTTGCCACCTGTTGATGCTAAGTCTCTTTCTGCAGCTAGATCCTAGTCTCTTTGCCCTGGAAGGGACAGACACTGAGGTTTATATACAAATATTATAAGTTTAAATACTGTCTCAGCAAGCAGGGATTCGATGTAGTCCATATTTCAAAATGTCATTTTAAGATACTTTTAAAAATATATAATTTTCTCTTATTTCTAGTCCCTAAGGGGGAGATACCAAGAATCAAGGCCATCAAGAAAATAATAGCATGTCAGAAAAAAATAACATTGCAGTGTATGTTTCAATTCCTAGTTTGGAAAAATATATATTTTTTTACATTATGCTGTTAGAATGTGTATGTTGTACTTGGCCCTGAAATTCAGGCCTCATGCCTTGGAAATAACAGCCTGCTTTTTTGGCCATATGTGGAGCAAGCATGATTGATTTGGGTCGGTTGGGGATTTCCTGAGCGATGTGTATAATCTTGTGAATGTCAAGGACTACAAGGAGCATAGGAGCATTATTCTGTCTTACCTTCTCCCTAAAGACTTTGCCTATATTCTTAGGAGTTAAAGTCTAGGCAAGTTTGTTTAAGACTTGTTCTAGTTCTGGGTGGCTGTCTTCATTTTAATTTTTTATATGGAAAATTTCAAATGTAGTAAAGTAAACAATGGTATGATGAACGCTTATATACCCATCATCCAGTTTCAATAGTTGTCAACATTCTGCCATTCTTTTTCATCTATATCTCTCTGCCTCCTACTTGCCTTTTTTTTTTTTTTAAGGTAAAATTTATATGGATTGAATCGTTCAAATCTTAATTAGGGCAATTTTGACGATTGGAAAAATCCCATTTAACCTCACCCCTCTTAAGATATAGAACACTTCCATTACTCCAGAAGAAGTTGTCCCTGTAGTTCTCTTTTGAAATGAGAACTCTACAGAGAGGGAATCAACTCCCTCTCCCAGATGCCAGTAGATTATTACATGGTAAAGGCTGAAAAAGCAAACCAATGTGAATGCTTAAAAGGATCATGTAGTAATTTGGAAAAAAGGTCTAGGCACAGCGATGTAGCCAGTCTTTGTGCTGAAGCTAGTGTTTGCGCCTTTGAGATAGGTCATTGTGAATTCTAACTAGGGAGAAGCTTTGATTGTCCAGGATTGTCTCCACTGCTTGAAACACTGTCTCATTCTCAAGTCACTGGTATATATATATACCTTGAATGCACTCACATCTCTTTCCCAGTGATCTTCCTGGTCTTCGGTTTTCTAAGGACTTTCCACCTCTGACATTCTGTGAGTTTATTAAAGGCTTCATTACAAAATCACAGCAGATGGCTTCCAAGATAATGTAGCCAAGGTGGAGATCAATGACTGCTATTGATTTTCTGCTTTAGGTTCAAATTCAGGCTTTCTGTACGGTCAAAATTGCATTTGATTGTCCTGTGTTGTATTACTTTGACCATGATGCTTCAGTGTCTTAGCTTTAGAAGGAGACCATTGGGAGATGGGGTAAGTCTCAGGTCACTTTGTCGAGTAGGAGAAGGGGCAGTAGGAATTGAGTCACTCTGCAGGGGGTACAACATTAATTTATAAAGGGGTCAGCTACATTTTATTGTGTATTTCAGACTTTGGGATGCAGGGAATAATGTCTCCATTGGACTGGTAATGCTGAGCTATACTGAGCTTTTCAGACAGGCCATTCAGCTGGGTGGCTGCTGCTGCAGTTACTGAGAAGTCTTACACTGGTGGTACTACTGCCTTGTAACCTGTTCCTGACTATTCACAGTAGTGGGAGAAAATCATGGTTGTTGAATCCAGAGGATTCAGTGGAACATACAGTTTAACTAGGAGTTTACAGTTGTCAAAATGCCTTTTGGAACAGTTCTGTTAGAAGCATGGAGACATTGACATCCTCTAAAAGCAAGATAAGTAGGCACCTTTTGGATGGAGATGCTAATAAGTGGGGAAATAAGGGAAATATATGAGAAAAAAAACAAAAAAACTTCTGTTAAATATAATTAGTTTAGTTACTCAGGGGTGTAATGAATGGAAATGACCCAGGCAGATCTGAAAGGAAAGAAGGAAACCCTGCTTGCAAATATAATCAATTCATCTACCTAGGCATGAAGAATTGATAATTGACTTTATTTCTCTCATGAGATAGGGTTTTATTTTCCTTATCAGTCAGGTATTTTTCAGTCTACAGGTTTTCCCTCCTCTATTATTTTTATTTGTTGTATTCATAAAATAGTAGTGCTATAATGAATGATTTACTACAAAAGTTTATAAAGTAGAACATGCTATTATATAAAATTAAAGTACTATAAAGAGAAAGTTCCCTCTGCCTTCCTTCAAAGGCGACCATTACTAACAGGTAAGTATTCTTTAAGAGATGGTTTTGAAAAGAAAAATTACTTACTGCAACTTTATCTTTTTTTACTGTTTTCTTCACTCGTCTTTATTTATACACATGCATGCTTTTTGTCATTTTAATCTTAGAGTTCAAATTATTTTTGTATATTCTTATTAAACATTTTTCTGTATTGCAGTATAATCTTCATAATTGTTTTAATGGCTGCATGATTATTGGGATTTAGTTACTATAAAAATGTAGGTGTTGCTGGGTATTTATATCGTTTTACTATATAAAACCCCATTTCTTCTTTTGAATTATTTCATTGGGATAAATTTTCAAGAGTGGAATTACTAGATCAAAGGGTTTGAGTATTTTTATGACTTCAATGTGTGCTGCTAAAGGTTTGTTACCAGGAACTGTCTCTTAATAAAACTCAGTTTATAGAACCTATGGCACAGTATATGTCTCTCTCTCTCTTTTCTAATCAGTTATTTTTTTCCCATTTCAAAAAATTACATGTTAATTATAGATAATTTAGAAAGTTCAGAAAAATAAAAATAAAATATTTGTAAGGTTTATCAGTCAGAGGTATCTGCCATTAATATTGTATTTCCTTTCTATCTTTTTAAGCTTTTTTTTTTTTTTGCATAGTTGAGGTCAAACTGTACATACAGTACTGTATACTACACCTCTTGTTTAACATTTTTCTTATGTTATTAAAAGCTTTTATGTATCCATTTTATTATCTTTATAACATTCAGCCATATGGCCATAGCTTTTTTAACCGTTTCTTTAAGGTTGAGAATTTAGATTGTTTCCAGTTCTTTCTTTTATTGACCAGGATATACTGAATACATATATAACAATATGGTTTCTTCCTTCTGGGTGATGGGTCAACCTCCAGTGATGACTATGACTCCAAGAAACGCAAACAGCGGACTGGTGGAGAGCCTTGGGGTGCTAAGAAACCAAGGCACGACCTGCCTCCTTATCGGGTCCATCTCACTCCCTATACTGTGGACAGGTAAGTAACAAGGCCAAGAGGGGGATGAGACTTGTCGCTGGTAATGGTTTCTTATGTAATTGAGATACATTTTCTGCAAGCATGTGTCTGTGTTGTGTGTGTTCTTATAGCCTTGGGGAAAAACCCCACAAATGGAAGCCTGTTGTACATACTGTTTGGTACTTTGCTTTTTCACTTAATGTATCTTAGAATTTATTCCATATAAAGGTGTACTAGGTCAATCTCATTCTTTTTAAGAACTACATAGTATTCCACTAAATGGATGAAACAATTAATTTAACACAGTTCTCCATTTTCATTCCTTGTTTTCATAAGTATCATTGTAATAAATATCCTTCCACCATTCATCTCTGTGTACGGGTGGACGGATTTTTTTGGATCAGTTCCTAGAAATGGAGTAACTGGCTTAAAGGGTTTGATTTGAAACTTGGATAGATATTGCTAGTTCTCTCAGAGGCTGCATCAGTTTACATTCTCACCAACAGGGCACGAAGTACTTGTTTCCCCGTGCCTTGGCCCATGTTATGTATTATTGAAATTTGTGCTGATCTGATAGGAGAAAATGATTTTCTGATGTGCATTTCTGTAGTTATGAGTGTGCCTGAGCTTTTTTTCACGGGCTTTTAAGTCTTAAGTATTTCTTTTTCTGTTAAGTACTTGTTTATGTCAGTTTTCCCAGTTTCTTCTTGGACCACTGAACTTTTATTATTGATTTGGGAGTTCTTTTTATATTAAGAAAAGAACCCCTTTGTCATGTATTGTTTTTTTTCCCCCTCCAGTTTGACTTTATTTTGCTATATAAACACTTAAAATTTTTAGTGGTCAAATCTGACCCAGTTTTCCTTTGAGAGGTGTCCTAGAAAGTCCTTCCTTCCCAGATTATAAAATAATTTGCCCTTGTTTTTTCCCAATCTTTTATTTTTTAATATTTTAGTTTTCAGTCAATCTGGATTCCATTGCTTTCTTCCTGCAGCCCCATCTGTGACTTCCTAGAACTCCAGCGCCGTTATCGCAGCCTCCTGGTTCCCTCAGATTTTCTGGCCGTGCATCTGAGTTGGCTGTCAGCTTTCCCTCTGAGCCAGCCTTTTTCCTTCCATCATCCAAGCCGTATCCAGGTATCTTCTGAGAAGGAGCCAGCTCCAGACGCGGGTGCTGAGGCCATCCCTTCAGACAGTGACCCTGCTTACAGTTCCAAGGCAAGTCGCCTGGGATCCTGTTGCTTTATCCCATTGGAGGCTGAAGACGGCTCTGAGCGTGCTCCTTCCTGTTCTTTCTGCACAGGTACTGTTGCTGTCTTCCCCGGGTCTGGAGGAATTATATCGTTGTTGCATGCTTTTTGTGGATGACCTGGCTGAGCCAAGGGAGACACCGGAACATCCTTTGAAACAGATAAAGGTAAGAGCTGGCGTCTAGGAGACAAGGTGAACTCACTGATAAAGTCCAATCCCTGCCTTGTTTTCAGCACTCAGCTCCTGTTCACTAAGTCATAGAAACAAGGCTCTTCAGAGCCAAAATACCGCTCATTTTACGCATGAGGAAAATGTGGCTCAGAGATGTTTTTGCTTGTCAGAAATAGTTGTGTGGCTAGTTAAGGTTAATGAATAGAAAATTGTGTGTGGTGAACTCTTCACATCATGGTGCCTTAATTCTGGGTTAGTGGCAGAGTGGAAGACCCAGGACATAATCTATTTTTGCAGTTTTTGCTGGGCCGGAAAGAAGAGGAGGCAGTGCTGGTCGGGGGCGAATGGTCTCCTTCCCTGGATGGCCTCGACCCCAAGGCCGACCCGCAGGTACTCGTCCGCACTGCCATCCGCTGTGCGCAAGCTCAGGCCGGCATTGACTTAAGCAGCTGCACAAAGTGGTGAGTCGGCTTCCTCGAGCTCTTATCTGTGACAAGCTCTCTGAGGTGGTAAAACTGCTCGTAAGGCCAAGATTCCGCTCCTTTCCAACCCCATTTACTTTCTTCTCTTCCCTGGCCACGGTTCATCCCTCCCTCCACCCTTTTGGCTGCCTCACAGATGTAGTCTGGTCATGAGCTCGGTCATTCTGTGCAAGCCAGCTGACCCTGCGACCATGCTCAGTGCTCCTTGTTGCCTTCACACCTTGTATGTAATGAATTGCTTACTCGTGTTTCCCAGGTGACTAAACCTTTCTCGAGGAGTTGGCCTATATCTTTTATTTTTCTGCTTTCAAACCTTGGCACACAGTATGTTCTCATTAAATATCAATTGGTAACCAGAGCATTTGCTTATGAATGTGGTATTTGCGTGAATGTGTCATGGGTTAGTACTTTAGTTTTCCTTTTTGCTGTGAGCAGGTGGCGCTTTGCTGAGTTTCAGTATCTGCAGCCAGGACCCCCAAGGCGGCTACAGACAGTGGTGGTGTACCTGCCAGATGTCTGGACCATCATGCCTACTTTGGAAGAGTGGGAGGCCATGTGCCAGCAGAAAGCTGCAGAGGCAGCCCCCCCTCCCCAGGAGGCACCATTGGTAAGATTGAGCCTTGTGAAGAAGGGGGTAGGGGTGTGGGGGAGTAGATTCCCTGATCCCTGGACCCAGACGCTCACATCTCTTTGCTTTTGTTATAGGAAACTGAGCCTTCTGAACAGGCAACTGATGCATCGGAGCAAGCAGCAGATACTTCTAAACAGCATGCAGAGAACCCAGAGGTGACCACTCAGCAGGAAATGGAAACCGATCTCCCTGAGGCCCCTCCACCCCCTCTGGAACCTGCCATCATTGCACGCCCTGGCTGTGTAAACCTTTCTATCCACAGTATTGTGGAGGATCGGAGGCCAAAAGAAAGGATCTCTTTTGAGGTAGGCTTAGAAGTCTTGGGAAGATTGTGGGGTTGATGTATATGGGATAGTGGGGCTCAGACTTTTTTTTCCCTGATACTCATGGGCCCCTGCTGCGTTTTCTAATAGGTGACAGTATTGGCTGAACTGTTTCTGGAGATGCTGCAGAGGGATTTTGGCTATAGGATTTATAAGATGCTGCTGAGCCTTCCTGAAAAGGTAGTGTCCCCACCTGAACCTGAGAAGGAAGAAGCGGCCAAGGAGGAAGCTGTTAAGGAGGAAGAAGTGGTCAAAGAGGAGGTGGCCAAGGAATCTAAGGATGAGGTACAGAATGAGGGAACAGCTGCTGAGTCAGATACTCCTTTGGTGAGTACCTTTATCACTGCTGGATGATACTGGGGACTAAAAATATGTGCTTAGCACAATTTGAGTATTTTTTGTACCAGGCACTGTTCTAAGTGCTACATGTTTTATCTCATGTATTCCTCAGACTGCCTGCTCACTACCCAATGAGGTAGACGCTCAGGTGTATAGATGTTAAATATCTTACACGTGGTCACACAGCTAGTAAGTGGTAGACCTAGGATAAGGGAAGTTGGCATGGAAGAGTGAAAGGAAGAATGCTTTGAGGAGGAGAGGTGTTTTGATTACTGGGTGGTTAACAAGAAAATTTTATGTTCTTGACTCTTCCTAAAACATGGGGTCTACTTCTTGCCTAAATACTATCAAGTTGCCTAAATACTGTCAAGTCAGCAGTTTCTTGTGGGACTGAGGATAATGCCAGGTGTCTGGAAACCCTATTGGCATGCTCTGAATCCTGTGTCGTTCAGTCCATTTGATGAAACCATGCACACAGAGACCCGAACCCAGTGCCTGGGCCATGGTCAGTGCTCGGCTGTTAGCCAGTATCATTGTTAGTGATTATCCTTAACAGTGCCTTCTCCTCATCATCTTGGTCTGCTTCCCCTAGAAGGAGGATGGACTTGTGCCCAAGCCCCCATCTTCTGGGGGAGAGGAAGAAGAGAAAGCCCGAGGTGAGACATCTGAGGACCTTTGTGAGATGGCCCTGGACCCAGAACTGCTGCTTCTGAGGGATGATGGAGAAGAGGAATTTGGTACGTTCAGTGGTGCGAGAGGGAGTTTTGCACAGACTGGATGGTAGTCCTCTGGGTCTGTAGCTGTAATGGTTTCCCTTTTATATCTGGATCAAGTTTGGGCCAGGTGTGGTCCCTGTTCCCTGCTTATCTCTGGCTTTCTGTAGCAGGAGCAAAGCTGGAGGATTCGGAAGTACGGTCTGTTGCCTCAAACCAGTCAGAGATGGAATTCTCTTCACTTCAGGACATGGTGAGACCTCTTCTCAGCCGCTCTGGGCCTTGCTGAGTGAAGGGTAGCAGGACTTCTGACTCCCTCCTGGGAGATGGATGCTTAGCTCTGCGTGAGCTTTTGTGTTTATCAAATGACTTCTGGCATCTCAGAGGCAGATTTCTCTTGATTGACAAAAGACCTAATGTGGTTCTTGATTCATGGCATGGCACTTTCCTAGGATCCAGACCATTCTAGTATTTATGGTGGCGAACCCCGGTGGGGTGGATCTGAGAGAGGTTATTTGATCTAGGAGCACCCAGGCTCCTGTGTGTGTGAGCCCCTGGGGCTGTGGTAAAAATGCCAAAATAGGCCTTTGGTTCCAGGCCTGGTAACCTGGCCTGGCTCAGCATCTCCAACTGGCAGGCCCACTGGGGTGCAATGACATCAACCACATAGCCCAATTTATATATATGTATATATTAAAGGACTGGGTCCTGGATGATTTAGCCACTGAGAGAACTCTTTGTAACTTTCCCGTTGATTCTTGTTTCTTGCAGCCCAAGGAGCTGGACCCCTCTGCTGTGCTTCCCTTGGATTGTCTTCTTGCTTTTGTGTTCTTTGATGCCAACTGGTGTGGCTACTTACACCGGAGAGACCTGGAGAGGATCCTGCTTACTCTTGGGCTCCGGCTCAGTGCGGAGCAGGTACTTTCTCTCATTTCCACTGTCGTTCATTTTTTGAAAGGGTTAGTGTGTGCCAGGACATGGTAGTTCTGGATTCTTGCACGTCACTGGGCCAGGGCTTGGACCCCGCTCGATGGCTAGATGTTTTCTGTATGTGTCTTGTTTTCTCCAGGCCAAGCAGCTGGTCAGCAGGGTGGTGACCCAGAACATATGCCAGTACCGGAGCCTGCAGTATAGCCGCCAGGAGGGTGTGGACGGTGGGCCTCCCGAGGAGGTGCTCTTTGGTATGCACCGGCATTCAGCAGCCTTCAGTGGAGCATGGGCGGGCAGGCTTCTCTCTCCCTTCCTCCTCAGACTCTGCTCTCATCCTTTGCCTGGCCCCTTCTAGGAAACCTTGATCTGCTACCTCCTCCTGGGAAAGGCGCCAAGCCAGGCGCTGCCCCTATGGAGCACAAGGGTCTGGTGTCCCACAATGGCAGCTTGATCAACGTGGGGAACCTGCTGCAGCGTGCAGAGCAGCAGGACAGTGGGCGGCTCTACCTGGAGAACAAGATTCACACACTGGAACTGAAGCTGGGTGAGTGATCCGAAGCCTCCGAGACGGCATGGGCACAGCATGCATAGACACTGAGGTGACAGGGGAGGAGCACTCCTGAGACTTGAGTCCTCTTCCCCATGCTTCAGTCCTGGACTGAGCATCGGTCTTTTTGGTTTGTCTTCTTCCTCCCAGAGGAGAGCCATAACCGTTTCTCAGCCACCGAAGTAACCAATAAGACACTGGCGGCAGACATGCAGGAGTTGCGAACGCGGCTGGCTGAGGCTGAGGAGACGGCCCGGACAGCTGAACGACAGAAGAACCAGCTTCAGCGCCTGCTACAGGAGTTCCGAAGGCGCCTGACCCCCCTGCAGCTTGAGATGCAGCGAATGGTGGAAAAGGTGAGGTGGGGGATGAACTGGGAGGCAGCCGCAGCTCCTTTTGGTGGGGTTGTAGGTATTCCCTGCCTGTTCCCTAAAGACAGCTAGCTGTTCTTTCTAGAGAGCGATTCAAGAGGAGAGTTCAGTCTGTAGGCCCTTTGTCTTGCCCAAGGTCACCTTGCTTTCTTCCTCCATTCACTAGCCATCAGCTTGAAACCTAGAGTTTCCCAGAAGGAAAGATTTAGTAGTCCTCAGCCTTGCCTCTTTTCCTTCCTGGAGGTCCTAATTCTCATCATATCTGTTTCAGGCTGACAGCTGGGTAGAGAAGGAGGAGCCAGCACCTAGCAACTGAGGGGCCTTGCACAGGAAGCGCCATCCTGTGAGGTCAGCGGTGGAGCCTGATGAAGTTAGAGCCCTCCCTTTTGGTACCAGAGTGAAGCTGGAGCAGGACCTACGAGCCATAGGCAGGGGGGTGGCTGGCCCCTGTGCTCAGCCTCTTTAGGGGCGCTCTAAGCCGTGAGGGCGGGCATCTGTCTGTGCTATGTGGGACAGACCAGTGAGGAACCCCGGTTCCAGTTCCAACTAAATACAACACCTTTTACACCCCTAGAATGTCATTTTCCCTTCTACCTTGGAATTTCTCCTGGGGCCCTTTTAGTGTTGTGCTGACTTTCTCCTGTCCTCTTCCAGTTTAGAATAAGGCAGGGGAGGAAAAGGCTGAGTGTGACAAGTTCTAATGCCAGTAAACCGAAGAAGCAGACATGGAGTCTGGCTGGGGTAAGGACCCCTTAATCTGGATGGCACAAATCTTGCCAGGTTACAGAAACAGATGCTTGGGGCACGGGTCTCGGCCATCAAGGGGACGGAGTCAGTGCTAGAAAGGTCTCAGGGCAGGGCTGTTGGCCAGAACACTGTTCCAGCCACCCCAGACTTGCCAGAAGAAACCAGCACCTCTTTCCCCCCCGTGGCTCCCCGTGTTCAGAATGTGGTATTGGCTCTGGCCCAGCCTTTCTCCCTTTTACCTATGATTCTCACCTCTTTCCATAATCCGTGGTTTCAGTTTGACTTTGTATATAAAGTTGGTTTTTTTTTTTTTTTTTTTTTTTTTTTGGCTTTTTGTTTTTTTAAATAAACCAAAGTCAAAAACAAACCAGGTGTCCCCCTAGTCTTTCCGCTGTTTCTCTTCTCAGTTCGCTTGTGTGCCCTCCCTTTATTCCCGATCCTCCCCCTAATACCTAATAATCTCTGCTGGATCATGGCGTGGTTTTCTCTAGAGGCTGGGCTAGGACAGTGAGGTGGCCTTTGCATCCTGGGCTCTGGGCTGCCTGCTGGAATCAAGGAGAGCTGCAAAGCTGTGGGTGTCTTTTCAGCTCAGCAGAGGGCAGCATAACTTAAGGAAATCTTGGGTGGCTTTCCCCATGTCTCCTTAGTTATAACACAATCATATAAGGACATTTTGTGGAAAACTTTACTTTAAAAAATAAAATTCCAAGTTTTTGGGTGAGACACAAACCCACTGAACTTTGAGCCTGTGACCTGTGACATTTTTGGGTGGTATATTTACATAGGTTGAGTCCCAGGCACCTAGGGAGCTTAGACTCTGTGCGCCTCCCTGCTCTTCCGTCCAAGGCTAGACGTGGGTCTCTGTGGTGCTTGGAAGCCGCTGTCATGGCTGGGAGGACCATGGGGCTCCCGTTCCCCAGGGCAGTGGCACGGGCCTCTCCATTAAGAAGGAAAAAAAAAAAGTGAAAATGCAAGAAGAGGTTCATGGACTTCCCCAGGGTGAGTCTTCTGGAGGTAGTTGTGATCCCAACCATGCAACCAAGGCTAAAGCCCCCAACTGTAACCCATGCCTTCAAAGGGTGGAAGTTTGTAACAGTCCCAGCAGGTCAGGACGTTGAACTGTGGACGGTTCTTAAGGAAATAAAAAGGCCCCTGGAGTTTTCCTGTACTGCTTGCTTTGTGTCTATGGGCTGCTTCCTATTGGATGGGGTGACAACCTGCTCGGGGCTCCTGGGGCTGGTGATGGGCTCAAGGGAATGAAGAGTCACTCACTGCCAAGGGCTGGTGAGGTGGCACTGGAGCCCCCTCCACCCCAACCTGCCAGCTGCCATCCTCCCAGGAGACAGCCTTCTGGGCTGCTGAGTGGGAGGAGCAGGAGCCTAAGCTTGAAAAGGGCGCCAACTAAAGAGGATGACTTGGGGTTTCCAGGAGTCTTGGGGGTGGGAGGAAGTTCAGTCATCAGCTACAATGGAGAGGGCTCGCAGCTCGCTCAGTCTGGCCTCGTTCTCCCGTTCCCGCTGCTCATCAGTGTGGCCTGGCTGGTCGAGCTGTTGAGTCAGGTCTCCAAAGATCTTATGCATTTCAGAGTAGTAGACAACCTGGGGCAGGAGGCAAGAGGTCAGCCAGAGCCCCCCAAAGCACACTGCCCTGTGGGGAGAGCTGCACAGCGGGGACAACGTCCCCGAGGCCCTTGGCTTCTGTTCCCACAGGCAGGGTCTCACCAGGCCGAAGCCCAGGGCTGGCAGGAAGAGGGCTGGTTTCCACCTCTTCCCCCCCTCCCTCCCTTCCCCTCCCATCTCCATCAAGTGCATGGCGACACCAGGAGTGAAGCCACAGCCCTGAGCCCTTCAGGAATGTCCACTGCAGAGGCAGGCTCATGTTCTTCGTTCTCTGCAGTGGTGAGAAGTTAAAAGGGAAGGAAGCAGTGTGTCCTTGCAGAGGTGGAAGCGCCACCCTTACGGCTCCTGCTTCTAGCCCAGAAGCCTCTGGTGCATAGAGAGATGGACCTGTGTACTCAGGGGCCGGGGTAGGTGGATGGTGGGAGAAAGGCAGCATCTCACTTGGCCAAGGCTAGGACTGAGGAGTGTGGGAGCAACTCCTTGGTTCGGTTTCCAGGAGGGTATGGAGAGATGGGCGCTGTGACTGAGAGCTCAGTGCCTTATCTTAGCCAAGACAGAAGCCCAAGGCTTCTGTCCACAGGGGAAAGAGGAAATGGTAAGCTGGTGGCTCCCAAAGCCTTCAGAGAAGTAAAGCAGAGAAAGGTGAAGCCTTTCTAGCCTTTTTTTTCTCCTCAACTCGCATCCTACTGTTATCCCACTGCCTTAGCTGGGTAGCCAGAAAACCGGGTTCAAAGACCAGGCTCATTTCACCAGAAATGGGATGGGGTGACCACAGGAATGAGGGGCCAGGGGGCCAGCAGAGGAGAGGGCCCCCTCAGCAATGCTCAGCTGACCGCTTAGACCCTGGGCCTGACGAGGCCTAGGATTGGGGCTTTCTCAGGAGCAGGACGAGGTATTTCTGCCTGAGTCTATATGTCTCCCAAAGGAATGCCTGGGTTGGATCAAAGTGTCCCTTCCACACCACCCCAGCAATCCCAAGTTTCTCAGCTCTGGCTCCACGTGGTCTTTGTGGAGGAGGAGCTCTACTTTTGTTTTAGCAACCTGGAGAGCCATTACTCCCAAAGCCAGGTCCAGTGGCAGGGTGTGGGGTGGCAGACATGCTCGCAGAGCCAGGGCCCGTGGCTGAGCTGCTTCTGAGGAAGCCCTTCTCCCAGGCCCCCACAGCTAGGTTTCTATCAGGCTGAGGGGGAGCTAAGTTGATACAGTCTCAAGATACTGCTGGTCATCTTCAGGGGGCTGAGGGGGCTGAGGGGCCTGGGGGCAAGCCTAGGCTAGTGCTGGGGGGAGGAGGGAGAGGGCCCTCTCCCCAGCTCCTGCTCCCTGCCCAGGCTGCACTGTGCCGATGAGTCACTAGGAATGCTCACTTCTCCAGTGACGAATGGTAGCGGCAGCCGGGTGAGGAGGAGGTTGGTGCTGGGGAGGCAGGCGGTAAACAACCCCCAGCAGTCACATGGCCTGGTGACAGGGCATCCCTAGCCCCCTCAACTGCTCCACCCCAGGCCCGCCTAAGCCTGGGGACCCTGGGGCTTCCTCCCACAAGCAACACCGATGGCGGAGGCAGGGCAGCAGCCACATTGCTGGGGGGCTTGAAAGGAGGGGTGGTGACAGCAAAGGCAAGGGAAGGCCCAAGTCTCTTCTTAAACACACTTCTCCATGGTCAGTGGGGTCAAACTGCTGGGGAGGAACTCCCAGGAAACCTCAGCTCCAGGGCCCAAGCTCTGGGAGCCGATGTGGGATTCTCCCCAAACTCCCACCCTGCTGGCAAAGGGGGTGTGTATACATTTCCCCTAGAGACAACACAGGGCCAAGGACCTGGCTCACGAACAGCCTCTGTGTTCTCCAAAGATGGCAGGTTGGGAGATGGGAATCTAGCTTTTTCCTTGTGCTACTGAGACTGTGGGGGCTGCAAGGAAGGACACTGTCCACTGGGGGGCACCAGATACCCAGACCAAGAACTCAAACAGGGCCATGTGACACCTTTCACTTTGTTACCTGGTGGTGAGAAAGATGGCAGGGTCCTAGGACTGATGCTGAGCACATGCCATCAGCTGGGGATCCTACCAGGAAGAGCCCTTCCCTTGGCTTTGACACTCCAATCTTCCCTCTTTTACAAACTGTTAGAATAATCTCTGTTGAAGGCGTGAAGAACAGGGGCTAGGGCGATGGTGACGGCCTTTTCCAGAGAGGTTATCCTTCCAGTGTGGAGGAGTGGGGGGCCGACGTGAGGTGTGTCCACAAAGCCCATGACCTATCTCCCAAGGGAAGAGTGCCTGGCCATCACGTGGGATGGGGCGGAGCACGCCCTCACCTGGGCTCGGATCAGGGACTCAAAACTGGGCTGGAAGTAGTCGAGGCGGCTGTTGTAGAACCGTGGCATTTCATCCAGGAGCTGCTTATTTTTGGCTTCAAAGTCATCCCGTACAGGCCGTAGCTCTTCCCGGGCCTGGGAAAGGAGACCTTGGTTATCAAAGCTCTCATGGTTCATTCAGAGTCCCTGTTGGATGCACGATGTATCTAGTGGGCAAGTGGGAAGTGGGTGGGTATCAGGACATTCTGAGCCTTGGTCCTGCAGCTCCAAGAGAGCTGGCCCCCAACTTGCCACATTTAACCACAGTGGCCCTTCCCTTCTGCCTCCCTTCCCCTCTGGGTACCTGGTGGAGTTTGGCCAGCACTGGTCCTGTCTTCTCCTTTTCCTCATACTTCTCCACCTTGGCCTGCAATCTCCTGTAGTCCTGCAAAGCCTGTTCCCGCCGTTTCACCGCCATGTTGAGGCTTGGGAAGACACTGCCAAACCTGCTGGACACGGGCTGATTGGGTAGAGGCCCAGTCCTTGAAGGAGCAGGCTAGCAACTCACCAAGCATTCAAAAGTAGGTGTTGAGAATGTGTTAGACCCTGTTCTTGGTTTTGGGGATTCAGCTGTGAACAAGATGAACAAAGACCTTGGCCCCTGTGGCACTTATACAGAGGATGCTGCTTGGGAGCAGGTTAAGGGAAAGAAGGCAGCGCTAAGGGATCATTCGCCACACCTGAGTAAGATATGGTGGGAAGTGAGCGGAGCTGCCATTTACACCGCCTACTGCCCCTTACCCACCCAGGAGCTCCCCGGCACAGGTGAGGGGCTGGATCTGTAAAAGTATGGTCAAGTTGGAGGACACCTTGGAAGTCGTCTAACATCTTCATTTCTAAAAATGCAGATATTTAACAACTTGCTCCAGGCCACAATTAAGTAGTAACAGTCTGGTATCCTTCCCACCACTTCACGATGTCACCAGCAGGTGACAGAACTGAAATCAGAACCGACTCCTGGCCAAGAGTTCCTTCTACCACTTGAGCATAAGTAAAGCAGGAACCCTATGGTTCTACCATGGAAAGGCCAAACCATCAAACCAGATGTTTTAGGAAAATGGCTCAAGGACCTCTTCCCACTACCTCTTAAAAGACCACAATGGGGGAAATTCTCTGAGGACTGGGTCATTCAGAAAGTACAGCAGCTGCTCCAGCATTTTTGGCTCCCATGAGCACAACCATCATGACTAGCGTCATCTTTAACTAGGAGGTCTTGGGATAGGCACAGGCAGGATTGCTTCTTGCGGCCCTTGGTGGGAATGCTGCATTTTCCTCGATCAGTTCGAGTGTTAGAGAAAACAAGGCAAACCCACAAACAGGTTTTCTGCAACTGGAGAGCAGAAGGGACAGCATCCTTGAGTGACAAGCCCCGAGATGCATGGATGGCGCTCAGACTTGCTATGGGGCTGAGCCCTTGGCTCAGTGGAAGGATGCGTCTAGTGTGCAATCTGGGAACCCTAAGAGCCAGTCCAGACGAACTGCCATAGATCTGGCCATTTTCAACCAAGGGCACTATGGACTCAGCGACTCTTCACAGTTGAGAAGCATGGAGTTGCTGACCCAGGACTAGAAGAGTCAGTTCCTCCTTGGATGTTTTGTAAGCAATTCAGATAGGATGAAAGACGAGGGACAAGGACAAATTGCTGAGGGTGGGGGTTTTCTCATTGGGCCCAATATCAGCTGCTGATTCAGGCTTTAACCAGCATTCCTATCCCAAAGGACATACAGAAGCTCCTGGTTCATCTTCAGGTAGTTCAGATACCACATAAGGAATGATTTCCCAAAGCTGCCTCTCAAAAGAATATGACCAGGAATTTGGATTTTCAAAAGCCTCCACAAATCATGAGAACATGTGAGATAAGAGAGTAATGAAGACTTTTGCCAGAGAATAGAGAAAACAAACTTGACCAAAGCAGTAAATGCCTCAAACTAAGCTGTAGACCCAGGGAGTGGATTTTGAGGAAATAAAGTGCATATCCCTGAGAAAGGCTACCACAACTAATTCTTCTAATTCAGTGGGTGTCCCTTTTTTTTTAGGAGGTACTGGGGATCGAACCCAGGACCTCACACATGGGAAGTAGGTGCTCAGCTACTGCCACACCCATTCCCCTCAATGGGCTGACTACTTAACTGGAAATGCTGAAGAAATGGGTAAAACCACCCAAACTTTCCCGAAGCCTCGGCCCCACAGCCCCTAGACATAGTACCCAAATCATTATTTGATAGGCTGAGTTGCCCAGGTAGAAGAGGTAGGCCTATTCAGTGCTGTACCAACAGGATGTGGGAACCAGGCATCTAGACAACTGGTAACCCCTGGAGGGAGTCTGGGGAGGAGCTGGTCTCACTGCTTTTGTCTAAGGCAGTTGCTAGGATGGAGCTGCAGTTGCTAGGGGATCCCCTCCCTTCCTGGGAGGAGTGTGACTGGCAGCTGAGCAGCCATGGGGCTCAAGGGAGCAGTGAAGTGGGGCGTGAGAAGCTACCACAGCTGCCTCCCTCTCCACCCAAGTGGACACGGGGCTACTGGCAGCCACCTTGATTCCTGTTAGAAGTAATCTGCTGTTTGGGTGGCCTCCGTGCTGGTCCCCTGCTGTCCACCTTGCTGGGTGCCTGGGAGGTGCTGGGGAGAGGGGAGGCCCAGAGACAGGCCAGGAATGGTAACAGGTAGGAAGAAGGAGCAGGTAGAGTGTTTTCTTTCTTTCCTTTGCTATAACGTTGCTTCAAGCTCAGATCCTCAGGAAAGAGGGAACCACAGCAAATACAAGATGCTTTGAAATGCCAGATGTATTTCAGGGGTGAGGTAATGTCAGGGGTGAGGTGGAAGGGCCCTTATGCTAGTCGGTCAAGCAGCCCTTCCACACGGGCCCTTGCGCCTTAGTTCATCTCATGACTGCTATCCTTGATTTGTCAACTGGGTTTCTTTCCACGGGCTGGAGTCAGATACACCGAGGGTAAGTCCTGAGCCAGGGAGGGGTGAGGAGACCAGGATCCAGGGGGCCACGGATTCCCACACAATCCCAGGCAAGCCCAGTGATATAAGAGTGGCCGTGTCTAGTGAAGCTACCTGACGTCACAGGCCAGCTCCTCAGTCTTCTGGACCTGGGACCACCTGGACTCTAGGGGAGGAATGGCTGTGGTTGGAACTGGGCAGGGCTGCCCTGTTTGAGTCACCTGACCCCTGGGAAAAATATCTCTTCGCCATGATAACTTCTGCCTCCCACAACAGCACCAAGGTACCCTGGGAAGGCTCAGCTAGCTTGGTTCACGGTAGATGAATCACCAGGAAGTTACCACTTGAGCGCTTTGTGCCCTGGGCTTTGGTGTTGTCTGGCGGTAGGGACGGGTGAACTAAGATAGGGCTGGGGAGGGGGCACAGCTTATCCTGAGGTAGCTGTTTGGCTTCCAGGTTCTGTCTCCCTCCCCGTTTTCTACTCATAAGCAATGAACAGACTTGCCCTGCAACAAGCGGTGGGCAGCAGAAGTGACCGTGGTGGTGTGCAAGAAGCTCACCTGCCAACAGGAAAATACCCCCCCTTCCCCCTCCCCAGATTTGGAGGGCTTTCCTCCTTCAGATCAGGGGTTTGGGTGCCAGCAGGGGAGGGAAGTTAGCAGGGATGGTCAAGACAAGCATAGGCTGGCCCTCCAGGCCAGGGTCCCTCCTAGCCAGGGCCCTGGGACCTTACAGAGGTACCTGCTAACTTCATCTAACAAGCAGAAGGAGGATGGGGTGGGAACCCAGATCAATCTGAGGCATCAAGTCTACCCTTGACTGGTCTGCCGTGAAGAAACCAGGCTGAGAATTCAGGCCCCCTCAGCTCAGGAGCAGGGAGGTGGAAAAAGGACGGGGCAGGGCCCCGGATATGCTCTGCTCTACTCCCAGCAGGGCACCTCCTCCCTGCCCACTGCAGCCCATCAAAACCTCTCTCCCCTGCTCCTCAGACTTGGCTGTGTCTCTCGGAGAGTTCAGCTCACTTTTCTCTTTCCACAGACTCGGAGGAGCAGGACCTTGCCTGAGGCCCCCAGGCGAGCTGGGGCAGGGCTGGAGTCGACTGCCTGCCCTGCGTCCTCCCACTCCAAGGACCTATACCTCGTGTCCTTTCCTGGAGAACACTGTTGCAGCTTCTCCACTAAACCCTGAGCTCCAGAAGTCGGTAGGACATTCATCTTGGGCTCCTTGGAGAAGGGAGAACAGGGCCAGGCCCACAGCACACGTCACTGATGTGCTCCCAACGATGATGACTGCCCATTTCTTGCCTGTCCTAGGGTTCAATATCAATCACCTCCCCTGGGTGCGCATGGGGTGAAGAGGGAGAGAGGGGGGAGGGGGGAGGGACGGAGGAAGAGGCCGGCTGGGAGGTGGGCTGGGAGCAGCCGGCCCTGGTGGGGAATGCCTGCCATTCCTCAATCTGTGCCCACGCAGCCGGGATCTTCCACCCACCAGGAAAGGGAAATTGAAAGCATCCCCATCCGACCATGTGCATGCTGGCCCAGAGACTGGGGGATTAGAGGCCAAGCCCCCTGGAGAGGGGGTGGTGGGGAGGCCTGGGGGCGACTGGGTGGCCATGTGGCGATGATCTCCTCAGAGGACAGGAACGCTGCAGTTTCCTGTTTCCGGTGCTGGGGTCCCTGGGAGCCTCTCCTGGTGAGGGGAAGTGAGTGGCGAGGCCACAGGCAAGGCGGGGGTTCTGCAGTCGGGGGAGAGCATGTGTCAGGGATGGGGAGGCAGAAGCCACCCAGGGGTGGCCGGGCAGGTCTGAGGGGCTCAGGCGGAGGTCAGCGGATCTGCTACGGAGATGGTGCCCGCCCTCTCTGCCACTCGCCCACCTTCCTGGCAGGTGGTGGGCTGCTATGGTGTGTGTGTGTTGGGGGGTGGGGTGGGGTGGGAGCAGCCGGGATTTCTCTCCCTTTGGCTCTAGCTCTAGAAACCAGGGATCAGATTTCAAGGCCGCCTCGTTGGTTGTGAAATCGAGACAGGAGTTGGCCCCCCAGTTCTCCGTGCTGGTATTCCCTGCCCAGCTCTGCCAGCCATGGGCGCACGTGGCAGCCTCTCCATCAGCCTAGCTGACCCCAGGAGAGCAGTCTCGGGGACACCCATGGCCCCCCTCCCAGAAGAGTCCCCCATGGGTGGGGTTGGCTCTGCCAGCCTCCAGCTGCCTGCCCGCCTCTAAGAACCCTCTTTCCTGGAGACCAGGACAGAAAGCCATCCAGCTTGTTCTGACCCCTCCCTCCTGTCCCACCCAGCTGGCTGTGCCACTTGCCTCAACACTGGGCTCCTCGCCTGACCCTGGAGAACTGAGGTGAAACAACAGTGACGAGGTTGGGGGTAGAGGGTGCCCAGTCTGGGAGGGCTGGGAGGGGTCCAGGGGAAAGATCAGGGAGCAAAAAAATCCCCCTGCCCCAGGTTCATGCCCTCTAGCCATCTCTGAGTCTCCAGATATCCCCTGTCTAGGAAGAACAGCTTTAAGAGGTGAGGAGGGCTTTTCCCAAAGCCCACACCTTGGGCCTGAACAGGGAATGAATAGCTCCACCATTCCCAAACACCAGGAGCTGGAGGATGAAAAACTGCTCTCTTCCTCTACCTCTGGGCCCCGATCCAGGCCTAGCGATGATGAAGCAGAGCCTCATTACCCAGGGCCCTGGCGAGGCAACTGCCAGGGACCACCGCAGAAGAGGTAATAAAGTGCAGCTGCTGGACTGGAGCTGAAGCTTTTCTAGGTCACAGCCAGTTTGGGAGAGGCCAGGCAAGAAGACAGAAGTGTTCTGGGAGCTTCCAGGCCTGCCCCTACCTGTGCCCCGCTGTGAGCTTCCCGTTTGGGGACCTGGGGAATAGGCTTGTCTGATGGCTGACCACAGCCCGGCCTGACAGAAGATGAGGCCCCCAGAAGAACTGCCGACCCCGCCGGGTCATGAGTTCCGGGGCCTTCCCAGGCAGGACCGTGCTGCCGCTCCCTTCCCCGAGTGCGGCCACCCCCACATTTCAAAAGCCGAGGGCTGCAGGCAGCTGCTCTCCCAATCCGGCTGCGAGAGATGAAAGGCCTTGCTCATCTCCGCCGAGGGCTGGCCAAGATCTCTGTGGGCTTAATTCAGCAAGCTCTGGGCCCACTGCTTCTCCACAGGAACAAAGGGGAAATTGGTCAAGCGGCCACCGGAGCGAGGGCTGGCTGCTGCCCTGGCTGAGGCGGGCCAGGACAACGGATGCTCGGGGCGTGTGGGGCTTCCCAACCCTCAGGCCACAGATCACCTAGCTGGCGTCCCCATTTGAGTCTGGGGGGCAGGCTGTGGGAAATGCTACTCGGCCCCCCGGTGACCAGTTGCTCCACCTCTCCTCCAAATTTCTGGGTTTCCCACCTTCTAAAACTTAGCTCTTTGAGATCCCCTGATCCCCAGATGACCTTTACTCACTTTTTTAAGGGTTCAATCACGGTCTTTTGGATCTGGTTTACCTGTCAAAAGAAAAACCCGAGGCTGTCAAGACTGGGGTGGGGGTGGAGTCAGAATCTTCCTAAAAGGGGAGGATCCGACTTCCTCAAAAGACAAAGAAAAAAAAAAAAAAGAAACAAGAAACAGACGAAGGAGACCTTTCAGGGATCCCCCAAGAGCCCTGAGCAGACAGGAGACCAGAGGAGGACAGGCAAGGAGGAGGCACCACTAAATCCACAACTGACGTGACACCGAGACGACAACCACGGAGTCTTGAGGGGCAACAAGCAGCCCTTTCCCTCAGCCCCAGTCAGTTCTCGTCCTGCCAGCCACTGCTGGCCCAGGCTTATAATGGCCTTGTTCAGCAGAGGGCTGGGGGGGGGCAGGGGGCAGGGCAGCTAGAGAAAGCTTTTTAGGCCCTCTTCAGGGACTAAGGGTTACCAGAGCCACCAAGAGGATCCCTCAGGGCCTCACAGCAAAGCAGCGAGCTTACGGGAGCCACGGGAAGCAAGCGGTGGTGCCGGGGCAGATTAGCCAGGAAAGAAACCAGCTGGACTTGCCACAGAGGCCGCCCAGAGGACAGGCCCGGTGAGGGCTCCCCCAGACAGAAGCCAAGAGGAGGGAGGGAGGGGTAGCAGTCAGCGCTCCTGGCCACCAGCACCGAGCCCTCGGTCACCTTTTCCTGGTTGAAGGCATCCATCCGCTTCATGGCAGTGTCCAGGGCTGTCACCATGCTCAAAAACTCTTGGTCTTGCTCACAGAGGGGGTTGGCGAGTAAGTCCAAGGAGATCTTCACAGCAGATTTTGACATGGCTGAAAGAAGTGAAAACTCAGCGAGCCCACGGAGGGCCAGGTTTCAAGGTCAACTACTCAGGACTCCTTGTCCTCCCCTGGCCTAAAGGCCTGCCTGGCCAGTCTCTACTACCCACGGCCATAAGGATATAAACACTACAAAGTGCCATACAAAACTCTACAAGACACGAAGGCTTATTGTATGATATCATTCTAGAGCATCTACCACTGTCCTAATTCTTCTGAGCAGCTTTACCTGTGGCGATGACTTAGAACTCCAGAGCTTTGTAACAGAAATCATGTGGGAAGCTGTAAGAAATACAGATTTTATGGCCCCACAATTAGAATTCAATGACTCTGAAGTCCAGGAATATACATTAACAAAACAAAACAAAAAACAAACACTCCAGGAGTTTCGGAAGTAAAGCTTGGTTTGGGACTCCCTCACTGATAAAAGTAACATCAGGTACTCTAATTTACATCAGAGGTTGACCAGATTATCTTGTAAAGGGCTAAAATAAAATATTTTGGGCTTTACAGGCTATATGGCTGCTGTTGTACCGGCTCAGTTCTGCCTTGTAGTGTGAAAACAGCCACAGGTATTACGTAAATGAGTGGAGCTGTGTTCCAATAAAACTTTATGTACAAAAACAGGCCAGATTGGGCCTGCATGCCATAGTCAGCCAACCCCACCTTAGTTAGGGTTCAAAGTTTCCCTGAAACATTTAGGGAAGATATGCCTTGTCCCATTTTATGGATGAGGCAAGTGGGGCTCAGAAGGGCTGGCAGGCCCTCCAGGGTCCCAGTGGTGATCTGCCTCCCCGCTCACTGCTCTTCTCAGCATCTGGTCTGCAAAGTGAGGGGGCAGGACCCAAGCCTCTCTGATGGGGGGTCATCTTCCAGTTTTGTTTTGTTTTTCCTGATTTTCCTTTATCACCTTTCGGTTTTAAAGGTACTCTTTGGTCAGATTTCCCCCTGGATGGAGACTAAGGCTCTGCATGACTTGTTAGTATGTTCATATGTCCTGTAAGACATATGAACTGAGGAGCTGAAGCCACACACCAAGCCAGAGGCAGCGTGGGAGTTCTTGGTCCCATATAAGTTTGTCAGGTCTGCATTATTTTATTTCTTTTTTAAAATTTATTTATTTTTTATTGTGGGTAAAAATCAAAATTTTCACAATACATACCAATATTTGTAAAATGATATATAAATATAT
The DNA here is from genome assembly GCA_026826555.1 of Tolypeutes matacus. Lineage (NCBI taxonomy): Eukaryota > Metazoa > Chordata > Mammalia > Cingulata > Chlamyphoridae > Tolypeutes > Tolypeutes matacus. The sequence goes on along the minus strand of JAKSZT010053830.1, from coordinate 1,375,524 downwards.
ATGCATATATGTGCATTTGCTTACAAAAATGTTATATATATATATATATATATATTTTAAGAGGTGCTTAGATTACCTAAAATATTACACAGAACCTACAGGGATTTCCATGTTCCCCACCTCCCACACCTCCCACCACATCCCACACAAACATCTCCCACAAGTGTGGCCCACCACCCTCAATGGACTTACATATCCTGGGGCCTTGCCATCAACCATAGGTCTGCATTATTTGCAAACAAAGATACAGGGGCAGGAAAAGAGGCTGGAGAAGGGGCATGCTTGTTTGTTATTGTCTGTAATTGTTTCATTTTGAATCTGGGTGATTCTCAGAGGAAAACACTTATTTTAAATGTATCCCTTAGTACTGTATTTCAGACAGAATCCATTGTAAGACACACTATTTTATATAAACCACTAAGAAAGAAAGAAAAATGCAGCCAATGACACCAGGGTACACTATCAAATGTTACAGTACCTTCATATCAGAGATGTTAAGATGTGGAAAAAGTATCTCAGAATCAATGAAATAAGGTCCACTGCACAGTTAGGTATAGATGTGACTTTTCCTTGCTGTACCATGCGAGTGGCATGAAGCCTTAACCCTAACCCCACATGAGGAAGATCCACCCCGCCACTTTACGTTAGGAGAAACAGAAGCCCAGAGATGTCCTGCCTCCCCCAGGCCCCTAAGCACCTCAGCAGAGAAGGCCGACTGGATGGCTGCTGACCCAGAGTGCCAAACTGGGGTTTCTCTTGTGTCTGGGAGAGAGCTACATCAGAAGCTCCTCATCCACCAAAAAGGGCAAAATGTGGGAGAAGACTTGAAATGTAAACTTCCCGGAAATGTTGAAGCAATGGAGGGAAAAAATACTCCTTACAAAAATCTGTGAAATGATTTTGTAGGTTTAGGAACAAATATTATGGATAACTTGGCTCGATGAGATGATCACATACAGCCTAACTAAAAGATAACTAAAATATGGAAACATTTCTAAAACATTTCTTCTATTATTATTATTATTATTTTCATATTTGAGGGGACAAAACTCAAAAATTCCCAGGGGTGCTGGGACTTTCTTCCATGAAGCCTTTCTATCTTCAGCCTTCGTCTCTTTCTGTGCTTGAACCATATGAAGTCAATTAACTGAGTCTGCTCAGACAATTGGCCACTGGGCAGAGCTGGGGCTGGAATCTCCATCCTGGTGAGATCGTCACCTGGCGGTCAGAGGATGGTGCTAACCATGTCAAGACACCATGGCCTCCATGTTCCTCTGGACCACTGTCCCCTGCCATGGCTCACACCCTAGTTCTGCCTCAGTGGAAACCAGGGGAAGGGGCATGATCAGCCCAGTACAGACCAGGAGGCTGGAGATCCTTGGAGAACCCTACAGAAGGTTAGGGACTTGGACTCCACTGAGGTCCCTGGAGTCCTGATGCGGCCTCTGGAATAAAACAGTCAACAAAGACCCAATATGGATTGCTTGTTCCAAGATAAACTTGTTTTGGAGCAATAGCTTGGGATTTTAGATCTTGTCCAGGGAGCTCAGAGATTCCAAGACCAGGAAAGATCTAATTAGATTCCCAATGGTCTGGATCAGTGGTTGACCTTCAAGGAGGCTCCTCAAACCAGAGGCATTAGCATTACCCAGAACTTGTTAGAAATACGTTTTGAAGCCTTGCCTTAGGCTAATCAATCAGAAACTCTGGGGATGATGCCCAGCATTCTGTGGTGTAACAAGCCCTCTGGTGCTTCTGTCGCCACTAATGACTGACTATCAGGTTCCAGCCTTGTGACTGACTGGATGGCAAACCACTGTTTGAGAAGAGCTTTCTCTGCTCATACTCCGGTCCTGAGTTCTCGGAGGCCAGTAACCCTAGGCTCCTGGGGTCCCCATTTAAGCCTGATTTCTTTGTTGAAAAACTAAGCTTTCCATAGCCCCACACTCCACTTCACGGATCCCTGAAGTTCTACATGATTCCAAAGCGACTCACTACGAACACAAGAAAACTTTACTTCGTTAATGCTTTGAGATTGCAGTTATGTGGAAAAGTAGGAAGGAAAGGAAGTACTAGGTGACAGCAACTCTCTTACTGGAGCGGCAGTGGGAAAGGATAAGGAAAAATGCAACCCAAGCAACTCATAACGGAAATAACTGCAAAACAAACAGTAACAGATGAACTTGAATATAAAACCCTTGGCTTGCCACACAAATAGTTTGGAGAAGCTGGGGGCCCGAAGGAAGGCACAGGTCATGTTCAGACCAGCCCAAACTCTCTGGCTCAACACTGGTGTTAGAATCTATAGCACAAACTAAAGGAGTCAGGCCTCAGCCAGGCTGAGGTGGCTGCTGCTCCTCATGGGGAAGAAATGTTTCCTTTGTCATCAGCTTTTCACGGTGTCCTTTGCAGGAAAGATGCATGTTTATTTAAGGAACTGGCTGAGCCTTTACACCTGGACTAAAATGGGGACAAATTCAGAATCCCTGCCTCTTAGGGACCTAGCAAGGGTTTTCTTTTTAATTGCAGCATTGATAAATCAGGATCAGGTGGTCCCCAAATGCCACCCTGAGGTGCCCACTGTTCTATAACTTTATGGATGGCATCTGGAGGCAGTGACACTGTCCATATTTTGACTTTGTCCGGGAGGCAGCCAGGCCAAGGCCCAGACAGGCCGGGCTTCAGGAGGGAGTGCCCTTTCCACCCACCTTCTAGCTGAGGGGGCAGATTCCTGCTCTCAGACAAAGGACTCAATTTGGAGACGGGCTGAACTCAATTCTGTTTCCTCTTTTATAAAAGGTTACTTTCACTTTGCTGGCCAATATCAAATTCAGAAGAGATAATGTAGATGACGTTTCTTTGCAAACTGCTAAAATGCTTCACAGATGCAAAATAGCATTATTATGTGAGTGGTCTGGCCAAGTGAATTTAAGACCTTGAACCTTGCGGTCAGTGTGACCAGCCTCTGGGAGCAAGGCCTGATTCTGCCCTGTGGCCTTTGCACTGGCTGTCCTCTCTGCATGTCTTCCCTGACATGAATGGTTTGCTCTCTAGTTCCCTCAAGGCTCTGTGCAAATGACACCTCCTCAGGGAGGCCCCTTCTGACCACTCCACCTAATGTGCCCCCTTATTTTTCTTCAGAGAACTCCACTACAATATGACATGAATTATAATGTTGATTAACTAACTGGATGTCTTTCTTCCTAGAATGTCAGTTTCTGTTTTTTCGTTTGTTTGCTTGTTTGTTTTTTGTCTTTAGGAGGTACCAGGGATTGAACCTGAGACCTTGTATATAGGAAGCAGGTACTCAAACACTGTGCTACAACTGCTCCCCAGTTCCTGTCTTGTTTTATTGTTGACTCCTGAGGGCTGAGATGAGTGCCTGGCACAAGTAGGTTCTCAGTCAGTATCTGTTGCATGAAAGCAGGTGGGCAGCCCTGGCCCAACCTGGGTCTCTTTGAGATCCCCACTGTAAAGAGAAGTGCTAAGCAAGTACCTTCCCACTCCAACCCAAGAAGGAGCCATGGAGGTCCAAAAAGTCACCTACAGGGAGCCTTGGGGCTGCTGACAATAGTACTGGCAATGATGAAAGTAGCTAAGGCTCATTAAGCCCTTACAATGTGCGAGGCATTGTTCTAAGAGTGTCACTTTCAACAGGCAGTTTCATCTTCACAACCAGCCATGGGGTGGGTACCAGCAGGAGCCTTCTAAGGCTGCCCAAGGTCGAGTTGGAGTTATTGGCTAGGTTTTGGTCAAGAGCTTGGTGTTCTAGGGTGGGGAAGCTGGGGGCATTTGTTGAAGCAAAGGCCCTAAAGAGGAACCCCAAAGAGTAGCTTCCCACCACCCGCAGCTGCTCCCTGCCACCTCCCTGGGACACTGTCCTTATCTCTCAGCACTTCCTTTGTCTCTAGGCTCCTGGACCTAGATCCTTCTTGTTTGAAACAAGAACTCTTCAGCCCAGACACATCCCCATGACTGCTGGCTGCTTCCTGGCACCTGGTAACCTCCACTTGCTACAGAACCCCATTCCAGCCCCTCCAGGGCTCTCAGTAATGACAGCATTCTCCCAAGGCCTTATTTCTGATCCTGCACTTTAACCCCTCCTCTTGCTTAAACACACAAAATCCGCAGTTCCTGTCATCACTGGAAAGACAACCCTCCCAGTCCCAGGGGATGGAAGGCTATGCCTTTTCTCTCCTGGCAGCCTGAGCCAGTGGCCCAGATGCCGAGGCAGTGGAGCCATGGACACCTCAGACTTCTCCCTCTGCTGGGGCACTCCTCACTGGACTCCCAGAAGAGCCTCGCATGCAGCACCCAAATCAAGAGGGTAGGGGGAGCTTTGTGGAAAGTGGGGAGTGGCAATTTGAGGAGTGGGGAGTGACCTGAAGCGACTTCTCGGGGACATCTGCTGGCCTTCTACGAAGCGTGTAACTTCAACGTTTGTCCTTGGTGTGACCGAGGGAGGGCGCGAGCTGCCTGCGCCCACCCCGATGCAGGCCAGATGCAGGGCCGGGTGGGCACCACCTACCGAGGTCAGCGTCCGTGCTCTTCTTCATGTCTTTCTGCAGCCTCTTGGTCTGGTCTTCCAGCCTGCAAAGCAGGGCACAGGCTGGGTTCCTGGCACCCCCAAGTTGACTCTGGCCCCTTGCTTTCCATTTCCCTGAGTTAAGTCCAGCCTACTACTGTGGGATGTCTGGCAGGGAGGAGAAGGGGCCCTTTTGGATGGGCTCTTTCCCTGCTGACTGAAATGCCACTACAAGCTCTGCATAAAGCTGAGTCACCCAAAAAGGCTAAGAGTTGACGACTACCCCGCAGCCGTCTGTTGGGGGAGAATTCCAGCTTCCAGGGTGCTCAGGGGGCTGGGCAGTAGCCCACTAAACTGGGCGATGAGCAGAGGGGGTGGTGCTGGAAATAAGACCTGGCAGAAGGCTCTTGCCCTTATCTGACTCCCACCTCATCCTTCTGGGGGTTGACACTCACTGCTGGAGTTTTCCATACTCCCTCTCAAAGTCTCTCTCCACCTGTAAAGAAAGAGATAACTCACTCATAGGAGAAATGACGACACATTGGCAAAAAGTCTCCCAGCTTACTCAAGCTGTCTCGGTACCCCTCCCCCCGAGTCTGCAGGAAGCAACACCGTCCAGTTCATACAAGAACCCACATCTCGTGAATGACACAGGGCCCCTGTGTTCCCAAATTAATGAAGTGTTTGATTTAGGGAGAAAGACTCGTCTCCCAGATGGGCCATTCAGGCAAGTACCAGCGGATTGTGGCTCTGCTCTTCCACCACAGGGAGCGAAGCCCAGGCTGTGGCTGTGAAGAAGCGAAAGACGTGACTGGAACTAACCCAGGGAGGCAGCAGGGTACAGAGGGAAGAGGGCCAGGTCTAGAAGGGGAGGCCTAGGGTCTAGTCCCGTCACTGCCACTTGGAAGCTGCGAGGCCTGAGCCACCACCTCCCCTCTCACGACCCTGGGTATCGGGGCCTGCCTGCCTGCTGGGTTCAGGGCAGGTCGAGAAAGACAATGTCTCCAGTCCCAACCACTAATCCTGCCACTACTAACTCAGGCAAAGTGCTCTCTCTCTCTTCTTTTCCGGTTATAGTTTATTTTAATTTGTTTTTCAGCAGCCAAAAAAGCATACCAAAAATATTTTGTCACCTTTACTTTTCATACATATTTCACAATCTTTTTTACTTGATCTCTCTTCTAATCAGAATACCCCTTCCAATATTTTCATCTGGTAAGTCTTTTTATATATTTAATGAAACATATACAGAAAAACAAAGATAAATGAATATGCCAAGCCTCAGGATTTTAATGCTTGGAATGTATCCTTTGTAATTCAGGCGAGGCTCTTTGAATTCTTGGGCTAGTTACCCAATTTCCCCAGTGGCAGCAGTATTTCAACCACATGAATGTGAGTCCTGAACACGATTCTGCCACCTAAATGTCAGGTGAAGTCAAGAAAGCCATTTGTGCATCTATGCCTGAATTCCCCCGTCTGTAAAATGGGACCTCAACAACCGTCTCTCACAGGAGTGGTATGTGAAGTGAGTGCTCTGAGAGGCCCCGGGACCTGCTAAAGAAGGGGGCTGAGCTAGAGGCCTCCCGTGCCTTCTCTCCCACAGAGGCAGCGTGGGCACCCTGCCCAGAGCAGCAGGCCCCAGAGGCAGGCTCACTGACTGAGGGGCTGAGGTCCCTGAGATGTGGTGACTGCGAACCTTCGCTGAGTGCTTGCTACATGCCTTGCACTAACTGGTTTCCTCTCAGCTACTCATCTGTGAGGCAGGTATAACTTCGCCTCATTTTACTGAGGAGGTCACTGACACAGAGAGGTGAAGGATCCTGCCCGAGATCGCTCAACTAGTGAGTCGTGGAGCTGGGATGGGAATGTTCAAGTGCGAGCCTACTGAAGGAAAAAAGGTGTTTGCTGACGAGTTAAAGCCACAGGCCTAAGGAAGTAGCCTTCTTGGCTGCTACCCAGAGGCTCCTGCCGGTGAGAGTCCTAAATCCTGACTCACTCTTACTACAGGTTGGAGGTGCAGAGAAGGCCTATTCGCAGTCTTCAAAGTCGTCTTCGCCACTACTGCCCTTCCTTTACCACTTACCTGAGTAAAGGTTATTCTAAAGCCCCCTTACCCTCACCACTCCATGCTTGGATTTAGGGAAATTCAACATAGTCACAGACTAGCAGACCATTCATTCCTCAGGCCAATTGTTTTATGTTTTAAGTGAGGAGCTGGAAGCCCAGAGAAGGGACGTAAGGTGGCATGGCCAGTTAGTGGCAAAGCAAGGTTAGAAACCAGATTCCTAGTTGAGGCCTTGTTTAAACCACATTCATTCATCCCACAGACGTTTACTGAGTACCTACAAAGTGCGAAGCCTTCTGCCAGATGCTGCAGGGGCAGTGGTAAGACAGACACTGGTCCCGGGTCGGGGGGGGAGATGAACAACAAACAAATCCACATATAATGGCAAACTGTGAGGAGCCCAGTGGAGGGCATGGGCAGGGCAGAGTGAGAGCTGCATGGGGAATCTACTTCGATCTGGCAGTCAGGGTACGATGACAGGATCTCTTGTCTGGATGTACTATCTTGCCTTCCTCACTTGAACTGGAAATTTTACAAGCAGGAAGATGCGGTCTTTTCCTTACTTTATGATCCCAGCAGCTAGAACCTTACCCCAAATTGTGCAGTAAAATTCACCACTGGTACCCCAGCCTCTACCCTGCAGCCTTTTTTCCTCTTTTAAATAGCCTTCCTCTTTCTCCACCCAGGAGCTCAACATTTGCATCATCACCTTTCTTAGGGATCCATCAAAATCTGCTCTTGAGAAAAAAAATTCAAAACTCATTCCCACTGGAGTGTCTACAGCTGATAAAAGCTGAAAGTGTCACCTACCCCGGGAGATCTGTAGGTCAACAGGACTCGGAGTCTCAAGCGAAAGGAATAAAAATCTGATGGTGCAACTGCAGGTGAGAGATTTGTTTTGGAGCAAAGGGGCCTTGCCTTTGCCTTTGAAAGGCTGCCACTGACGTGTTAGTCTAATCGTTGCTCCAACAGTCCACGGTGGAATGTGGTTTAGAGGAACAAGCATAGACAGCGAAGATGTTAACTCTGATACTAGCTGCGGGGCCTCAAAAGATTTTACCTAACATTTTTGAGCCCCCGTTTCTTTTCTAGTAAAATGGGGATAACTTCATTTGGTTGTACCCCACGCCAATTTTAGGTGGCTTCCAGGGAAATGGGGATAACGATGTCAGCCTCCCTGGCTTGTCTTGAAGATTAAAACAAAGATGCAGTATACGGAGGGAGTGCAGAGCAAGGTATCTGGCTCGTGGAGGATGCTTACAAAATGTTAGTTTCCTTTTTTCTTCTCCTCTGGGTGGATGGGGTGATGAAAGGACAAGGTCCCTCTGGGGATACAGACTCGTCCCATAATACCTTTAGCACAGAGAAGCAGGTCAAAGCACACTGTCAATGGACAGGTAGGATGAGCCCTCATTTTGGCTAAGCTTGAATCCTGAGCCTGAGTGCCATCACTGTGCCTCTCTTCAATGGACAATCTTCTTAAAAGGATGTGAGAGCTGAGCAGAGTCTTTAAATAACAAAAGCACTTTTTTCCCCAAAAAGAGGAAATTCAGGATTTCTTGGCCAGAATCAAGCTCTCCTCAAGATGAAGAACATAGAGAAGGTTCTCTTTGGGAGGGGAGGCAAGAGCACTTGCCGAACTGCCAGAGCTACATTGGCTCCCACTCCTCTCTTTTGCAATCCCCCAAGGGTGCTGATGGGTGTGTGGGATTTCAGGGAACACCTGGTCTCCCTGGCTGGGGGCTGCTTGGACTTGCACAGAGAAGGACTTCAGGTTTCCAGCTAGGATGGATTGTTCCAGTTGATGAGAAACTCAAGGTCTCACACTGGAAGCTGAGAAGAGGGTCGGGGTGGGAGCTTACTCCTTCTACCCTCGGCTGCTCAAGGCCACCTGACAGCCTAAGAGAAGTTGAACATTTCACCCCCTCTGCTTCCAGGAGCCAGGTGCTGGGCTGCTCCTATAGTTCGCTGGTCCTGAGAGCTCTCTCCTCCACTGGCAAAGACCCAAGGGGGCCACTGCCAGAATTCCAGTCCCTCACACAATGGCTAGGGGCACACCGTAATATCCTTCCAAGGTATATCCATTTGGAGGGAAAGAGTCAAATAGGAAAGGGCTGAACAGCTTTGAATGCTTGATTCTTCTGCCAAAAAGGCAACTGGACCACAGTCAACAATGCAAGTGTAAACACATGTGCAGATTGTCAGGGGACCAGGATGGGCTGGGTCAGGCTGGCGAGGTGAGTGCAGAGAGAGGCAAGCCCCAAACAACTCCCCTTGGCTGCTGCCTGCGTTCTCAAGGGCTTTGGGTAGCGAGGGGGTGGGGGTGGGGATTGTGCTGCTCACTGCTCTTATCCCCAGAGCCTGGGTCAGGCCCTGGCACACGGCGGGAACTCGGTATTTGCTAAATGAATGAATGGGCTGACTTCCCACCCAAACTCCCACTCACGGTGAAGTGAAAAAAGGAGACTGGCAGACAGGGGCCAGGGAGCTAATCCCAGGTCAGAGCTGAGGCAGAGGGGGCTCTCGGCATTCCGAGGAGGTCCTCTTCAAGGGGTGCCCTGGGCCAGAAAGTGGCTTTCCCTTTGGCATGTCACAATGGGGTTAAGAGAGATGAAGCTAAGAGTCCCCCACTTTGCCTGAGAAAAGCTTTCTCAAGTTGGGAGCTTCAACTTGGTGAGATTCTCTTTTGCCTTGACTTCAGAGGGCTCCTACCGAGCTATCAATCTCAGTGTGTGCTTTCCTTTGTATACAACACCCAAAGTCACCTGGCTTCAGAGGGACACAGAGAGAGGAGCTTCAGATCTAGAGCTCTTCTATCCTCCATAGAAGGGGACAGAAGGAAGTTCAGCTTATTTTCTCCACACCAAGATGCTCCAGCTGCTTTATGGGACTTGAAGGAGTGGGAGGGGATGAAGTAGAAGGAGAGAATTTGGCAAGGGGAGGGCTGGGGGAAGCTTTTGATCTTACATTTCAGTTCCAATGGTCAGCTCTGGCAGAGAACATGCCATTCCAGCAAAAGCCCTGCCAGTAATGGGGTTTGCATTAATAACCTGGGCCCAGGAAAACAGTGAGGGCAAAGACACAATGCTTTCTTTGTGTCTGACAGTCGGGTGACTTGAGCCAAAAGCCTCCTGGAACTCCCCGAAGATAACATGAGCATTTCTTCCCATGACAGGGGCTTTGTGACTTGAATAATCCAGGCGGCCCCATCTCTTCCCCTCCCTGAAGGTGCCTGGGCAAGAACAGAGGGCGTCACCCCTGCTCCAGGGGGCAGCTGCCAGAGAGGCTGAGATAACCGCACAGTCCAGGCCTGTTCTGGGGACCGGGGAGGTGACGGAGTAGAGAACATAGAGAACTAGGCTACTCAAGAGGCAGGGTCTTGCTATATACACTTCAGCACTTCTGGGGGGTGGGGAGGGGTATAAGCCAAGGAAGCAAATAACTATTCCAAGTTGTAAGTCGGCCGTGATTCCTTGTGAGGAGGGCTCAAAGGCCCAGCCTATGATTCCATTGCACTGGGGAAGTGAGCTGCTTGGGACAGGCTGAGTCCTTTTACCAAAAGACTCAAATCAACTCACTTCTTGTAAGGTAGCTAAATTTTTACTGAGGGCTTCTTATGTGCCAGACACTGTGTCAGGCACTTTATATAAGTACTTACCGCAGGTATGACTCATGATACATCAATGAAATAGGTACTATTATTATCCTCCTCTTACAAATGAGGGAACTAAGACTGAGAGAGGTGAAAGAGCTTGCCCAAGGTCACAGATAGCACAAAACAGAGCCAAGATTGGAATCCAGGCTGGGAGCCTCCCAAACCTGGCTTCTTAAACCACAGCGTGATACCCACACTGTCTGGGGGAGCTGATGCCATGAGTTAGAAGACTAAAATTCCACTTCAAATGAGACAGATCCAAGGAAGTGCTGAGAGAGGCCAGAGGCATGTGAAGAGGCACATGCAGGAGCTGAGAGTTTCCCCAGATGTGCACGCCTGCCCTTCTCCTGGGGAGTCAGTACCACTTCTCAGAGTAAAGGACCCGGAGATCTTTCTTCCAACAAGCAAAGTTGGCAAAGCTGGAAAATGCATTCTAACCAATTCTTTCCTGTGGAGTACAAAGGTCATTTCCACAAAGGTTGGGGTATTGAGATTTTTTTTTTTTTAGTGAGTGTTGGGAATAAAAGACCCTTCTCGAAACCACTTCCCCTTCAGATCTGCCCTGGATTAAGCTCTGGAGATTCAAAGCCACACCTTCCCACTTCCTGTGGCCGGCTAGAGCCCAGTGTTTGCACGCCCAGATTCTTTTGAGTTTTAGCTGAGAGCCTACACAGATGGTCAGCCTCTGCATGGGAGGTAAACTCTTGAGTCTGTCGGCGACCCTCCTTTGCACGAAAAAGGGGAGGGCTCTTTGAACTCTGGCCCATTTCCTTCTAAGTGACCTAACTTTGGATTTCCCAAAGATAGAGCCTTTGGTCAGATGTGTGCTGGACTTCCCGCCAAAACTGACCCGGTATCTTTCCTGTCGACCTGAGCCAGGGAGTGGGGAAGTTATTAAGATGAGAACTGTGAGAAGCCAGAATGACAAGAGACAAGGACCTCCAAGAGGCTGAGAGATGCTCTATGGTTATGGTGTCTCAGGTTCAAACCTAGAGACTTGATCAGTTTTGTGAGGTGGGTTTAAGAAGCTCGTCTTTACTAGAATTCCAGAATCCTGGGAAAATTTCATAACTTGAGGCTGCATTAAGCAGTGAAAAGGGTATTTAACAGAGGCACAAACCTGAGTCCTAATTCCAGCTCTGCTGGTATCACGTTCTTATAACCTTAGAAAAGTCATGGCAACTTCACGGGCCTGGGCGTTCTCACCAGGAAAAGCCAGGAGGTCGGGTGGGATGACTTTCAAGGGCTTTCCAGATCTAATTTTCTAAGAACCAATGATTCTTTGCCTCTCCCATTCTGGAGATAAAATAGGAGCAGAATTGTGGCCCTCAAAGGGGTGGGGTACAATCCAATCATCCTCTCCCACTGAGTGCCTCTGGATCACGGCCAAGAACCTGCTTAGCAGTGGTGACCTGGGACACCTAGAGATGCAGCTGAGATGGCCAGAGATAAAGGCCTGTGACATATCCTTGGCAGGGATCTGTTTCTGAGGCCCTCTTAGGAAAAGCAATGAGCGCCACACCAATTCCTAAAGGACTGCTCAGCAGTTGTGTCTTCTCTACACTTTTACAATTCACCACCTCTTCCATCTGCCCATTGAAGGGGACGAACCCAGGCTAATCTGAAGGAAGAAACAGCCCAGGTCAGGAGGCCCTGCTCATCCCAGGCTGTGCGATGTTCCAGATCTATGTGACTGGGACAAAGGGCCAGGTTTGCTGCCCTCCCAGCTCTAACGTGTTGAGTCAACACTCTGGCTCTATACGAAGGTCATGAGAGAGAGAGACTGAATTTCAGAATGAAAGAATTGGGTTACTCACTGTTTTAGGGACAATCTGTTTCTTGGGCTGCCCGATCTTGAAAGGAATCCTATAAGAGAAAGAGACAAGGCGAGATAGTATGAGAAATGAGGAAGCATGTGGCTCAAGAGAAATGATATGCTATAGGACAAATCCCTCACCAGAAGAAGGGAGTGGTAAAGAAGGGTGGCCTTGGCCTGCTACTTGGCACTTGCACTAAGTGCCCTGGGGGACCAGGGACCATGAGTAGGCTTGGTTTTAGGAGAGTGAGCATCCTATCCACAGTGTCAGCCTGAGGTCCTTGGGCACTTGTCTTCTCTCACAGAGCATTTTTGCTGATGATGATTTGTCACTAAATACATTTAAAAGGAAAATGTAGAAAAGGGGAGATAATGAAAGAAACGTGGTCGGTATAAACCTTCTTATGTCTTGAGAACTAAAACATCAGCAATTACAAGCCCACTTTATTAGCTATCATCCTTGAAAATACTCCTTTTAAAAAACACCACAGGGAAGCGGTTGTGGCTCAATCAATGGGGCTCCCGTTTACCATATAGGGGGCCCCGGGTTCGGTTCCCGGGGCCTCCTGGTGGGGGCGGGCCTGCCCGCGTGGCGTGGTTGGCTGACCCAGCGAGCACAAGCAGCAAGGGGGGGATAAATGAATAAATAAATAAAATCTTTAAAATAAATAAATAAATAAATAAACAAATAAACAAACAAATAAATAAATAAATAAAATAAATAAAAAACACCATAAAATCACTTATCGTCTAGAGTAGGTGTCTTGCCATTTCCCTAGAGGGACAAACCGCAGATTGGAAGAGCTTCTTGGGTGGCTGGGGAAAGAGGATCAACTATAGGGGGATTCATGACTGGCCAGGCTAGGCTGTATTTTCCTCTGAAAACTTACAACAATCTACACGCAGCTAACTTAGAGAAGAATCTGAAATCCAGCCCAAGTTCACCTTGAACTTGCTGCAGTGCTCTGAACCTCACAGCCTCCACTTTAAAATGGAAAGCAGCTAAGGAGGTAGCCGGGAATGAAGAAAGACCATGGGTCTGGGAGTCCAAACCTGAGCACTCGTCCAGGCTCCACCTCTGATGAGCTGGCTGCCCTTTGCTAAGTCGCTACAGCACAGTAACTTAATTTCCTGCTCTCTAAAATGAGGAGGCTCAACTAGATCATTTAGAAACTTCCTTTAAGGCGCTGAAAGTTCTATGACTCTGCGAACAAAAGAACTGTGGTCAGGTTAGGAAGCAAACAGTGAATTCCAACAGCTATAGAAACCATTGGCTTCTCCCCTACCAGACAGGACGTCAGCAAAGAACCCCTGGGGTTGGCAGTAGAGCCCTGAGGCAAAACCAGGCACTCTCACTACTTTCCCTGCAGCTCTCTAGTATGGGTAAACTCTCTTTCATTCAAACCTCCCGCTTCCAAGGCTGTAGCTGACCCTGCCCTTCTCTTTACATCCCCTCTTCCCCGACCTGGTTTGATTTGGCCCAAGCTGACCAACACTGTTTCTAAACCCAACAGTATAATTAACCACCGATAATAACCCCAGACAAGGATCCGATCTGGTTGAAAGGATGGGCCAGCCTGAGTCACAGTGGTTTAAATTTTATTTCTGGAGGACATCCTGTTTATTGTTAACCAGCCCCATAATTTGAGAGCGTTAACCCCTTGGGGGCTGGCTGATTCACGTGGCTTCGGTAAACAAATCGTCTTCAGCTATATAATTACCAGGGGGGAAAGGGAGGTAATGAATCTGAAAAGGAAAGAAAAATGAAATTGCTGTTTTCCTTTCTCAGTCCTAAAGAGGAAAGGTTCAATGGGGGAGATGGCCTCTTTTGCCCCCTCCCCACAGTCCCCAGTTTACTTTGCCCCAAATCAGGGATTGGAACTGATAGCGGGCAGTTGCCCTCAAGGACCATTTTGGGTACAGGGCAAATGAGGTCCTGGTGGCATTGTCAAAAGATTGTGTTCCTTAAAAAGCACCTTGCAGTATAAAAGGCTCTGGACCAGGAATCAGAAAATCTAGTCTCTGCCTCTGACTAGTTTGGTGATTTGAACCAATCACAATCTCTCTGGAGTCCATTTTCTTAAACCATAAAACAAAGGAATTGGAACAGATGGTTCCCTTAGCTTTAAGACTTTAATTCTAAACTGAGCCTCCATTCCCAGAATGTAGGGAATAAGGGTGTGTCCAAGGGAGTCTCAGAGTTTTCTTCACAATGACCAACTTGGACTTAAGAGGCACAGACTAGGTACCAACAGATGAGGAACTTAGATTCCATTACTTGTGGTGCCACAGCCTCTCTCTAGATCTGAACTTAGAATCACAGTGTTTTTAGAACCGTAAGTTACCACAGAACTTTTGCTGGCTCAACCCTCCCATTTTGCACATGAAGAAACCGATCCAAAGAGGTTCAGTGACTGGCCCAGGGTCACTCTGCCAGTTCACACAGAACCAGGAACAACAGTCAAGCTCTCCTGGTTTCCAGTCCAGCTTTCTCGCTACTACTAGCTTAATCCTGTTTTTGTATGGATTTGTTATTTGAAGAAGCTAGGAAGAATAGTCTGCTCAAACTACCTAGTCTTAAAGCACTATGGAATTAAAAGGGGCTCGTCGTTCTTTAAGAGACTAGAAGTGGGGAGCGGATGTAGCTCAGTGGTTGAGCACTTCCTTCCTATGTATGAGATCCTGGGTTCAATCCCTGGTACCTCCTTTAAAAAAAAAAAAAAAAGACAAAAAACAAACAAACAAACAAAAAAAAAAAAACCGCGCACGAGAGAGACTGGAAGTGGAAAGCAGAGCACAACCACCAGGGAAAAGGTGTGCGCCGAATTGGGTGCTTCTGCACAAACTGTGCCACATGGATCAAACCGGGTCTCTCTCTTTGTACTCCCACTACAACTACTGAAGATCATATATAACTATCCTACTATTCTGATTATTTTTCAACTTACCTGCTCAAAGGCCTTATCTCCACTGGCTGGCTGAAGTTTTTGCTTTAAAATAAACTTTTTAAAAATTTTAAAATAGTTTTAGAATCACAGAAAAATTGTGAAGATAGTACAGATTCCCATATACTTCACACCCAGTTTCCCCTCTTATTAACATCTGACATTAGCAGGGTACATTTGTTATAATTAATGAATATTGATACATTATTATTAAAGTCTACATTTATTCAGATTTCTTTAGTTTTCCCCTAAGGTCCTTTTGCTGTACCAGGATCCCACATTGCATTTAGTTGTCCTGTCTCCTTGGGCTCCTCTTGGCTGTAACAGGTACTCAGATGTTCCTCATTTTTGATAATCTTGATGTTCTAAGGAGTGTTGGTCAGGTTATTTATAGACTATCCCTCTATATATGGGATTTGTCTGGTGTTTTTCTCATGAGTAGACTAATGTTATGGGTCCTTGGGAGGAAGACCAGAGAGAGAAAGCACCATTCTCATCACATCATCATATCAAGGACACTTCCTACCAACGTGACTTATCATGGCTGATGTTAACCCTGATTACCTGGCTGAGGTAGTGGTTCCCAGGTTTCCCCACTGTAAAATTACTCTCCAGTCCTTTGTACACACTACTATACTGTCTGAAAGAAAGTCCCTAAGTGGAGCCTACACTTAAGGAGCAGGGACTTAGGCTTTTTTTCATTGACAGACGTGTTGCTATATAAATTATTTGGAAATCTTTGGTCTGGAAGATTTGTCTATTCTCCTCTGTTTATTTATTTAGTCCCTCATTTATTTATATCAGGATAGACTCGGGGATGTCTATTTTATACTTTGGGTTATTATCCAATCCTACTTTATTTATTGTGTTGCTCAGTTGCTCTGGCGTGTCCTTTTAACATGCCTTCATCATTGTAGGGTTTTCTGGTTTGTCTGCTGGCTTTTTTGAGCACTTGCCTACTTTCTGGCACTACAAGATGCTCCAGCTCAGCCTGTGTATTTCCTCCCTGAGGCCCCACACCTAGAACCAGTGTAGGAACTTCTTACACAGGCATTCCATGTGCCTCTATAATCCAGTCTCAACTCCCCTTCCAGTCAGTCTTCTTTCTCAACACACCCAGGACAGCTCCCCTGACTCAGCCAAGGGGCTCTGTTCATTAATCCCCCAAAAGCAGACTCCCTATAATTTGTCTCAAACTGGGACACGTTTGAGTGCAAAAGGGGGTGCCATTAACAAGGACATCAAACCAACACGCGTAAACCTGGGATGTCCAGGGAAACTGGGACCTTGGTCACCTCATCTGTAGGGAATGCCTTTCCTTCTCCTGGCTTAGGGAAAGCTCCTTTCAAGCCTAGAATCTCCCTGACCTTCTAAATATCTAAGATTTATTTGATATTTAAAAATATTCTACCTTTTGCAGTTAATTACACTTTATCCCTTTAAAAAGTTAAAACATGCTCATCAGAGAAAATAACTTAAAACTTTTTTTTAACTTTAAAAATAACTTCTTGGTATTGTAATTAAATTTCGAAAATTTGCAGATAGAAAAACAACTGGAAGCAAATATGCCAAATGTCAGTAATGGTTAATTCTGAGTGGTAAGAAAATGATTAGTTTTTTTCTTGGCACTTTCCATAATTTTTTTAAAAAGTTTTCTTTTGCTTGACTACAAAAATAGCACCTGATCATTATTTAAAAACTTGGAAACATAGAAAAACATGAAGGACAAAAAAACCCAAACCAAACCAAAACAAATGAAACACACAAAAAAACACAAAAGAAGAAAAAAAATAAACTAGTAAGAACCCAAATCCCAGTGTGTACCTACATGTATGTATGTATGTTCATATGGATATTTACATCATTTTAAAAATAAAGATGGTATCATCCAGAAATATAGATCATGAATGTTTTATATATATCATATAGGTTTCATCAGCCTAATTTTTAAGAGCTACATAGTATTTCACTATATGCCTATACCTGTATCACTAGTTTTAGTTTTCAAACTTATATCACCTACTATTGGTCATTTTGACCATTTCAAAATTTTCTTGTGTGTGTGTGTGTGTGTGTGTGTATATATATATATATATATGGTAAATCTTTGTGCACATCAAGGATTAGTCACTGAGTATAAATTCTTAGAACTGGACTTGCTGGCCAAAGGATATATACCTAAGGCTTTGATACATTTTGCCAAATTGTGCTAGAGAAAGATGGAAACAGTTTATATTTTACCACCTACTCTTTGCCTTCTATATCAGGATTTTTTTCCTGGCCTAGTGTTTGCCTCTCACTTTTGTACAGTATGTGTTTATTGTACAGAAGCTTTCATTATTATGAAATCAAATCAATCAAACCATTTCCTTTATGATTTCTTCTTTTAGTGTCATACTGAGAACGACCTGCCCTTCCACCACCCCAATAACATATATCCACCTATATTTTATTACCTTTATGGCTTTCTTATTAACCTAAGTTTTACTTTTATCAAAGTTATACATGTGTACAGTTTATTAAGTAAACAAGATTTGTTAAGTGAAACAGTAGTCCCTAGGCCCCCTAAACTCATTTGCCCAGAGGCAACCACTTTGACTCAGCTGATTTGTTATTTACCTTTGCACCTCTAAATGAAATAAAATGCTTATATTACTTTTTAAAAAAAGATTAATTTATTTACTTTTTATCCATTTTAACCCCCCCCCACCACTGTTTTTTGCTGTTTTTTTTGGTGTCCATTTGCTGGGCAATTCTCTGTGTCTGTTTCCGGACCTCTCTTCTCATCCTTCTCCTCCTGTCTTCACCGGGATTCGATTCCGATGTGGGAGAGAGGTGTTCTGCCACCTGCGCCACCTCAGTTTATTTTTCCCGGCGTGTCTCTTCTTGACTCTCCCTTGTGTCACTCTCCTGTTATGTCATCATCTTGCTGTGTGGCTCGGTGGGGCCTGGTGGTGCACCCACTCGTGGGGCCTAGCGGTGCTCCCGCTCGCGGGGCCTGGTGGCACTCCTGCGCACCTTCTATATTTTTATTTTAATGGGAGGTCCCAGGGATCGTACCCAGGTCCCTCCATATGGGAGATGGACGCCCAACCATTGGAGCCACATCTGCCCCCTAATACTATTACTTATTATTAGTTTATAGGCATTAGCTAATGACTTTTCACTTTGGAGGACAAGGACTCTAACCTCTTTTGGGCCCCCACCTCCACTATACAAAAGCATACTTGCAACTCCCCTTCCTCTGAGTTATATTGTAATTTTGTTAGATCAATATTAAGTAAACTACTATGAGTGTATGTGATTTGCTTTCCTTCCTGCCTGTAGTAGCCAGCAGATTCTCCAGCCTCAGAAGACTATAGTTCCAGCCTATGGAATGAACTGCAATCTCATTAGAGTTCTCAAGTCAGAGCACCCCTTACCCCCTCACCCCAGCCAAGCCACTCCCAAATTCCTGACCACTAGAAATTGTTTATTGTTGTTTTGAGCCACTGAGTGTAGGGGTAATTTGTTATGCAGCAATAGATAATAACACTGCACAAGTTTTTACCTTCCCTGTTTGCCACTTTTCTTTTCATTTGCTTACTTTTCTATGTATATAACCACATTCAACTCTTTACCGGTTGTCTACATCTCCTCTCAATACATTAATTCATATTAGGTATTCTCATTTCCATCTTCTTGAAGAAGTCCCTACTGGAGTTTTCTGCCCTGATCCAGTCTGGACTGGTTGCCCTCTCCACGGCAACCTGGCATCCTGGGCTCTTGTACCACCCTCACTGGGATTTCCTTTTATCTCTCTCTCTCTCTGTTAGATTTCCCTCTCCCTGGATTCTGTGTCTCCCTTTTTCTTGGTTTACTCTTCATTTTGGTAGAGAAAAAGTCTGTAGGAGGGTTTTTTTTTTTTTTTTTTTTTAATACTTTCACATCCCCCCAAATTTTTATTCTATCCTCATGCTTGGTAGTTTGGTTGGGTATAGAATTATAGGCCAGACATAATTTCTTTCACAATTTCAAAGGTATTGCTCCACCATCTTCAAACTAAAGTCACTCCAATTGCTATCATTTGTATGTGACTGGTTTGATTTTTAATTCTTTATGCAAACTTACAGTATCATGTTTGTCCCTGGTATTGTAAAATTTCATGATGAGGTACTCTTACAGGTGAATTTTCATCTATTGTGGTGTGTTTTCACAGGATTCCTTCAATTTGGCAATTTATGACTTTTAGTTCTGGGATTCAAGAAAAGATTGTTGATTTCTTCCTTTCCACTTTCCATTACTTATTTCTGAAATTCTTATAAATGCCAGTGCAGACTCTGGGATGGTTCTCTAATTTCTCCTGTCTTCCAACATTTCCTTAATTTTATCTTCTAATGTTTCTACTAAGTTTTTTTTTTTTTTTTTTTTTTAAAGATTTTATTTATTTATTCATTTATCCCCCCCCCGCTGCCTGTGCTCGCTGGGTCAGCCAACTACGCCGCGCGGGCGGGCCCGCCCCCACCAGGAGGTCCCGGGAACCGAACCTGGGGCCTCCCATATGGTAAACGGGAGCCCTACTGATTGAGCCACAGCCGCTTCCCTAAGTTTTCAATTTCTGCTGTCATATTTTTAATTTCTCTTTTTTAAAAAAGGTACCCTGTTTTTATTTCATGGATGCCTTCTCTCTCTGAGGATTTGAATGACAGCTTGAAACAAAAGTTTCTTCTCCAATCATAGTCTCAATTTCCCTCCAAGATCCTTTTTTTTCCTTCCCCTGTTTGCTTTGGTTTCTGTTTTTCATACTAAATGCTTTCTTGGGTGTGTGGTGATTCTTGGTTGTCTGTTCACATCTGTGAGTGGGGAACAAAAAAGCTAATTAGAAGCTTTGAGCACAGAGATAAGGTTTGTCTATTGTGTAGGGTGATCTGGCAGAGGAGATGGGAAAGCCCTGAAGTCAGTAACTTTAGGCTTTCCTCTGGCAGGTAAAATTCCCTAGAGAAGATTCTTCCAATATATTGCTTTGGGAGTAAAGGACCCAGCTCAGGCAGTCTGATTGCTCAGTGAGGGGAAGAGGTCTTACGGGGGTGGTGGCAAAGGGGGAGAGGAAGAGCATGTCTCAGTATTCAGCATTCAGCATGTACACATTTGCTTAGTCCTTCAGTATGGGAATCCTGCCCTCCACTGTACTTGATGTCCTCCCAGAGGCAGATCTGGGTTTTACGAGCCTGAAAGTTTATACAATTTTGTGTGCCCTTATTAAGAGAAAGAACACAAAATTACATACATAAAAAAAGATAAGAAAATAAGTATTCATATAGGGAGAAAAGCCTAACAAATTATACATCATAAAATGCTGATAAATATAAACATAAAAAATCAAGAAAAACTTCATCTTTTTATGAATCATCTGACACACCTCTACATTTTTTCCACTATTTTCTTTGGCTGGCTCTTTATAGGATATTAGTAATATCATTTCTGTAGAAAGAATAGAAGGAAAATCCTTTCCTCTAGCATGGTTGATTGAAAATTGTTTTCTATTGCAGACATTAAGTTTTTTCCCCCTAGCTTACTAGTAATAGCATATAAATATAATTTAAATTTTAGTACTCTTGTAAATTTTAGAAAAATCTCATGTTTCTTTCATGAGCTAAAATATCAGGGCATTTCAAGTTTCCTTGTATAGTGACTAATCTTTAAATGCTCTTTGAATGAACGACAGTAACCACTTTGTCATAGATGGTCTAACATGAGTTTTGTTATCTTCATTACGTAGTTCATGTTAACTTCATCAATTAAATGTTTTAACAATATGTTCATATGATTTGCTCCTCCTATTCATTAACTGGATTATCAAACAATCCTCACTCCTATTTAAAATTTTTCTCAGTCTCCTAATGAATAGCTTTTGGTACAATCCAAAAATGCTTTGGGACAATTTGCTTGATTTCAGAGTAATTTCTATTGATTTAATTGCTCACCTTTATCACATTTGTATTTCAATAGTTTTAAAATCTACATTCTCCCTTAATTTTAAAAATATAATTAAAGATGACCAAAAAAATACCCTTCATATATTACCAACACAGGAGTCTGTAATTTCCCACTTGTTTCATTAAAATTTTCCACACACGTCTTCACAAATTGCAGTTAATATGGCATATTCCCAAATCAGCTTCCCTTGGTCTCATCCTAAAGAGAGGCCAAGGCTACTCCACAGCTGCCTGACACAAGGGGGTACTGTGAGGAAGAAAAAGTAGGAAGTGAAAACAGAGGCTTTAACTGACCACAGTTTAAATACTTGATGATTTCAAAGTTTACAGAAACAATGGACTAGGTCTACAAACGGCAGAGTTCCTTCCAGGACCTTGGAAAAGAACCATGCAAGTGAGGGGCTCGGAAGCTTCAGCTTTATTAGTTTCACACAGTAAGTCTACCTTTGTGTCCCCTAATCTTGAGACTACCTGTTTTAAAGACTCCAGAGGAGGAAAGCCCTTCTTTTTCCTGCGGGGTAGGGGTAGGGGGCAGTCTCCCAGTGAAATGGAGTTGGGGAGGAGACTTAGGGCTATAACTTATTCATAATCAGCTTGCAAACAGTCCTCCTTATCTTAGCCTTTGGCTTCACGCCCACTTCCAGAGATCCCTAGTGCCACCGATTTCTGCACCTTTCTGGATTCTATGATTGAGATGGCTCTTGGTTTTCCCAAATGGCAATTTCGGATTTGGCTTTCTTGGGAATGCTAAGTCAGTTTTCCCTTGTAACTGCATTCTTTTTTTTTTATTTTTATTTTTATTTTTTATTTTTTTTATCTTTATTTTTTTTTTTTTGTAACTGCATTCTAATTCTCAAATTTGTTGAGCTTCTCCCTGAAATTATTGGGCTTATGCCTTTAAAAAAAAAAAAATATTTTTGCTTTTTTTGGTGGGATTTGTGAGGAAGTTAAATTAGCTGTATGTATTCATTCTGTCATTTTTACTCAGAATCTGGTTTATTTATTAATAACAGCTTTATTTAGATATAATTCATGCACCACAATGTTCACTCTCTTAAACTGTACAACCTGGTGATTTTTAGTATATTTACACAGTTGTGCATCACCACTATCTAATTTCATCAACACCCAAAAAAAAAAAAACCATATACCCAATAAGTTACTTTCCATTCCTCTCCTCCCCTCAACCTCTGGCAACCACTAGTCTACTTACTGCCTCTATGGACTTGCCTGTTCTGGATATTTCATAAAAATAGAATTATAGGGTATGCAGCCTTTTGTATCTGGCTTATTTCACTTAGTATGTTTTCAAGGGTCATTCATGTTGTACCGTGTACCAGCCATTGTATGGATACACTACATATGGTTTATCCATTCATTGGTGTGGACATTTGGGTTGTTTCCACTCTTTGGCTATTATGAAAGATGCTGCTAGGAACATTCAGGTACAGGTTTTTGTGTGGACATGTTTTCATTTCTCTTGAGTAAATATCTAGCAATGGAACTGCTGGGTCATATGGTAACTCTATGGTTTAACCTTTTGAGGAGCTGCCAAACTGTGTTCCAAAGTAGCTGTCCCATTTTTCATTCCCACCAGCAATACACGAAGGTTCCAATTTCTCCACTTCCTCGTTGACACTAGTTATTGGCTGTCTTTATCATTTTAGTCATTCTAGAAGGTATGAAGTATTATCTCATTATGGTTTTGATTTATATTTCTCTCATAACTAATGATGTTGAGCATCTTTTCCCGTGCTTATTGGTCATTTATATGGTCTTTGGAGAAATGGCTAGTCAAATCCTTTGCCCATTTAAAAACTGAGCTGTTTTTTTTCATTTTCGAGTTGTGTATTAGTCAGCCAAAGGGGTGCTGATGCAAAATACCATAAATTGGTTGGTCTTTATAAGGCTATTTATTTGGGATAGAAGTCCACAGTTACCAGGCCATAAAGCGTAAGTTTCTTCCTTCACCAAAGTCCATTGCCATGTGTTGGAGCACGACAGCTACCAACGTTTGCCAGAGTTCAGGCTTCTTGGGTTCCTCTTTTCCCAGAGCTGCGTTTCTCTCCGGGCTTAGCTCCTCTGTTTCCTCCACAAGGTCAACTGTAGACTATGAGGCTCTCTAGGCTTTGCTTTTCTCCACAAGGCCAGCTATAGACTATCAGGTGAATGGCTCATCTCTATCCCAGGGCCTTCTCTCCTTCCTCACCAGAACTCCAACATCAAAACTGCTTCAACTCTGTTCTTGCCATGCTTTTTATATTTGGTTCCCGCCCCACCAAGGGGTGGGGCTCAACGCCCTACTGACATGGCCCAGTTAACGCCCTAATCATAAATTAATCATGCCCAGATTAGCAACCAGTTTACAAGCATGATCCAATACCTATTTTTGGAATTCATAATTATATCAAACTTCCAAATGGCTACAAATTGTTTTTATATAAAGTTCTTTATATATTATGGATACTGGTTTCTAACCAGGGACTTGCAAATATTTTCTCCAATTCTGTAGGTTGTCTTTTTACTTTCTTTTTTTTTTTTATTTATTTATCCCCACCCCCACTCCCACCCCGTTGTTTTTGTGCTTGCTGTCTGCTCTCTATGTCCATTCGCTGTGTTCTGTGTCTGCTTGTCTTGTCTTTAGGCAGCATGGGGAACTGATCCTGGGACCTTCCGGAGTGGGCGAGAGGCACTCAATCTCTTGTGCCACCTCAGCTCCCTGGTCTGCTGTGTCTCTTACTGCCTCTTCTCTGTGTCTCTTTTTCTGTTGTGTCATCTTGCTGCGCCAGTTCTCTGCTTGGGCCAGCACTCTGTGCAGGCCGGCACTCCTGCACAGGCTAGCACTCCTGCGTGGGCCAGCACTCTGTGCAGATCAGCACTCTGCATGGGCCAGCTCGCTGCGCGGGCCAGCTTGCCTTCACCAGGAGGTCCTGGTAATTGGACCCTGGACCTCCTATATGGTAGACGGGAGCCCAATCACTTGAGCCACATCCACTTCCCTTTACTTTCTTGATGGTGTCCTTTGAGCACAAAAGTTTTAAATTTTGATGAAGTCCAATTTACCTATTTTTTCTTTTGTTGCTCATGATTTTGGTATCATATCTGAGACTCTTTCACCAAATTCAAGGTCATGAATATTTATCCCTATATTTTCTCCT
This sequence comes from Tolypeutes matacus, assembly GCA_026826555.1. Classification (NCBI taxonomy): domain Eukaryota; kingdom Metazoa; phylum Chordata; class Mammalia; order Cingulata; family Chlamyphoridae; genus Tolypeutes; species Tolypeutes matacus. The sequence goes on along the minus strand of JAKSZT010053830.1, from coordinate 1,351,385 downwards.
ACAAGTTTTATAGTTTTAGCCCTTACATTTAGATCTTTAATCCATTTTGTGTTAATTTTATATATGGTGTGAGGTCAGGATCCAACTTCATTCTTTTGCATATAGATACCCAGTTGTCCCAGTAACATTTGTTGAGAAGACTATTCTTTTTCCACTGAATTGTCCTGGCATTCTTGTCAAAAAACAATTGATCATAAATTTAAGGATTTATTTCTAGACTCTCAATTCTACTCCATTGATCTACAGGTTTATTTTTAATGCCAGTACCATACTGTCTTAATCACTATAGCTTTGTAGAAAGTATTGAGATCAGGAAGTATGAGTGTTCCAATTTTGTTATTCTTTGTCATGATTGTTTAGACTATTCTGTATCTCCTGCACTTCCATATGAATTTTTGTGGTTTTTAAAAAATATTTAAATCTTTATTCCATTTAGAGTTTATTTTGAGGATATGGCTAGCCAGTTGTTTTAACATGACTCTGAATAATTCATCTTTGAAAAATCATTTTATCAGTGTTAAATACTTCTATTTCCATACCACGGACCTGAGTACTCTTTTACCATTAATAAAGTTTTAATTATTTGGGTTTATAACAAATCTTTTTTTTTTTTTTTTTTTTTACCGGGAGGTCCTGGGGATTGAACCCGGGTCCCTCCATATGGGAGACGGACGCCCAACCAGTTGAGCCACATCCGACCCCTATAACAAATCTTAACACCTAGAGAAGGCAAATCCATCCTCCCTCCCTCCCTCCCTCTTCTCTCCCTCCGTCCATCCCTCCCATCCTCTTTCTTTCTTTTCGCCTCTTTACTAAACTTTTTATTTTGAAATAATTTTAAACTTACAGGACAGTTGCAAAGATAATATGAACAGCATACAGAGAACTCCAATTCTACATACCCCCATCTCCCCAGATGCACAAATTTTAACATTCTGCCACTTTTGGCCTATCATTCTATCTATCATGCTAGCTAGGTAGCTGTCTGTCTGTCTGTCTGTCTATCTATCTATCTATCTATTTTCTGGACATGTGCAAGCAGGTTACACACATCATACTCCCTGAACACATAATACTTCCATGTACATTTCCTATGAACAAAGATATTCACTTACGTAGCCGACTTAAGTATAGCTATCAAGGTCAAGGAATGTAATGTTGACATCAAGCTTATATTCTACATTCCAATTTTTCTTATGTCCCAGTAAGTCCTTTTTTTTTGGGGGGGGGGGAGGTACTGGGGATTGAACCCGAGACCTCATACATGCACAGCAAGTGCTAAACCACTGAGCTCCACCCGCTCCACTCAATAATGCCCTTTTGAGACTTTTCTCTTGCATTCTTAGATCCCACCCAGGATTATGTATTGCATTTAATTGTCATTATCTCTTTAGTTTCTCTCTCTCTTTTTTTTTAATGTGGAAACATGTATACAACATAATCTTCCCATCTTAACCACTCACAAGCATACCATTGAGTGGGATTAATAACACTCACAATGTTGCAGTACCCTCACCATCATTCATTAGTAAAACTTTCCCTTTACCACAAACAGAGATTTTACATGCATTTTATGTTAATTCCCCATTGCCCCTCCCGCTCACTCTTCTTTCTGTCTCTATGAGTTTGCATATCTCTGATATTTTCCTGGTGGTAACCACGGGGCTGAAATTTAGCATCCTTAATTTATAACTATTTCATTTGCTTTGCTACCAACGTAACAACTACAATAGCACAAACTCCTGAGATTTGATGTGGGCTTCTCTAGGCAGAAAAAGCGAGATTTAGCTTGTGTAGCTACCTTTTAAGCTATTAATTATTCCTCCCCTTGCTAATTTTGGGGGGCACAGCTGTTTGCTGTTCTGATTGATTACCCCACCCATCAGTTCACCAAGGGTCCTGATGATGAGGCCCCTTGAGGATATCCGGGGCTTTCCCACTTTCCAAATGAAACTCTCATGGCCAGGATCTTAGCCTTCTTCTCAGTAGGCTTCAGGGTGGGGTCTCATGGTCATGTGGTCTGTCGGCCATGTTGTCTGCCAGGCCAGCCGCCTTGCCCCTGTCACTATACTAACCTGCTTCAACTGCCGCCCCAGAGAGTTCATGCCCTTATTCTTAAGGGGGTGCTGAGGGGCACTGGTCATTCTTCTGTAGCTACTTCCTGCTAGTTAGGGCAGTAGTCCTTGCCTGACAGGGCTGGATTAATTTCTGAAGAACCTACATTTTAATAAGTATTAGGTTTGCTCATTCAGGGCCTTATTATTTATTTCCATTCATTCAAGTCTTTCATTATGTTACCTGGTTTTAAGAGTTTTCTTCATATAGGCCCTAAATATGTATTTTGTTAAATATGAAGATCCTAAAGTAACATTAATGTATGAATTTTTCAGCCCTACACGTCTTATTAGGTGCATTCCTTAGAATTTTTATTTTTGGTTATACTGTGAATAGGATTTTCTTTTTCATTTTATCTTACTGGTATATAGGGAAGCTATTGGGTTTTAAATATTTATCTTGAAACCAGCCACCTTGCCTACATATTTAACCTATATAACCCAAGTAATTCACCTGGAGAAAAAAAGAACTAATTAGGTTTTCCAGATAGATAGTCATATAATTTGAAAATAATGATAAAATTTGCCTTTTCTTTTTCAATGTTTATGCCTTATTTCTTGTCTTGTGTGAGTGCATTGGCTGGAAATTGTAGCAAAAAATGTTTCTAACCTTAGTAAGAATGCTTTGAGTCTGGTCTTTCACTATTAAAAATGAAGGGGCTACTGGTTTCAACCAGAAAGCTTCCTAATCATAAGGAAATATCTTTTTGTTCCTAGTTTACTAAAAGAAACAAAGGCTAGATTTTTACATTATATCAATGTCTTTCAGCAAGCATTTAGGTGACCAGTTGCTCTCCCATGACCTATTATTATGACGAACTGTGCTAACACATTTCCTAATATTGAGCTATCCTTTCATAACTGTGGTAAAGGGTACTCATTAATTAACACTGAAGTGTATATGTCTTGCTTTCTGATTATGAAACATAAGCACCTTACGGGCAGGGGCCAAATGTTTTACTTCTTTGCAATCCCTGCACGTACTGCATTCCGCACAGTGCTATTTTAACCTTTCAATGAATGAATAACCAATAAATATTTATTAAGGACCTCCTTTGTGCCAAACACTGTGCTAGGTTTTAAGGATATCAGAATGAACCACACAGATATATTCTATGGCTCTCATGGTGCTTACAGTCTAGTTTTATGCCTGTAGTAAGTACTGAATGAATGATTAAATGAATGAATAAAACAAGTGCATTGTCCTAAGGGCCCTGTACACTATACTTTCATTCAAGTTGCCTGAAAAAAGCTAATCTCAGATAAGACTATATAAAGGACAAAGAAAGGGAACATCATTGTCTTTGGTCTCCCAATTCTTTGACCAAAACAGAACCCCAAAAGGGTATCACCAGCCACAAGTATCAGTTGGGGTAAAGCAACAGTACTGAGAAAGAGAAAACGGAGCTGGCCATTGGCTTTGGAAGTAAAGCCTAGTGAAGCCACAAACATATGAGCCACTGGAAAATACTTTAAAGAGCCTAAGAGGAAATATGAAGGGTGAAGAGTCTCCAGAGTTTACTCAGAGGTTGTCAAGTGGAAGATATGCTGGGAAATAGCCAGAATGCTGGGGCAGGTGCCCTGATATTAGGATCAGAGACTCTCTGCCACTGAGACTGAGCATTCTCACAGAAAGCAGTGAAAGGTGGCAAGGAGGGGAAAGCAAGAGGGAAGGGAAAAACAACTGTACTCCTCAGGATCTTCTGCCACTTCCTCCCATTGAAGCCATGCTTTCAACCCTGTGGTTCTGGCATGCAGGACTTCCTTACGAGAAACAGCTGCTTTGAAACGTGTGTGGCCCGAGTGACAACATCGCAGCGTCTCCGGGAGCAGCGGCTGCCTTGGCACAGCTGGATCATATGGGGCCCCAAGTTGGCAGTCTCCCAGGGAATGGAGAGGTGCACTGTGCTTTGTGATTTCTTTCCTCTTCCTCACAGCTTTCCTCAGGGTTCCTTGGAATTCTGTAGGTGAGCAGAGGACCAGAGAGAAGACAGGTCTGGCTCCCCAGAGAATCTCTGTGTTCTGGAAGCAATCGACGGGGCTCTGAGCTCTGTGCCTCTGGAACAGGCTTTCTTACTTTTTCATGCTTGCCATTCCATAAATATGAGCACCAGAGGGCAGGAGAAGGGCTATTTTGGTCTCAGCAACAAAATGGAGAAAACATTTCTCTCGATCTTGCCCTTCTCCAACCTCCAACATGCCCCACCTCAAAAGAGAAAAAAATAACACTTCTATGTGTACAGAGGGAAAGGGGGGGGGGAAGACTCCATTTTCTTTCACAATAAAGAGAAGTCAACAGGATGTTCTCCAAAGCTACAAATATACTTTTTCAAACAGTAAATATCTCTATTAGCAGCATGATGCCAGTTGGCTAATTCTGTCTGTCTCAGTAAAACCTCTCCAAAAAAACTCCTGCTCTTGTGTAATGTCTATTTACAAAAACAGCTCTTGTGCACTTTCAATTTGCTAGGTTTCTCAATCTTTTGTTTCCCTACCCCCTCTCTGAGAGAGAAGAGGCAGGCCCAGATGGCAGTTGGGTGGGGATCCCCTGGTCACCCTAGCAGATACCTTAGTTCCTGACTTCTGTGGCGAGTCCTTCGCTTCCACTACCAAGAAGAGTGAAAAAGAAGCTAAAACCTTAACATTCTTCCCTGGTCTTCACTTGGCCTCTGGAATGAGTGTCTACTGAACATGAATGAGCCAAGGCCTGGCACAGAGATGGAGAGAACCCTGAAATGACTGTCCATAGAAAAATGAGTGACTCTCCCCCATTCCACATCTTTCCGATAACCTTGCTGGGCAAGAGATCCACTCTGACTGTTAGCTAGGTTTGTTTGGTTTTGTTTTTTTTGGGGGGGAGGGGGGTTGGTGAAGGAGGGGGTAATGAAGGGAGGGGTGAGCAAAGAGTAGGAGGCAGTAGATAGTGGCTGAAATCCTGGCTCCCCGGGGAGTGGTCTGGGCCTGAGTCACTGTCTCGGCAAGAGCAGGAAGGTGGGCGAAAGGCAGCAGCTTCTGCAGGCTGGAAGGACAAGCCCTCCTCCCACCCCCATCCTTCTGTTACTCTATCCTTGGGCTCACTGCCTTCTCTGGTCTCAGGCCCCCACCAAGAATACCATCACCTCACCAGGGCAGGGCTTATCAAGAGTCATCTGGCTCCGGGGGAGCAGCTGCTTGTTGGATGCCATCCTCCCTGGGTGAAGGGCCAGCTGGCCACCATGCCAAGGGGCCAAGGAAAGTTCAGCCCAAGCAAGGACACGAGAGATCCCCCATCCCAAGGGAAATTAACTGAGCTGTAAATGACCCGATTCCAGTGTCCATGACCACGGCCACTCTGGCCCCCACCTCAGCCTGGCCCCTAAATGAACTGGATCTCAAACCAGAGCCCAGAGGACACTGCCCTGATTCGCCAGCAGACTGAGGAAGTATGTGCATATTTAAAAATAAAAGGCATGACTCTGTGACTTGGATGATTTGTTACTTGGACCAGAACAATCATCCGGTTCAGCTCTGAGCATCCCCCCTCCCCGCCGCCAAGGCTGATCTCTGAAAAATAAAGACAGAATGAATTACAGAACGTTAAGAGTCACAAGGGAGCTTAGAGACCATCTCATTAAAACTGCCATTTATTGAGCATCTACTATTGCCTGCTTCTGTGGTAAGTGTTCCACATACACCGGTTCATTTAAAATGGTCCACTCCTCATCACCATCCCAGTCCCCTCAGGATTGGGGGAAGAACTATGGACTAGAGTGGACTTGATGGTATTCTGTTGTACACATATGGTGATTCTAACAATGGAAGAAATTATAACACTGAGGTGGAGCCAGTGGCCACTTGACACTTTTGGGGCAGGGAGGGGACAAGCAGTTGAAATACAGGGGCTTCTTCGGGATTTGGAGGTTGTCCTGAGTGCCGTTGTTGCAACGGATGTGGGCCATTTTAAATCAGCACACACCATTCAGAACTGTGTGGGAGAGAGTGTGGTCTACAGTGTGAACTGTGGTCTATGGTTGGTGACAAGGCCCCAGGATGTATAAGTCCATTGAGGGTGGTGGGCCACACTTTGGGAGATGTTTGTGTGGGATGTGGTGGGAGGTGTGGGAGGTGGGGAACATGGGAATCCCTGTAGGTTCCGTGTAATATTTAGGTAAGTTAAGTATCTCTTGAAAAAAAAAAAAAAAAAAAAAAAAAAAAAATATATATATATATATATATACACACACACACAAATAACATTTTTGTAAGCAAATGCACATATATGCATATATATTTATATATCATTTTACAAATATTGGTATGTATTGTGAAAATTTTGATTTTTACCCATAATAAAAAAAAAAAAGAAAGAAAAAAAAATAAAAATAAAATGGTCCACTCCTATATTTCACTTGGTTAATGGTATGGACCCTGGAGCCAGTCTGCTTGGGTTCAAGTCCTACCTCTGCCAATTACTAGCTGGGGGACTATGGACAAGTTATCTAACCTTCCTGTGTCTCAGTTTCCTCATCTGTAAAATAGGACAATAATATACCTATCTCACAGGATTGCTGTGAAGATTAAATTAGTTTAATGCTTAAAACAGTTCATGGCATATAGTGAGCAGTCTCTAAGTATTTGTTGTGAAGATGGTGATGGTGGTATTTTGATGCTAATGATAAAACTGAGGCGCCAAAGAGGTGACCTGCACAAAGTTACATGGAGACAAGTACACGAACCAAGACCAAAGCCCAGTTATTGAAGAGCTAAGTGGTCCCAGTATACTGTCCTTTTCACTCTACCCCAAAGAGTGGAATTTCTAACCTGAAATTATTTTTTCTGTTTTTTTGGGGGGGGCAAGAAGCACTTCCAAGCCCAAGTTATTAAGTTTGCTTAAAATTGAGCTTTTTAATATAGACTTTATGCTTTTGACATTTACCCATGTTGACACACATAGCTCTATTTCATTCATTTTAGCTACTACATAATAGTTCATTATAGGGGATCGGATGTAGCTCAAGTGGTTGAGCACCTGCTTCCCATGTACAAGGTCCTTGGTTCAATCCCAGATACCTCCTAAATAAAAAATTTCTTGTATAAAAATGTCACTATTTATCCATTCTCCAGGCGCCAGAGATTCAAAAGCAATGATGCAATTCACATCTGTGTACATGTCTCCTGTTTCACAGGTGCAAGAGTTTCTCTGGGTTATAGGGTAGGTATATCTTCAACCGTATCAGACATTGCAAAACCTCCAGTGTGGTTATTCTGATTTACATTCCCATCGGCAGTATATGAGACTTCCCACAGCTCCTCAGATACTTGGTATTGTCAGACTTGAAAATCTTTTGCCAGTTCGATGGTAGTGAAATGGTGTTAATCTGCTTTTCCCTGATTGCTAATAAGACTTTTCATAGCTTTTTGTCCACTTGCGTTTTCTTTTCTGTTTGGTGACTGACAGGTTCAAATCTATGGAATAAGCTCTTATGAAAATAAGTTCTGTATTTCTTATTATAACCTATTAAAAACAACCAAACAAGCAAACAATCTTATCTTTAGCTGGCTGGGGTCACAGGTGATAGCTTTTATAGTCTGAATTTTTGTAGTCAACTCCTAGATATATATTTTTTAAAACTAGGGTCCCTGTAGGATATCTACCATTCATTGTTCATTTAAACTGCTACACCGCATTCCATTGAATACACATATCAAGATTACTTCTGAAATCAGTTGAGGTGGGTCTTTCTTTACAAAAATGAAATGGAACATAATAGAAAATAACAGAGTGCACTGCACATACCCGCATGAAACTTTTTTTTTTTTTTAAGATTTTATTTATTTATTCATTTATCGCCCCCTTGCTGCTTGTGCTCGCTGGGTCAGCTAACCACGCCGTGCGGGCGGGCTTGCCTTCACCAGGAGGCCCCGGGAACCGAACCCCGGGCCTCCCATATGGTAAACGGGAGCCCTACTGATTGAGCCACAGCCGCTTCCCTGCATGAAACTTTTATTTCAAGTATAAATATGTCTGAGGGAGTGGGGAGTGGGGATGGAGTGGTTGTGATGTCGAAGATATTTCTATTAGTGAGTAGTGGACAAAAGATTTTGAAAGCAGTCATCTAAGTTAGCATCTCTGGCTCCATTTGTTCTCTTTTGTGATCTATCCTGCAGACCACTGCCAAATTAATCTAACTCATTGCTCTTGGCCGTACTACTTCCCTGCTCGAAAGACTTCAGTTTTCAAAAGACGAGGCTTAATTTCAATTCCTGAACACAGCATCGAAAGCCCTGAACAATGTGGCCCCAAACTAGAGTGCCGATATCCATCAATGAAGCTTCTGCCCAAATCGCTATTCTCAAAACGGCTTCCTGAGTGTCCACTCCAAATACCCTTCACGTACTTTTCACACCATTCTTCTAATCAGGATCCCTCTCATTCCCCACTGAAACAGGACACACTTGCTAGGTTAAGGTTCAGTTAAAATTACATCTCTTACTTGAAGTCTTTCTTGATAATGTCACGCCAACATTCAGTGATCTCTGTCCCTCCTTTGAATCCTTGGCCCTTTCCCTATGCCTGCTGAAGACATGGGGATCAACTATTGCAGTCTTTTGAATGTCCCCTAACATTTAGCACAGACCCTTGTACTTTGTAAATGTTCAATAAGCATTAAACCAACAAATGTTTACTGCCCATAATCTATGGGCAACATACTATACTGAGTCCTATTTGATGGTTTAGCCATCAAAATAATTGGTTTGGAAAAACAAACTCTAGTAGCTTAACTGCCAACTCTAAAGGTTACCGCAACAGGTTTACTTAAAGAGTATAATTCCTAAGAAAACACTTTTGACTAAATAACTGTCAGACTCAAGATACTTGACTCTTTCCAACTGCTCCAAAATCTGGTAAAAGGCCCCCTGCCCCATTACAAATAGCTGAAGTAAGAATGAGATAGTTTGTGTCTGTACCCAAAGCAATGTCATACATGGAATCTCACAGACTCTTCAGAATCCTATCTGCTTGGCATCTCATGCTGTCTATAAATGAAAAAAAAAAAAAAAAAAAAAAAAAAAAGCTTGAAGAGAGCTTGGCCTGTCCAAAGTCACAGAACAAGTGAGTGGTAAAGCCAGCCCAGGCAGGAAGGTCTCATAGTAGGAAGAAGTTGAGATGGTCACAAATGAATACCTGGAGGTTTACAGGACAAAAGGACTTCCTACATCACTTTATGTGTGAAAAATGACAATCCCCTATAATTCACTACCAACCTGGCAGTATGGACACATCCTAGCAAAGTATAAAACCTTCCTTTGGGATCACAATCAGCTTGGGAATGGTCTTTCATTTTTCTAATGCTCTTGTTCAAATGGAGAATGTACTCAGGAAACACAGCTTTTAGTTCCAATTCTGCCAGTTACTAGCTGAGTGAATTCTAATAAGCTGTGAAAGGGGGATAATAAGATCTGCCTTGCATACTTCCCAGGGTAGATTTGTAGGTGAAATTAGATAATGGATGGGAAAGTAATTTGAAAAGTTAAAAGCACCATACAGGGAAGCGGCTGTGGCTCAATCAGTAGGGCTCCCGTTTACCATATGGGAGGCCCCGGGTTCGGTTCCCAGGGCCTCCTGGT
>JAKSZT010053830.1:1137780-1341563 GCA_026826555.1 Tolypeutes matacus | reverse complement strand
AAAAAAAAAAAAAAAAAAAAAAGCACCATACAAATGTAAGATAGTAATGATGATAATAGGGGAAAAAAGATTCCACTGAGAAAATGTTTGAAATGGAATGGAGGGTTCTGTCTGATCCAGCAGTTTACCTTCATTTCTTTATATTCCATTTATTTTCTTCAACAATTACCTATTAAGCACCAACTATGTGCAAGACAGTATGTGTACACAAAGATGAAAAGTTGCAGGTCCTGCTCTCAAGGAGCTTACGTGGGAGAGACAGATGTCTCTGATGCTTGGCAGAGCATAGCAGTGCTGTGGAAGTACAGGAAAAACACGCCAAAGAAGTTTGGGGGCCAGTTAGCAGGAACAGAGAGGAGATGGGAGGAGAAAAATCAGAGACGGCCTTGGAGAGGCGCAGATGCCAATTCTTCTGCCGGTCGATTTAACAGCAGCAGTCCTAGAGCACCTCTATCTCAGGAAGTGGCTTGTAGGTTTTGCATATTTTTACCTTAAATTTTTTTCCTGAGTTGAAGCAAGCCAGTAAATGAGAGAGTCTTCATTCCTACATTCGATAAATATTTCCTGATTGCCAGGAACAGTGCCAGGGATACCGTGGTGACCAGAAGATAGTCCCTATACTCAACAACTCAGAGACTAGTGGGGTTACTGTCAAGTGAACCAACTATTTGAGCACAGATGCTAACAGAGGTCAGAGGAGGGGTACCCAACGTAGCTTGGCAGGAGGGTGGGCAGTTCAGGGAAGACCCTCAGAGAAGGTGAAGCCTGCCCTAACTTTTGAATGAGTAGAAGTTGGATGGGACGGCAGTAAAGGGAAAGCGTTCCAAGAGGGAAGAGTGTATACAAAGGAGCAGGGACCAGGAAAAGCTCTGAGAAGCGCAAACAAGGAAAAGAAGAGGAACAGGCTTATCTACAAGGACTTTATTCGCTGTGGTCCAGAGTTAGGCCTTTATCCTGAGGAAGATGAGGAGCGTACAGAAAGTGAGGACACAACACTACTGAGACTCGGCGCTAAAGAATACCATTATCTAAGGTGCCAACAGAAGCAGAAGAGCCCAGAACAGTCAGCCAGTCTCCATTCTTTTCGCAACAGACTTGGGTGGCAAAGCTTCAGCTAGGATTATCTGCTCCATTTTAGAGATGGAGAAAACAAGTCAGAGAAAAGTTAAATGCTTGACCAGGCCGTACTGTGAGTGACTGAACCAGAACCCAAACCTAACACTCTAGCTCCTGGTCAAACTTATCTGTGCTGCCTCTAATATTCTTCATTCTGATTCAAACTACTGGATCCCTAGGGAAAGGAAGATTTCTTTCAGTATACCTTTGATCTCATTATGTGAGCCTAAAATCATCTAAGCAGGTGGTGCCAGGGAAGGCTGCAATCCCTGGAGACAGCTATTCCAGATTAAAGTCACTATTCTGAGTTCTTTTATTTCTCCCTCCATACCATAATAAAGCCAAGCACATGCCCGGAGGTGGGAAGCACTTGCCTTGAGCCAAGAAGTGAATCAGTGATTTGAAATGTGAGTACCAAGTGCCTTTGTCTTAGTAGAGCAGACTACTGGGCCACTTTGGTGAAAGGTGGATGGGTGGATGGTACAGGAAGGCATCAGGTGCCCACAAAATAAACAAGGGGTGGGCGGGTTGCCTGCACAGAGGAAGCAGAGAACAAAGGCCTCTCATTCCTCATGCAAAGTCCACAGTGTACAAAGGGCATCAACATTGGCTATTTCTCACTGTGACATTTTGAAAGCCCAGCCTAGCCCAGAACAATGGTTACTCTCTGGAGACCGTGGGCTGCGCGCCCCTGGGCCTTATTCAATGATGGGTGGCCTAGCCCCTGTGCTTGGTGAACTTTGACCTCTTGACCTTGGGCATCAGCCTCCTGTGATGGCTCTACGTCACTCTGGTCTCTTCCCCCACTGAAAATTCCAGTGTTGGATGAAAGGATGGATTCATTCTGGGAGCAGGAAACCCAGTCTGGGAGTGAATCAGAAGAACCCAGCCCAGCTGCCCTTGCCAGCCATTGAGCCAGAACTGAGTGTGATTGTGTGCCCAGGCACTGGTGCTATTCCTCTATCAGTGAGAGAGGGTCAGGGTCCACGCAAGAGATGACGTAGAAATCCTCTGAGGAAGAAGAGAAAGGAATCTCAGCTTTGAGGGACAAAGCCACCCTTTTGGTTATGACCCTCAGTCCGAGGAGAAGGCAAGATGTGTAATGTGCTGGGAAATTAGTTCCACTGGATAAAAATCTCTGCTCCTGCTATACGGTAGTCAACTTCAGACTTTAAGAAACAGGCTAATAATTTTTCAGAAAACAAAGTTTCTATAAGACGGGTGGAAACAACTTACCTCATCCAGAGAACCATTTATCTTTAGTGGTTTCTGCTCTCCTCTCCTCCCGATTTGAGAAGAAACGATCAATTCTTTTTTTTTTTTTTATTGTAAATGCCAATCTAAGCAATATGCATCTATATTTTTTGCTTTTTATCTTGAAAAATTACACACGAGAACTCCAAGGATTCAAGACGTGGCAGGCAAGGGGGCATCTACATCTCAAGATTGGGGGATCCGGATTGACACTTTTAGGAAGCAATTACTTTAGGAAGGGGAACTGAAGAATTGCCACTTTGCCCTCATTAACTAGGTTATAACAAGACAGGAAAGTCAGATTTTTAAGGCTCTTGCTTCCCCTCCAGCCTCCTGGAGCGAAAGGTGGAGGGGAAAGGAGCAGCTCCAGCTGGGACTTATTAGGGCACTGCTCCAGGCTTCCCTCCACGTGCTGACACTGACTGTCTGACACTTGTCCATCAATCTTAGTTTGAGAAACAAATGGGGGGGGACAACAACAGAAATGGTTTAATATTTCACAATAGAGAGCTCTCCTTGACGCTGACTGACACATCAGCTACTTGTGACCAGAGCCTAGAACAACAGCCTGCAAAAGTCTTCCTGAAGGATATTTTATTTCTCTTATTCATTCACAACTGGTTATCAGGTGCTTACTTTGTGTAAAGAACTAGAATCGACTCTGAGGGACAGAGTGGCAAATATGGTCCCTACACTAATGGAACTTAGATTCTCTAAGGGTTGATATGGTACATCTCTGGGAGACAAGGTATTCATACAAGCATATTATTGTAGGATCTCCTGAGGTCTGGGGCTGTGGATATGATAGTCCTTGGGCCTGACAAGAAGGTCTTCAAATGGCCAGCCTCTAAGAAAGCTCCTGAAAGGCAGGCCAGTCACGGTGGTCTCTACTGTCAACATAAATAATCCAGAGCAACATATAGGGATTGTTTTATAGGCAAATTGAGTCTTCGAAATCAACCATTAAATATGACAAAATGTCTAGTATAGGCCAAGTACCATACAGTTCTGGAGCAACGTACCTACCAGCTCTGGAGTTGTGACTCTACTACTCTGAGACTCCTGGGATCTTTTTATCCTGGCACGACAGCTCCCATAATGTTTATTTTTTTTATTTTTTATTTTTTAAAAGATTTTATTTATTTATTCATTTATCCCCCCCTTGCTGCTTGTGCTCGCTGGGTCAGCTAACCACGCCGTGCTGGCGGGCCTGCCTTCACCAGGAGGCCCCGGGAACCGGACCCGGGGCCTCCCATATGGTAAACGGGAGCCCTACTGATTGAGCCACAGCCGCTTCCCAATCCCATAATGTTTAAGTTTAACTACATCTATTTTGTAGGGAGAGCAGTAGGTAACAGCCCTGGAAATGATTACAACTAGTACAACCTCATACTGGAAGGGTGGGGCATGAACAAAGAGAGGTAATTCTTGCTCCTCCCAAAAGAGAAGCAGGTTTGAGGTGCAAAGGTTAACTGAAAGCGAGTGGGGTTTGATCAGTGAACAGGGCCCAAACGGCCAGAGTGAGGGTCACAGTTCTGGGACTGCTGGGAGTGGGGGAGAGATGTCCACAGGGGAGAAGGAAGACACCTGCTCCACCTCAGTGGAGATTTAAAACAAGAGGAAACAAGGAAGTCTCTCATTCCAAGCAGGTTGGAACAGGAGGAGCCAGCTAACAGGAGTCGGACGCGGGATCCCAGGCTAGGGGGACCCCCTCTCCCTCCATCTCCCTCTGAGTCCTGCCGAGAGATGGAGACTCCGGAAGAGCACCCCCAGGAAGGCCCAGTGAACTACCCTAGAACAGGGGCCAGTCGGGCCCTCCTCTCGGGCAGTGGGGTCCGTGCGGGAAGGGCAGGCACAGGCGGGCGAAGAGACTCCGCATCGACGCAGAGGCAAGGCGCATGGCGGACCTGGGACTCCAGAGCCCCCTGCCCCCTGGGCCTCACTCACCAGCTCATGGTCCCGAACCTGGCCCTGCGGTGGCCGAAGCGCTGGCCGCCGGGATCCTGAGCCGCAACCCGGTCCTCTGGGACCACTTCCGGATTCAGTCAGTCTCCAGGAAGTGACGTATCCCCGCCTCCCTCTACCCGGAAGTGCGACGGAGAGGGCGGAGACCCGCGCATTAACCTTTCCGCTGCTGCGTGCTGCTCGCCGTAATTTTCCTTCATTGGTGACCCTCCTCGAGCCTTGTTCTGGAGGTTAGAGATTCATCCTGTGGGAGAAGGATGAGCCCTTCTGGGTCCGTTTTCAGCCTTATAAAGTGACTTGCAAAATTCTTTTCTGCTGCCAACACCTGCCCCTTAACTGAGTTATTCAGTTTTTCTGGCCGTAAAGAAGGCAGAAGCAGTCAAGAGACTGCTAGCAGTAAATTTTCTATGGGTGAAGGAGCACGGATATTGGAGACAGGGGCATGGGAGAGACTTATAGCCTCTGTATGCACTTTGTATCTTTTACATTTTGTACCATGTGCATGCATTACCTTGTTTGAAACAAACAAAAGGGTTTTCCCCTCCCTCAGGTTGGCATAGGGCTCTGAGCTGGTAGAGGCTGCATATCAGTAGAATAGGTGCTTTTCAGGGAAGAATGTGCTGGCGGATTTGCTTAACTAAGGAGGATGCAAAGGAAGGACTGCTCCCTGTCTTCTAGTCTTTCTGTGTTCTTCACTACAGAATCCAAATGATGTGAATGGTCCCATTCTTTGTACTCATCCTAATATTAATTGAGCACCTACAGTGTGCCAGGCACTGTGCTAACTTTGGAGGAGATAATCATGAAAAAGAAACATCCTTCTTGCCCTAATGCCCAGGCAGAACTAAACACCAGAAGGGAGAAGTAAACATGCAATTACAGTAATAATATATATTGGGAAAGAATAAGGAGCTGGGGCAGCCCTAAGAGGGCCCTTGCCTGTGCATGGGCTTTTAGTGAAGGCTTTCAGGTGGAGTCCATGAGTAGACCAAGTCCTGAAGGCTGAGTCAGGGCTAGCCAGGTGAGTCTCATAAGGGGGGGAAGGGTCCAGGCAGAGAGGACTTGGCTAAGAAGAGTACTGAGGTCCAGGCAAGCCACTGACTTGTCCAGGGTTTCCCAAAGTAAGGATTCAGGGCCTCGACCACTCAGCGCTGCCTGGGGCCTTGGGCTGTGGTGCCTCCTAAACTTCAAGTACCTCTCTCCTTAGAAGAGAGAAGAGCAGGCAGTCACCTGTTCAGGTGACTGCTGGTCTGCCAAACATCATCTTCCCTAGGAGTTCTCCTCCTTCAGATAGACCTTAAGTGTTTCAGGGGTTGCTTGGGAAGTAGCTAAGCCAATGAACTAGAAAAGAAGACACACACACACACACAC
The DNA here is from genome assembly GCA_026826555.1 of Tolypeutes matacus. Taxonomy (NCBI): domain Eukaryota; kingdom Metazoa; phylum Chordata; class Mammalia; order Cingulata; family Chlamyphoridae; genus Tolypeutes; species Tolypeutes matacus. The sequence goes on along the minus strand of JAKSZT010053830.1, from coordinate 1,335,857 downwards.
ATTTATATATATATATAACTCTGTGCTTTGTTCTGACTTCCCAGGGCAGGGTGGAGGGCAAGGCCAGGAGGAGTAGAGTTGCTCAGAGGGTTGAACACAGGAGGTAGTCTATTATTTGTGCTTTCTCTTTTCATTCTTGAAAGAATTTTGAGTCCATTGAGTCCATTATTGAGTCCAGAGCTTGGCTCAATAGAGCTCTCCCAAGGAGGAGTTGGTCACCCAAGCACATCACACAGCTCAGCTCCATCACCATGCTATTTTTTGGAAACCAGGCCAAAATGAGCACCATGAAGAGTAAGGAGGAGAAAAAGTCACCAGAAGGAGTGTGGGCAAAGGGAGGGACAGTGCTGCGTGTTTATGAATCTCCTGGCTTTTTGGCACCTGTGGATGAATTTCCCACCTTCCTCCCTCCTTTCCCCCAACTCTGCCTCCCTCCATTACTGCTTTACTGCCCCACAGTGCTCAAGAATTTAAAAGAAAAAAAAAAAAAAAAAAAAACCCAGGCAACCACCGTATCCCAGGAGAAGCTCAATTTCAAGACTGGGGGTAGCAGGCATGGGGCCCTTTGGGAAGGTGCATGTATTAGGGTGAGAATGAGCACTGGGCTAAGAGTCTAGAGGGGTCCTGGGTGCAAGTTTTATCTCTGACACTAATACTGACCTAAGACAAGTCACGTCCCCTCTCTGGATCTTGGTCCCCTCATCTATAAGGTAGATAACATCACCAAATTTCCACTTTGTTGGAACATTCTGAGGTTTCCAGTCCACTGTCTTGTAGACTCTAGAGGCCTGTGGGCAATATGGGAAGGTGGGCCTGAAGAGTGGGGCAAGCCCAGAGAAGTGAGCAGGTCAGCAGATGACAGTGATGTCCTTTTGGGATGAAGCCAAATATGAATCCCCTGGGAGGGAAAGACTGAGCCTGAGGCCTCACGGGGGCTGTGCTGTTTACCTCCAACCCCAGACCTTTCATGTAGCCAGCAGGCCCTTTGAGATGACTGGGAAGAATGCTGGCTTCCCAGGAGTCTCTCTGGAAAGTGCCTGCTTTGAGCTGAGCTCCCTGTCCCTGACTGCGGATCATTTACTCAGCTTGAGGGGTGCTGGGCTGGGGATGGACGGTCCGGCATTCTGCTGTACTGTGTGGACCCGCCAGCTTCCTTCCATGAGCCCGACGTGCCACAGGGCATCAATCCCTGAGCTGGACATACGGAAGCACGATCTGCTACTGCTGTGGAAAACAGCCTGGCGGCTTTTCAGACCCAGGGAGCAGGGGGCTATTCTGTCTTTACTGTAACCGAAGGACAGCAAAATACAGGTGGTCTTGCCCCCTCTTCAGGAGAGGGAAGTAAAAGAGGGCAAATAGAGTTTCCTCGTGGAAGCTGAGAGTGGAGGAGCTTTGGGTAGAGGTGGCTGCCCCTGTTTTATTTTTTATTTATTTATTTATTTTAAAGATTTATTTATTTATTTATTATCCCCCCCTTGCTGCTTGTGCTTGCTGGGTCAGCTAACCACGCCGTGCGGGCGGGCTTGCCTTCACCAGGAGGCCCTGGGAACCAAACCCAGGGCCTCCCATATGGTAAACGGGAGCCCTACTGATTGAGCCACAGCCGCTTCCCTACCGCCCCTGTTTTAAAGCCTGGTAAACCCTGCCTCCTCCTCTGAAGTTTGAGCCTGAAGAAGTTCAAACAGTGTTCAGGTAGCAGAGCTCGGCTTCAGGGGCAAAGCTGATTACCAGAGGGAAAGGAGCAGAAGCATTAAACTCTGCCATCAGATCCCTGACCTCTTCTTGGAGCTTTTTATTCAGAAATTGGTAAGCAGATGCTCCTCACAGAACCTCATCTCTGGGCTGGTTGTGTGCTGCCCTCTTCCAGCCTGTGCCACGCAGAAGATCTAGGACTAACCCTCTGGTTCTCCCATCACACCAGCCTCTAAAAAGCTAAGAATAAAGATTCTCAGAACCTCGACCTGGGCCACGAGGGGCTTCATTACAGCATCAGAGCGAAGGTTGGAGAGCCTGATTGGGAACGGGCCAGATTGATGGTCTGAGCTAAAGGCCCTTGTGCCTTAGGGAGCTTCCTGCACCATAAATTAAGACCCAGGTCCGCAGATTTCTGTGCAGTTTTACCGCCCCATTTCTCTCTGCTTTGCACCTGCTCAGCAAGATGCCTCAGAACAAACGCTCCCGGGGTCTCCATGGGCCAAGGGCATGGGAAGGAGAAGCAAGTGCAGGAGAGCACAAGTATGTCAGGGTTAGAGTTTCTGGCGGTGGGAGGTCCACACTGATTTGCTTAAAGGTCAAAGTGAAGTGGCAAATCTGAAACTAGGCTTGCCAACAGCAGTTACGGCCAGGGGCTTCCAAGTAGCTTGGGGGAGTCTCTTCCCTGGCCCTCATTTTCCTTGGCTGTCCTGGGAAGGGTTTAACTTAGGTCTGGGCTGGCACATGGGGGGTCATCCCCTGTGCCAACCCTGATCTCCGCCTAATGGAGTACTGTGTTGAGGATTCTGGGGAATCTCCCATCTGTGGGAAGTGCTGTGATAGATTAGCAATGTCTGCCTTGGATAAGTAAGGGGGATGTGATGGTAAACATTCCACTTTGTTAGTTTGTTGTTGTTATGGGTTAGTAATTGAACACTTGTGATGTGCCAGGCACCATTCTAAGCAGTTCACAACAACCCTCTGAGCCAGGTACTGTTAATGATGATCATTTTACAGATGAAGAAGCTGAAGTACAGCCGTTAATGGTGGAGCCGAGATTGCAACCTGGGCAACCTGGGCAGCTGTTCTCCGCTAGATGACTCCCAAGGTTCCTGCCATCTCTGACAATCTTCGGTTCTGTCAAGGCAGAGCAGGGTCTGAAGCCAGCAAAGAGATGGAGGCAGGAGAGGCCACAGGTCTTGAATGGCCAGGAGGGAATTCAAGCACTGGGCTAAGTATATAGACATGAACAGGCACCTTATAACCCATTCAGTGCTCGGCCTCATCCTGGGAGCTTTTATATACTTCCTCTACCTTCGAGAGCTCAGGCCCAGCAGGTGGCAGCACCTGGCAGGGCGAGAGAAAAGGGCAGCTCCTGACTTGGCCTGGAAGCACTTCAGGGATCAGACAAACCCAGAAATCGAGGAACGCAGGAACAAACGAGGGTATGGAGAAAGGATGGCCAAGAGTCCAGGGGAGGAGGGCCCCGAGCCTCGGACCCACAGGCTGCTGCAGTGGCCAATGCTCTGGTCCCACCCTGCAGGGCAAGCCTTTCAACTTGCATTTCATGGTGCCTGCTGTGGGCTTTTTTTTTTTTTTTTTTTTTTTCCTCCACTCTGGGAGAATGACTAACTTTAAGGACTAAAAAAAAAGTGTTTTGATTACACTGCCTTTTTACCAACTGGGAGCATTAGTCACCGTGGATTGCTGCAGATAACGGGGAAGGCAAGCAGCATCCCCCTCCTCCCCCTCCTCCCCCTCCTTCTCTCCGATTAGCTCCCAGAACCCAGGGAGGAGACAGCGAGCAAGAGAGTGCACCCAAGAGGGAAAACAATCCCCATTGGACGATCTGTTCCCCAGGCATCAGGCCAAGGGCTGCCTGGAAGCGTGGAGAGTAGGAGGCTAAGTCTGGGCAGCCCCCTGACTGGCTCTGAGGTGGCCCGAGACCCACAGTAGGAGGCACCCATTGGAAAGAAAACTGGCAGATGGGGTACTGAGGCCACTGCTTCTGGCTTCTGGGTTGGCTCTAGGTGGCCTGCTGTTCCCAGGAAAGGGAACATCAGAGGAAGTCACTAAAGAAGCCTGCTCCTTGCCATCTCTCCTTGCTGGCTGAAGAGGGATAAGGAAGACCACGGCAGAGCCTGCCATGGCTGTGATGTGGGGCTGATAAGTGCTGCCTGGGGTTGGGGCCCTCAGGGCTCACACTGCGGGCCTTCTCCCTCTCTACCCCCACGGGGACAGGAGGTCATCCTCTGGGCAGACCTTCCCACCCAAAGTTGCTTTCTTTGTTCTCGCCTCGGTATTGGTGGGGCAGGAAAGCCAAGGAGCTCTCCCTGTCTGGCCTGCTGGCCCAGGGTGCCATGATGGGGAGTCCTGGGCTTTGTAGGGAAAGGCACTGAGGCAGGGAGGGAAGGAGCTGGGCTGCCTCAGGGAGAGGCCGACGCTGAGAATCCTCTTCTTTCAGCCCAGCCCTTCAGCCCATTCCCCCCACAACCCTCCGCCCTGGAAAGAAGACATTTATCTGAGTGGCCCCTAAACCGGCACTGTCCAAGGTTCAGGACAAATAACGTTTTTGCTACAAATGTAAAGAAAGAGATGGAATCATAATTTTATTTCTATGTCTCCCAAGGTCAAAGTACTTCATTTTGATTTTGCTGTGGAAGATTCTTGTTTAAAAATAAAATCTCCATCTGCATTTGGTGTTCTTGGGCCTCAAAAAAGTGAAAAGTAATATATGAATAATTTTTCATCAATTGTAAAAAAATAAAAAAGAGAATTATCCTCAGTGACAGAAACCAGACACAAAATACTGCTTATGGTTTGACTCCATTTATCTAAATTGTAAATATAAGTACATTTACAGAGATGAATTAGATTAAGAGATATGTATGGCAGGGGATGGATAGAGGGATTGAGAGGTGGCTGCTAAGGGGTGGGAGGGTTTTCTTTTGGGAGCAATGAAAATGCTCTAATATTGATTGTGACGATGAATGTACAACTTGGATTATACCAAAAACCCACTGTATGTACACTTTGGATGGATTGTATGGTATATGAATATATCTTAATAAAATTGCTATTAAAAAAAAAGCTTATATGGCAGCACCTTAGAGTGAATAGAGTTGGAAGTAGGAGTGGGTTCTCCTCCAATCCCTAGAGCCATGACTGTAATAGTGTCCAGGGTTAGGGCTACTTTGTGCTTGGCCCCGTCAGCCCCAGCGTGTTTCTTCAGTCTTTGCTTTTTTGAGCATTTATAGCTGATTTATGGATGCTTCCCACTCTCATTCTTTACCCCTTGCAGTTCAAAATAATAGTAACTACCCTTGTAGAACCTTAATGGCACTGGGCTAAGTATTTTACATACAATAAAAAAATGTCTTTATAGTAACTCTAGATAGTTGCTCCAATCTTTTTTTTTTTACAGATGAGGAAACTGAGGCCTAACTAATTGCCCAAGATCATAGACTTGACTAAGTGAGAATGACAGGAATTTAAATCCAGGCTGTCTCAATGGCCTTGGAGTAGAAAAGAAAGTAGCAAATGGGGAAGGGGAGCTAGCAGGTATTGAAAACTCACTCTGGCATGTCATCTCATTAACTCGGGCCACCCTCCTGGATGAGGACAATGACGCTTGGTGGGTTTGAGCACAGGAAAGCCTGTGATGGAGCTGAGGGTCAAACAGAAGTCCATCTCGCTACAAAGCCTGAGCCCAGCTGTTGCATGGCCCAGAGGTGTGGGAAAGGTGTGTGTGTGGGGGGGATAGGGCAAGGTTTGATTGTGGGTGAGTTGAGCAGCCTTAGGACTTTTGTGCCCTGGTTGGGATAGCCACCCACCCCCAGCTGAAGCCCTGGAGTGTCCCAGGTGAGTGCAGCTCCCAGGTGAGCATGGCTTCCCCAGGGAATCCCTCCAGGTCCCACGCGTGGTGGGCAGCAGACCCGGGGAGTGGGAGGACTGCTGAAGTCTGACCTCCCTCAGGCCTGGCTACCCAGTGTCCGCCCCCTGCTGCTGTGGCCGAGACAGCCCCCAGACACCGGTGAGGCAGGTAGCAATTATCCCTGGGCCCTGATTACACCGCAAGGCTGGCTGGTGCCCCAAATAGCACAGCAGCTTGGCCTGGCACAGGGATGGGGGGAGGAGATGGGTCCCACTGGCGAGGAAGGGGGCAGGATTGAGGGGGCCTGTGGGGCAGATGTATTGGGAAGGACAGTGGGCAGGGGGTAGGGGGATATTTCACATCAAGGCCTCTGGGGTTGCCCAGGACCCTCCAAGAAAGGGAGGTGATCCTACTACAGTAGGCCAACCCGAGAGGAACTGGGCAGTGCAGATGCCACTACTCCAGGCTGCCTGAGGGGAAACTGGCCACTGTGAAAAGGAGGTGACCAGCATGAGGGGGTGTGTAGAGAGGATTTCACTGCTGTATAGGAGGAGCCAATGGTGCCACTGAGGCCGGCTGCCACCCTCTAGCCCTGGCCTGCTGTACCTCCCGCTTGATCAGGAATGATTCTCCAAAAACAGTAAACAGCAGGGAAGAAAGAGAAGCCAAGGGTGAAGAGACTGTCGGGGGGCATGGGGTGGGAGGTGGGGAGCTTGAGCGCCCCCTGCCAGGGAGGGCCAGGCCAAGGGTCTCTGGGCCAACTGCAGTCCTTGCTTGGCCTTTCTTCCAGCCTCCCTCCCCTGGCATGGGACGGCAGCTTCCCGGGCCCCAGGGACCACCGGCAGTGCCAGGAGAGGGACTCTCCTGCAGGGTCGTCTTCATGGAGTCCTGTGGCTGTGCCTAGCAGCTTTGGGCTGTGGTGTCTTGAGAAAGGGCTGCCATGGGGCAAGGAGGCCTGGTTTCTCGCCCCCTCTACTTCTAACTGTGCTCTCCTCTGCTGAAGTGTGGTTGGCTCTTGATGCCCGTTTCCCTGAGATATCAGAGAGGGGTCGGGACCTGCTGGGCCAGCACTTCGGCAGTGAGGGGGTCAGAGGGGAGGTGGGGACGGTCCAGTTTCTCCAGGCATGTGGTGTGGTTGGGTGGGCTGGACTCCTGAAGCACTCAGCTGGAGGGAGAGGCAGATTCCTTCTGTGCCTCTCTCCCCAGTCCATCCTTCTTGATGGAACAGCAGGAATGCCCAGAATGAGATGAAAAAGGAGAAAGAACAATATCCCTCCCCCCCCATGCACCCCATTTTTCTTCTATAAGTACAAATCCTTCTCTATCAACCCTCCTTCCCCCTTCCCACTTTGAGGCTGCCTCCCTTGCAGCATCCCCCTCCTGAGAGCCGGTGGAAAGATTACTCTGGCAGACAAGAGAGGAAACCGATCTGCTGGTTTCCCTCCTGCCCAAGAAGCGACAGCTGAAGGAAAACCAGGGGAGAGGCATGGTCCAAATATTTGCCAACTCGGGGACAAGGCAGGGCAGAAACCGGGCTTCCCAGAGGTCCGTGGTTCAGCAGGTGGGTGGTGACCCACCACAGCCAGCATGTGCTCCTTCTTTCCACCCCTGCAGGGCCCAGCACCCATCTGGAAGCACCTGCTTGGAAGCCACCTGTGAATTGTCCCAGCCCAGGTCAGAGAAGGAGGCTGACAGTGGCTCCAAACCACCTTTCCCAGCAACTTGGCTAATCCAAATAAGATAGGGAAGAGGCAGTGGGAGGAAATGATAGTTTCATGGTTATTTTCAGAAAGGAAAAAAAAAAAAAATGCAAACAGGAGCACACCCTGCATTTTGGTACAAAATCTAAGAGTCTCGGGGAAAAGAACCCACAGTTCTTCCTTCTTTTTGTCCTCTCACCAGATGCCGGCGGGGGGTGCTGCCTGGGTTGGTGGGGCCTTCGGCTGCTTTTCCTCCTGGGGAGGGGGAAGTGAGGGGTTTAGGAAGAGAGGTGCTGGGGAGAAGCCAGCAGAGACCCTTCCCACCAGAGCCGGCCTGGAAAAGCTGAGGCATCTTTGACTTGTGGGCAGAGGCCCACCCTTTGGGGGTGGAGGAGTTGGAGGAGATGGGGTGGAGGGAGCAAATGGAGAACTGGGAAATTCTTGAGATGATGCTTGTAAAGTGGCAGTGGCATGTGTAGGATTGGTGGGAAGGGAGGGTGTGTTCTAGGAGAGCAGCGCAGAGCGCGAGCAAGGGAGGGGGAGGGAAGGCAGGAGCGCGTGTGCTTGTGGGAGAATTGAGTAGGGCTGCTGAGCGCATGTGTGTGCAGGGCGTGTGCAAAGAGGGGAGTACACACAGCCTGGGCTGCACACACAAAGTGTTGCTGGGGGCCCCCGCTAGCTCTAGAAAGCTGTGTAAAAGAGGACAGGGCGTTGTACGCTAATCCTTGGGTTTCCCTGAGCGGCTTAGGGTAGGATGGGGAGAGAGTTGGTGTATGCCCCTTCTGGGAGCTTTGTCTGAAGGCCTGTTCTCAGGGATTTGTCTTGAATTTGTTCAGTGGATGTAACACTTGCTGAGACTTCTACAGGGAAGTCTGTGGAAACCTTCAGGCTAGGAGGATGTGGATGGAGAGGCAGGAGCCAAAGACAGCTGGTGAGAGAGAGGCAGGTGTCATGGATAATAGGAATACAATGAACTAAGACTCCTCAGTGTTTGCAGGTGAAGTAGTCTAAGAGTAAGGGAGGAAAGAGCTGAGAATGAGCAGGCCTAAGAGAGCTGGAAGAGGACCACAGAATATCAGCTGGCCCAGTGTTCTGCATGGAGGCGGGGGAGATACTATTAACCCCATTTTACAGATGTGTCATCTGAGGCCCAGAGAGGTTACCTGCTGTGTCTGAAGGAGGTTGAGTGGGTGATAGGCAGCAAGGAAGCCCAGGCGATCTGTTGGGTGGTTGGGTTTGTGATGGGGAGGCATGGTCTTGAGGAGCTTAGGAGGGCCCCCCAGGTATTATTCCGGGGAAGAAAAAGGTAGGCTGAATGCCAGGGAAATCCTGGTTCCGGAGGCCCTTAGACCTTGGAGCCTGCCTCTCTGGAAGCGATGGAGCCCTCCCGCCCAGCCTGCTAAACCAGACCAAGCCCTGGGACCTGGGAGGGTTTGGGGAGGAGATGGAGGTAGTGATTCAGCTTCTCCCAACACAGGCTTGACCTAGGGGTGGTTGGGTAACCCAGCAGACGCTACCACCAGGTGAGGGATGGGATAAATGGGTGATGTTTGAGATAAGGGAGAGTGGGTGTGCCAGTAGGGTGGGGCTGCTGATTCCTGGCAGCCTATGCGTGGAAGGAGGAGGAGAAGGGTCATCCTTTGGTTTTGGGAATGGGGAGAAGGAATGAGATTCCAGGACTTCCTGAGAGGCCTTTTGGGAGATGAAGCCCCAGGAGGAGAGAAAGGGCCTCAGACAGCAGGGTTTACCTTGGGGCTAACATCCAAACCCTGAGGAATCCCAGCAGTAGAAATTCTCAGGGTAGAGACTAAAAGGCAGGGCTTCTGAGCCCTCCAGGCCCCTACTACTCCCTCCCTGGGTGCAGTGGCTCCACCCAGGAGCTGGCTACCTTCTGAGGCCTTCTGGTCCATGGACACAAAGAGACCTATGTGGGCGCCCCAGGCACCTTCCCAATGCTGAGCATTTCTGGGGTTGGGCTGAATTAGACCCCAAGCCAGGAGACCTCACCAAATGTCAGTTTCTATACACTTTTCAGGCAAATATGGGAGGAAAAGGGTAAAAAACATCACAAGAAACAAACACAGCCACAGAACGTTCCTCCATGGGCTCAGGTCAGAAGAAATTCTTAGGACTAGAGTCAGGGAATGAGGGGCCTGAAGAATGGCAGCCCCATGGAGCCTCTGAGGTACACTTGGGTGGTGGGAGAGCCCACACCTGGGAGCAGCAGCAAACGTAATCTTTACATTTGTACCAAGGAGGACAAAAGCAAAGTCCTTTTCCTTGCTCTGTCCTTGCTGTGAGATGGATAAGTTAGTCTTGTTTTACGCAGGACAATGGCCTCTGAACCTCGGGACAGTAGGGCTGGAGGTGCTCACTGCTCACTCTTCTGAATTTGAAATCGGGAATTTGAAACCCAGACAGGGATGGTGACTTTGCAAGTGTCATACGGCCTGGCCCTAGTGGCAGAGCCAAGACCTGAAGCCAGATCTCCCAATTCCTGATGCAGTGAAACCAGAAGTGTACATCTGTTTGATGATACATAGTTTCATTTGATGTAGAGCCCAGTGCCCTAAGACTCAGAAAAATACCATTTTTTTAAGGATGTACCGGGGATCGAACCCGGGACCTTGTACATGCAAAGCAGGCACTCAACCACTGAGCTACATCCGCTCCACAACAAATACCATTTGCAACAGTGAAGCAGGGATTATCCCTGGGCTTGTCACCTCTGAGCTATTTGGATCCTATGTGTTTTTCTCCCCTGATCTAGAGAAGAATGACTTAGTTCAAACCTGGCTCCTAGTTCTGCCTAGAATGTCTTCCCCATAGAGGCAGCAAAACCTCTCCACCTCCCTCCCTAGACATTCTTCTTCAGGCTTCTGGGATGGAACAGCTCTTTTATATAGTTTACATTCCAGCTGATGACAACTACCCTGTGGAGCAGGGGGTGCCATCCCCATTGTATGGATGGGAGAATAGAGGCTCAGCCAGGTTAAGGGAATGACCCATGATCTCCCATGGAGAGAAAGGCAGAGCTGGGACTGAAGCTACTGCTTTGCCCTTTTGGCTGAGAGGCTGAGCTCTTTCAGCAGGAGTGCAGCAGACTCTGGGATGGAAAAAGGAATAGGTGGTGGAGTGAGGGAGGGGAAGGTAGACATTTGTCTACACTTGGAGTGGTGGAAGCAGAACTACCAAGTGCCCAAAGAGGAAGAGGGCATGGGGTGGCTTTTCCTCCCAGCTCATCATCTCCAGTCTTGGGCTGGCTCCTCTGTCAGGAAGGGCAGGAGGAGTTCAGCAGAAGGATGCTCTGTCTGGACCAAGGAGAGTCGGAAAATGGATCCCCCATGCTAACTAACTCCTTCCCAGCCCTGTAAAAGTCTGCCCCAAAGCAAGAAGAAACAACCAGAATGTAACACAGGGAAGTGTCATCTGGGTTGGACAACCTCCACCAAGCCAGCTGGGCATACTCCAGCGATGCCAAGCTGTTATGTTGTTTCCTAGGGCTGGTAGGCCATTGGGATTTTGTCTTCTACCCCCAGAAGAGAAGACATAAGTGTGAATCACTGCATTAGCCACCAGGTGAGCATCATGGGATAGTTCCACTCTACCTAGAGTCCAATGTGATAATTCACATAGAATCCTTAGGACAGTTCTTGGCATGCAGTAAATATTCAGTAAATGTATGCGGATGCATTATTTTGGGATCCAGAAGAAGACTTTTCTGAGATCTTCCAGGAAGTTTTCCTTACCACCACTCCTCTGCTTCCCTCACTGCCCACCAGATGCTCTCTGGTTTATGGATCCTATGTGGTTTTCTCCCCTGATCTAGTAAGAAGAATTACTTAATTCAAACCTGGCTCCTTCCCATTGGGGACCCTGGGTTAACAGGACACCAGTCCCAAGGTACAGAAATCATATATTTCATGTGTCTGTCTCTCCCTGGACAGAATGTAAGATGTTCAAGGGTATGGACTGTGTCTTGTTCATCTTTGTATCTATCCTCCCTGCTGCTCCCCACCCCATGTCTAGCCCTGTACCCAGCATAATTCCGTTTGGCTAAATTCATAGATGGATGAATGAAATGTGAAGACGCTCTAGATAATGGCCAAGTTGCCAGGGAAAGACAGAGATCAGAGGGCAGTTTTTGGAAAGACAGGAAATGAGCAGACCAAAAAAAAAAAAAAAAAAAAAAAAAGGTGGAAAGAGGGGTTGTAGAGAATTTTTTTCAGGAATGACAGTGCTTAGACAAGTCTAAAGAAATGGCGCTAAAAGATTTGCAAGAATACAGAGAAATGGAGAGTTCAGAGCAAGGCGTATGGTAGATCAAGTGATTTTAGGAATGCCCCATCTTGCATGTTCAGGGCTTTGGGTATGTGAGAGAAAATGACCACAGTGGAAGAACTTGGCCATCTACCAGCTCTTTGCACAGGCAAGAAACATGGCCGATCCAGCCACAGACACAGGAGGGAACTGAATTTGCAGGAGTGATTTCTAAGAGAGAGGGCTAAGGGTTATTCCCACTCCTAGGCTGGGCAGCAGAAACCCATCATCCATCTTATTAGGAGCTTGGCACCAAGGCAAATGTCAACAGGAAGAGAGAAAAGGTTCTCAGGCTGTGGTTCTCAAAGGAGGCAGTTCTTTCTCTGTTTGGCCAAGCTGGAGTTTAGGAATCATCAGTGTCCTCTGAGAGGACATGAAATAAAGGTTAAGAAGACTGGAGTGAGGGGCAGTGATGGTGGCCACACAGAGGAATGGGAGCTCTGAGAGCTGAAAGGGGAGGCAGCTGTGGCCTGGCAGGTACAGGTCGTGGCTCTCCCCAGGGACCAGCGGGGTTTTCCCTGACCATTAGCCTTCAGAGTTTGCTTCCTTTGGACACATTCATTTCCTTTAAAGAGCTCCCATGGTGTGGCCCCACATGGCCTATCTGACTTCCTGTCCTTTTACTGACCCCCTTCCTCTCTTCTTTCCAGCTACTCTGACTTCCATGGTTTGTCCTTGCATAGTCCAAGGACACCATCTCCTCAGGACCTTCACATCCACTCCTCCCTTTGCCTCCTCCCCCAGAATAGCTCACTCCATCGCTTCCACGTCCTTCAAGTCTGTGGTCAAATGTCCCCTCTCTCTGAGGCCACTGTGGGCCACTTATCTAGAATTGTCCCACCACCCAGTACTACCCATTCTTTCTACTCTGCTCTTTTTTTCTCCACAACACGTGTCACAATCTGACATAATACCTATTTGCTTGTTAGTTGGCTTTTTTACGTGAAGCAATCACCGCTTCTCTGCTGGGCTCTCCGAAAGCCTGGATCTGAAGTTCTGGCTCTGCTATTTATTCCATGTATGATCTTGAGTCTGAGCCCTGTAGGCTTCTGTTTCCTTAACCTGAAAAGGAATGTGTTGGTCTAAATGGCCTCATAAGGTCCCTTATGACTGTACAAATCTAAGGGGACATGTCCAAGGGAGGTGGGACAGCCGAAGTCAGGAACCTGATGTCCGTGATGCTCACAGTCTTTCTGCTCCAAAAGTGGGGCTGGGCTGAGGCAGAGGCACCAATCCTCGGACTGGAGGCTGAGAACCATCTAGAAGGCTAAGGTCAAGAACTGATCCTAAAAACAAGACTGGGATCAAGGGAGAGAGACTGGGAAGAACCGGGGCTGCTGCATTTTATTTAAATTCCTGATAAGGATCAGGAAGCGGGCAATGGCCCAATGACACATTAATTAACTTTGCAGATGATACTGGCTCAGGAAGGTGTGACATCCACCCATCTAAGTGAGAGAGAGAGAGGACAAAAGGAACTTGGAAGGGGTCAGGAACCAGACCAGGAAATGACAACAATGAACATCAGCTGTGGCCAAGACGGGGGACTCAAAAATGTCCTCTTTGGTTGGATTAGGGGGTGGGGTAGAGAGGATCCATTTTCAGAATATGGATATTCAGTGGATAGCAGGCATTGGGAGTAGTGGCAAAGACTACAAGTTCCTCTGGCTGTGTTTGAATGGGCATACCATTCCTTGGTGGAGGCAGTGCCCTTTTTCTTGCAACTGTGTCTAGAGGAGGGATAAAGGGGACAGAAATAAGGGACAAGGAGGATAAAGAATATTTACGGAGCACCCATGATGAGCCAGGCACCATGCTTGTTGCCTTATAGACATTACTCATTTGACCCCCACACTGGTAATGATAAGACAAGAGGACACTAAGGGTCAGAGTACTAAGTAGCTTATCTACAGTCACACTGCAAGAAAGTGGCAGAGTTGAGATTCAGATCTAGATGGAGTTGATGATTTCAAAGTGGGGAAGAGCTAGTGTGGCTGCTGGGTTATTGAACTGCCCCTGAAGTTTTAGGACAGAGACTTGAGTGTCCCCAAGAAGGTTTTCCTTAGTACATGGCACATGGGTGCCAGAAGTTTACTGCTTTCCTACTCAGAGGACTTGATCTTCTCAATCAGTGGGGAAAAGGGAAAAAGGAGAAGTGGAAGCCCTTCAGGCATCCAGACAACCAGAGGGTCAAAAGGATAAGGCATAGGAAGTACCCAGTAGTTTCTGGTGCTGCCGTTAAGAAACCAAAGGGCTTGGAGACCCACTTTTGTTCTGGGCCTTTCTCTTTGGTGGGAGCAGCGTCCTAATGGATTGGGGGAAGTTAGGCACCTGCTGGGGAAAGCCATTCCAGAGCATACAGTTCTATGGACAAGGGGTAACTTCCTCTGAGGAAGGCTTGGCCCCTGGCATCTCTTTTCACCAGTGTGCCGAGATGGAGGTGTTCCTGAAACCACAGCTAAGAGCTCAGTGGCTGACCCAAAAGGGAACGGAAGTATGCCGTGGACAGTAAAGAACCGCTTGTTCTAGCTGGGCCATGATGCCACTCTGAAAGGCCCAAGGCAAATATGTCCCAGGTCTCATGGGGAGAGCCTGCCAGAAGGACTGGTGATCCTGCTCGTGCCAAGTGAGCAGGGCCCTGAGAACGGCATCCATGGAAACGATGGGATGGGAGCATTGTAGAATCCTTATGGCCCTCAGGAATAGGGGGAAGGAAAAGACCACAGGAGCAGTGTGGGCTGCTTAAAGTTCAGGGAAGGCATTTTCCAGGCTTCGAGAAAAATGCCTTCTTCATCCAGGAACCTTGGGGCCAGGGCAGGATCTAAGCGGACAGAGGCCACGTGTTCTGGTCCTGAGAGAAAGGATCTGGGTGAGGGTGCACAAGAGAGAAGGCCAGGAAGCAGGTTGGCCGATATTCATGGAACAAGGTCAGCATAGAAGTCAGGACATTTTCCTTGAGTTGCCAACACCACCTAGAAAACCTTATACTCTAATTCTTTGTTTGCACCTTTGTGGCCGTGTTCTTTCGGCATTAGATCCTTATCCTTAGTAAAAGGACCTGTAAACCTTTCTCCTAGTCCCCTGTGTGTCTCCCAGAGGGGCAGAAATACTGTTTCCACATCTGGGCCAGTGGGCAGAGGAAGCCTGAGCCCCTGGTGACCAGGTGGGGCAGTGGCAGGGACTGCCCCAATTCTAAACCAGAGAAGAAACAGTGTTGATGTGGCTGGCGAAGGTGGAGCCGTCAGGAGTCAGGGCCTGGTCCTTTCCCACTATGGGCACGCCAGAGTCTTTATTGCAAAGGGGAGAGAAAGCCTCACACTCCCTCCCGCCCTTGCCCACCTCTATTCTTGCACAGGACTGTGGAAATGACCGATCGCTGAAAAGAGTCGAAATGGGAGAGGCGGGAGCCTCAAAGTAAAAATAGAGGTGAAGATTCAAGGGTTCCGAGGGTTGGGAGGCTGTGGGAAGCAGTGACGGAGTGATACTGCACTGGGGGCCGCCGCGCTCTTGGCCACTGAAGACGACTGATGGGTGAGTGATCGTGTTGAAGGGGGCTGTCCCCGTGATTGCTCTGACCAATTGGTCTGAGAGTCACTCAGGGCTTTCTCCTTGCTCTAGAGACCTCGCTCGTCTCCACACAATTGAATGGGTTTTCTGAAAAGAACCGCTTGGACTAGATTTAGGATTATGATCTAGTTTTAGACCCCCCAAGGCACCTTTTTAGAAAACCATTTTCCCCCTAGTTGTTGAGGTTTTGCCAGTATGATTTCTAATTTTCGGAATGCACAGAGGCCTCCTGCTTTCCCTCGGGTTTACTGTTCTAAAATACCAGGTGAGCCAGTCTCTCTGCCTGTGAGAAAATATAGCTCACAATCTCCTCGTCCAGGAAAAGGGGATCAGTAGCAACCAGCCATATGCTCATTACCTTCATTCACCAGAATCCACCTTGTTATGCCTTTTTATACTTGTAAACACACACACACCCCATCACCACCACCACACAAACACCTACTCTGCTCCTTGCCCCTAGTTCTCTCAAAGAATTCCATTTATACCTGGTCCCAGTTTACCAAATACAATTTTGCAAAGAGTCATCACCTTCAGTATACCACTCCCTAGGTATGTGTGTGTATATGTTTATGTGTATTAGGTGTCCTTTCATTCATCTCCAAATACCTTATGGGTTGCTTAGAAGGAGCAATGCTTCTACCTCTTCCACATTTTTATGCCCAATCTTGCACCAAGGCCTCTTATTTCCAAAGTCTCCATTGATTCTTATGATAGCCCCAGCAGACCTTTCTTTCCCTGGCTCCCCACCTCATCCCCAAGTTTCAGGATTGAGTCTCCACCCCCGCCATTCAGAAAACCCAGGTAGGCTGTGTTGCTGGCTGGTTTGATGCCATCTGGGACAGTCTTATCTAGCTCTAAAATGTGAATCAGTGATTACACCACACAGGGATGGTGCCAGCCAGGCGGGCTGCCATATTGCCAAGTAACCCACTGGATGAACCAGATTGGATTGAGTAATGTCCACCAATGGGAAGTGAGTTTATTAATCATGCAGTATAGTACCCTGTTGACTAAAGCATAACTCTGAAGACCTGGTTTGATTGGAGAAGGTGCAGGTGTGGCTGGATGCTAACTATGAAGAAACCCAGTGACGCTATTTTTCTCTGATAATATTCACTTGACAACCACAAAGAAATCCAGAAACATCCAGTCTAGCAAAGAGATGGATTATATGCTCAATCATAAAGACTTTCTGGCCATCTTGGGTTACCTTCGTTAAAAAAGAAAGATACCTCCTTGTGGCTGGAGAGAAAGATGCACTTTGGAATTTTTTTAAAGTTTCATGAGGTGAGCGAAGGGAATTCAAGATGGCAGCCGATGACCTAGAATTGTGTGGGTGCAAAAATGTAAGATTCCATACTGCATTCTCTTTATTCATCTCTCACTTCAAAAGCATTCTGTTCTAAAGCCACAGCCCACTTCCTCCACCCAGGTCTGGCCTCAACTTCTTGGTAACTGTAGCCAACTAGAAACACCACCCACATTTTCCCTGTGATAGACCTGGACTGAGACGGCAGGAGGGGTTTCTGAGCAGGAATGCTATACTACATTTCTGTTGCTTTACGGCTGACCTGGTCAGCACCTCAGAGTCTGGGACCCTCTCCCCCAGTCATAGTCAGATGCTACATTTACATGCTCAGTATCATGCACCAAGCCCCTAACCTTTGGTGTGGCAGATAAAATGTGAAACGCCCAGTTGAGAAGCCTGAATGAGGTTTTTAAAGGGTAGGCAGAAAGGCAGGGAGAGAGAGGGGACTGACATGTCTGAAAGACAGCAGTAGAACAAGCCTCCCAGGAATTAAGGATTCTAAAGACTATGGAGAATAAGGGGAGGGGGGCAGGATGAAGGTATGGACACAAGAAAGAAGTAGGGGGCACATATTTCCTCCAGAGAAGAGGAGAAAGCTCTAAGGCTGGCACATAAACTCAGTTAAGGAAGGGGAAGGTTCTGGAGAAGAAGAAAGCTCATAGGATAGGAGCGTCTATCTATGGCAGATAGAAGTCAAGATGCCAAGGGCTGATGCTACTTAAAACAATTCTCTGTGTGTTTCCCAAATTCCAAATGCCCTTTCTTCCCTTAAAAGCATCTGACCCCTGAGTAGGTAATTCATAAGTTGTTGTTTTTTGCCAGGACCTTCACCAGGCAGCTACAAATAGTGAGGCCTGGGGAATCTCGTCCAATTGGGATTGTAATTATAGAACTTTAAACCTGAGTTTTCCCAATTATCTAATCACAAAAGACTTTTCAGTCCCTTTGGTTAGTTTGCCAACCCTGAAGAACCCCTTCTCAGGGGTCCACCTGTTTTTCAGGCTTAAAAAGCTGTAGCAAGAGAATGACTGAGTATGGCTGTGGAGACCCTCCAGAATCCTCTTCTGGGGCTCCCTATACCATCAGAGCAATAGTTTATAAATCAGGAGGCTTCTCCTCCCCTCCCCTCCCCAGTACCCACTGGAAACCCGAGTGAAGGGTTCTAGAAAGTTCCAGCCACCAGCCTTGACTCCCAGGAGTTACTCTAATTTGTTCACCTAATCTCTCTGGCAGTTGGAGGCTCCCAGAAGGGTGGAGGGGAATCCTTTTCTCCTATAACCACATCGAACACTCAAAGCTGGATTTGTAAATATCAGAACCCACACAAAATTCCGACTAACTTCCCAAAACACCAAGTTTCACGTTTCCACGTTGAGTTTCAGAGCAAGAGCGACAAGACCGGACATAAGAACCTATCAAACAAACCACCAGCCAAAAGCAAAACAAGACAAAAAAAACAGGCCAAACCAAAACTTTATGCTAGGAAAACAAGAAATAAAATAAGGAGCTTTATAGGCCGGCTGATTGTCAGCAAACACAATATATTTACTGTATCAGCATTTGCTCACAGTGCAAATGGTACAACATTACACCATTTCAATATTTCGGTTTTTAAAAATGCTGTTTTCATTAACTATATTATATTGGCATAACAATGTGACAAAGGAGCAAATGAAATGTTGGTGAAGAATTTCACCTTTTCACAATATCAAGCATATTTTTTTAACCTTAGTATAAGGTACTATAAATCCAAGAAATAAAAACATCCACAAAATATATTACATCTGGTTTGTCTTTTTCTAAGTACTCAACTTTATACAAAAGTCTTTCAAAAAATATCATTCCCCGTAGGTTTTCCTGTTTAAAACCTGATTTTTTTTCTCCTCTCAGTTCACATAAGTTAGAGTGCATTTTTCTTTTGTTGTTTTTAAAACATGCAGACATATAAAAAATCTGGATAGCACAACCTTTCGGCAACAAAGTTATTTTTCTCTTAGTTTAGCTTAAATGTCTGAGAACAATTTTATTAAAACAAAGGAAAACTCAGAGCTATCATGCAGTGACATGCATATACCAGAAGGAGCAAGGAAAAAATATTAAAGGATATCTGATTCCTCCTTCCAGCTTTGAAGTGACCAAAATTTTTGCTTGTAATAATCATCACATTATAAAAAGTATTCAGCAAAATACTGTCTCTGCAAAGAAAGATTTTACCCTTCAGCCGAAAAAAATATGGGCCCTCCCAGCAAACTTCATCTCCTTCTACGAAAAGTCCAAGTACCTGGAAATTCACAAACCCCCTGCTCTTTGATTTTTTTTTTTCCCTTTCACTAGAGTCCTTTTAGTATTACTTATCCACCACCACCACCAAAAAAAACAAACAAACAAACAAACAAAAAAAAACAACAAAAAAAAGCCCAACAAAAAACAAAAATAAACAAACAAAAAAACCATGGTGCTTTTCGTCTTAAAAAAAAAAAAAAAAAGTGGGAAACGCATAAAGTGACTTTAAAAACAGACATTCTGTAAACTCCAGACCTTTGTTCCTTCTCTCTGGGCAGCTTACTGACCACAGGAGAACTAATGCTAAGAGGGAACAGTACATTCAGTCAAGACTGTGCTGGAAGCTGTGTCAGAGAGAAACCTTCCCTACGACTCCACTTCAAAAGAGCCACCTCTGTGCAGACAAGGCCTGAACAGGACAGCTGGGGAGGAAGGGGTGCCTGAGAAGAGGTGAGGTAGGGCAGCGAGAAGGTGAAACTGGGATATGGAAAAGATATGCCTCATTCATCAACATGGATTAATATAAAAATCCCCATACCTTTGAGAAAAATTTGGACAGATGCATATATATATATACATACACACACACATATGTAGATATAATCTCATCCGTTTAAAATTTTCATAAAAATAATTCATTTAAAGCTGCATATGCCTACAGATTCTCTTTATTCTGGTGCACTGCAGTGGATAACCAAGTACCTTAGATATTTTATTTTGCTAGGAATACATATTGTGTGTTACATATATGTATATTTATACATACATACATATACATACACACACACTGTATATATATATATATATATATATATATTTAAATTTTATCTGTTTATGTTGGTGATGACAAAGGGCAAAAAACAGAGCCAGCTTTCCTAGCAATGGTAGGAAGGAGAAATGGGTAGGTGAATGAAAGAAAACATAAGAAGGTGGTGATGTGGAGTGGTTGTTTGAGGCCTACCTTTCCGAGAAAAGATTTTGAAAGAGAGAGTCAGAAAGCTGAGAGGGGAGAAGAAGGGAGGACGGAGGGCAAAACTCAGGAGCACAGATTTTGGAAAGAGGGGTTGAGGAAATACATTTTTTAAAAAGGCAGGCTCACTGATGGCTGCTCCTTCTCCCCACTGTCCTGAGGCCTAAGAGGGAAGCGCTCAGAAAAGAGAATGGTTGGGGGGGGGCGGGGGGGCGCAGACCAGAGCGGCAGCAGCAGCACCACGGCGACATCCCAGCATTTCTACAAGAAACCTTATTTCGGAGGAGATGCAAGATCATCTCTCTCGGCCACGTGCAGGGCCCCAGACCGAGACATCCCTCAGCGGCTTGGGGACCCGAGGTGGGGAAGAGTTTTGGGGGGACACAGCCCAGTTCAGCTCAAGAGTCTCACACAAACGCGCGCGCGCGCACACACACACACACACACATATACACACACGGGAGCACGCACACACTTGCGCGCAATCCCGCACGCAGGCGCGCGTGCGTGCGGCAGGCAGCAAGCTCTGTGCTTTGGTGCGCTCCTTACCCCTCCTCCCCTCAGGTCTTCGAGGGGCAACGGAGGGAGACATGGGGAGGGGGGAAACAGTGAGGTGCCTGGGTCCCGCGAGGGTAGGGCGGGCCCCGCCCTCAGTTGCTCACAGGTCCTTGGCGCGGCCCAGCGGCCCCTGGATCAAGGCGATCCGACTAAACAAAGCGGGCTAGACGCCACCTTTCCGCCCCCACGCCTTGGCTAAGGGGGGCAAGAAGGGGAAGACGCCTCCTGCCCTGGCCCCCGACCGTTGGCCGGTGTGAAAGGGTGGGAACGGGGGGCATCCAAGGGGAGCAAGGGGCCGCACGTCCATGGAGCGGCCAGGGCGCGGCCCCTGCGCCTCCGTGGCTGGCTTTCCCGCTGCTTTCAGGCGAGCAGACCGGAGGCAGTGAAGGGGAAAAGTGGGGAACTGGGGGTCCGAGCCTCAGGCGCAGGTGGTGACCACGGGGGCCAGTGATACGGGGGGCGCCGAGGACGCGGAGGGCGCAGCCCCCTTCTCTGCCTTCTTTTCCTTTTGCTTGAGGTGGATCTTGGCGTGGCGCTTGCGCTCATCGCTGCGCGCAAACTTGCGCCCGCAGAACTCGCAGGCAAAGGGCTTTTCGCCCGTGTGCGTGCGGATGTGAGTGGTGAGGTGGTCGCTGCGGCTGAAGCTCCTCATGCAGATCCGGCACTGGAAGGGCTTGTGGCCTGTGTGGATGCGCAGGTGCCGGGTCAGCTCGTCTGAGCGGCTGAAACGGCGGTCGCAGCCCTCGGCTGGGCAAGCGTGCGGCCGCTCGTGGAGCGGGGTCTTGCTGGGCCGGTTGGGGTACTTGCGGGGCCGGATGGGTTTGAGCGTGAGCGGCGGCTGGGGCAGGGTGCCGAAGCCCGGGTGGATCTGCTTGTCTTTGAACGCCTTGATGGTTTCCAGTGGGGTAATAGGGGGCGGGTTGACCCGGATAGGGTCCATGCCCTGGAAAGGCTTGTGCTCCGGAATGGAACCCATGTCGTTGGGGTGGTGGTACAGATTGTAGTCAGGAATCATGGGGAAGAGGTTGCTGTCCAAGGCCGGTTTGGCCGATTGGTAATCCTGGGGGGAGTAGGCGAGCCCGGGGTTGCCCTGGGGGTCGTGGAAAGACACGGGCTCCGAGTAGAGATCGCTGCAGTTGGAGTAGGGGGGTAGCGCCGGATACATGGCCTCCACGTCACCCTGCGGCGGCTGCACCATGCTGGCCGTGGACGTCTGCGTGCTGAGCGCCCCCGAGGCCGGGGGCACCCCCAAAATGCCGGCGCTCATGAGGCTAATGATGTTGTCCTGGCACCAGTTGGATGGGGAATCAAAGGCGAACTTTCCCAAGTAGGTCACGGTCTTGTTGCCGGGGGCCGGCTGGAAGGAGCCCGAGTATGAGAGTTCCGGGTTGGGCTTCTCGTTGGTTAGCCCGATGTCCATCACATTCTCTGCGGAGAGCGGGGGGAGAGAGGGCAGGGGTGAGTGACGCCGAGGCGGCGCGGGCCCGGGGTGCCCAGGTGCCGAGGGTGCGGCGGGGTGGAGTGCGGAGCGCAGGGTGGTGGGTAAAGAGAACGCCGCGCCGGGCGCAAAGCGGGCGGTGCCGCGCTCTCGGGCGCAACCTGGATCCAGCAAAATACTACGGATCGGGGTGTGGAGTGGCTGCGGCACACACACACCGCCGCACACGCCGCGCACACACTCACGTACCACACAGACACAAGCGCGCGCGCGAGCAGCCACTGTTGTTCTTCCCGAGGTGGGGCGGGCAGGTAGCTGCAGCTACAGGTAGTTTCAGACCCCAAGCGCTCCGGGCTCTCGCTCTTTTGCGCACACAACTCGGCCGCTTCCCCCCGCGCGGCCGGTTCCGGGGCGCCGCGCCTTTCCTGCCCCACCGAAGCCACCACCTCCCCATCCCCACGCGCACTGAGCCCAGGTCACCGACCCAGAGCGCTCTATAGCTTTGTCCTCGGCGCGTGGAGGGGTGCCGCCCGTAAACCGAGCTCTCTCCCCGCCTCCCCGGGCCCCAGCCTCCTCCCGGCCTGAAGGAGCTTTCGGCTCTCGCTGGAGGGGGGACGCCTAGCCCCAGCTAGGGAGAGCTGGGGACGGCACACAAACGGCCCGTGTCCCCCAAGACAGGAGCGGCCGCCCTTCCCACGCTCCCTGGCCCCCGGGATCGTCCCCGGTGACAAACCCCCCCCCAGCGGGTGGGCCCCCCTCCCGCTCCCCGCCGTCCCCACACCCCCATGGCTTTGCTGAACGCCCCGGAAAGGCAGCGTCGCAGTACCTCTCCCACCGCGGGGACTCCACGCCGCACATGGCTCCATCCCGGGTGGGAGGCTGAGGGAGTAAGGGAGGAGAGCGCGGGTGAAAAAGACGCTGGGCTCCTCCCGGGAAAGGAGGCGACAGCACCACGCCTAGTGCGCAGCCTGGCGATCAGGCCCCCTGCGTGGAGAGGGAGAACCCCAGAGCCGCTCGCACCTACCTCCCTCCGGTCGGCGGCTGCCCCCACCCGGGAGAACCGAAGCCTTTACCGTGGCGTCGCTAACCGAGCCTTCCCGATCCCGGAGGGCGGGAGGAGTGGGTGGGAAAAGCTACGCGCCCCTCGGAAAATTCCCAGCGCGCCCCCCCATCTCAACATCCATTCCATCCATCCACCCATCCATCCATCCATCCATTGCTGGCTCGTTCCCTCCTCCCCTTCCTCTGCTCTTCCTTCCTCGCTGCCTCGCTGCCTCCCCGCCGCCCTTACCTGTAGCCATCTGATTGTAATGGGCTACCGAGTCGCTGCTGCCGGAGAAGAGGTTGAGCGCGCTGGGGATCTCCTCGGGGTACAGATTGTCAGGCAGTTGGTTTAGCAAACTGCTCATGGTCACCGGCAGCTTCTCGGCGAGTTTGCCGGTCATAGCACTCGCGAGCTGCCGCCGCCGCCGCCACCGCCGCCGCCACCGCCGCCGCTCGCTCCTAGCGCAGCTTCCAGGCAAGCGGCATCCGATAGGCGATCCGTGGTGCAGGGGAAAAGCATGCGAGAGGGAAAGTTCGGGGGGGAGGGGGGAGGGAAGAGGGGAAGGGGTGGGACAGGGGAGGGGATCTAATTTTTGGGGGGAGGGGGTTGGGAAAGAGGGCAAGGGGGGTAATCCTCCGGGGGTGCCTCCGTTGGTGTCGTATGAAGCTGGGTCGTGGGGGGGGGGTGAGGTGTGTGCGGGTGTGGGGGGGCTGGGCAGGGGATCTCGGCCGGCGGGGGTAGGACGAGGCCTCAGTATTGCTCTCACAAACAGAAAGAGCCCGCGGCCCCCCCGCCCCCCCGATCCGCCACCGCCGCCGCTGTCGCCGCTGCCGCCGCCGCCGCCGCCGCCGCCGCTGCTAGCACTACCACCAGCCCCGCCGCTTCCTAGCAAGCTCACTGCTGCCCAAAAGCTCCCAGCCAGGGAACTCCACCAGCCTATTTATCTGAGCCCCGGGAAAGCTCCGTGACGTAGCTGCCCATATATGGACAGACAAAGCCCAGCCGAAGGGGCGCGACGTCACAATGGAAGCTCCTCACAATGGAACATTAGAAAGCAGGAAGCGGGCCGCAGCCAACTTGCAGCGGCCGCACTGCTCGCCGCTCTTAGAAAAAGAGAGTGAGAAAGAGAAAGAGAGGGGGGAAAGAAGGAAAATGAAAGAAGAGAGAGGAAAGGAGAGGGTGCAGTTGAGAGCAAAGCGCAAAGCGCACGGCGCGTGGTTGGAAAAGCAGTAACGCTGTGTGTGTGTGTTTATTTGAGGTCGGCCTAAGAGCGCTCTTGGAGGCGGGTGTGGGGGATAAGGGATGGTTTGGAAGTGGCCGCGGACACCGCGGGCAGGAGGAAAGAGAAACTAAAACACCCGGCGAGGTCTCTGCAGCCTAGGAACTACTGGGGAAACCCGGAAGGTGTGCACTTGGATCCCGCTTCCCCGGCGTCCAGGTTTCCAGGACCCCTCCCCGGGACTCGGAGAAAGGGAGCCGGTCCCCTTAATGGGGCGTTCCAGCGTGTCAGGGCTCCTTGGCCCAGTAGCCCTAGAACTTTTATTTCGCCGTAGCCCTGATTCGCCGCCCACACCTCTGCCCCTCCTTGGGCCTCTGACCCGGCGATGACACTCGGCTGAGCGCAGTGGTGGGGAGATTCGTACTGCCGCTGCGCGGGAGGCGAGGGCCGGGCTCCGGGGTCACGGATGTGCAGTTTTGCGGGTGAAAAAGAAGGGATGAAGTTGAACGGGGATAGGAAACATTTGCACCATATCCCGGGCAAATTCCTTCACGGTTCCAAAGCAACTTCTTTGGCTACGGGATGGCAGGAGGACCCAGCAGGCCCGCGCGCAGTTGCTGACTGTTGCTGCCTGCTAAGGGGACCGCCGCGGAGTTGCAGCAGGAGGATGCTGAAGCCATAGGCTCCGAGCCACCACGTCGGCCTCCCCTAGTCCCCACCCTTCCCTTTCGCCTTCCCCAGGGTCGTCCCCATGGCTGCCTGCCGGCGCCCAGCAGCCAAGGGCCCCCTGTTTGCAGACCAGGAGAGCTGTCACCTCCGCGAGCGGCAGTGGATCCCGGGGGCGGCTGCTGGGTTCCCCGAGGCCTGCTTTGGGAGCGCGCGCGGCCGGGCCGCGGGAGAGGGGGAGGAGAGGAAAGGATCTGGGGGGAGCGACCCCGAATCACACCGGCTTGGCGTGGGAGGATTCCCTCCTCTGTGTCCACGTGGGCGCGGTGAATCCCGCGCCCCCCGCTTAAGAGTCGGGCTTGGGGTAACGTGCATTTTCTCGGAGGGGAGTAGGAGGGTTGACAGGAGGAAGAGAGGATCCCCGGGCCTCACGCCGTGGGAGGGCCACGCGGGCCGGGGACATGTGGGAGGAACTCCCGAGCTGCACATCGTGGTGGGGGTGGATGACAACCTGGCGCCCCTCCCCTCCCCTTCCCTCGCTGGAGAGTCGGGGGTGGGAGGGCCCGGCCTCCCCCGGATCTTCTCCAGTTCTTGGGAAGGGAGGGATTCCCGCCACCTGCGGGTCCCCTCTCCTCCACCCCCGCCACTGTTCTCGCCGGTCTCCCCACACCTTTCCAAGGGAGGTACAGCGCCCTCGGGCTCTCCCCGCCCGCGCGGCGCGGGGAACCAGCGCACCGCCGCTGTCCCCGGCTCCGGCCGGAATCCGGGCCTGGCACTGCCTTCCCGCCTCCAGCTCTCTCCCTCGAGGGGCTAGCGGCCGGCCCGGGGACGTGGGCGGCGGTGTGAGCAGCGCAGGGCGCGGGAGGGGCCCCGGCGGCTGCAGGGAGGGTCGTGGGGCGGCGAGCCAAGCCGGGAAGAACCATACAAGGAGCGGATCCGGTGACGCGCCGGACGCGCCCCTTCTCCTTCTCGATTTGGCTGCGGATTCCGGTCCCCGGATTTGCATATTTTGGCCTCCAGTGGCGAGGCAAAGGAGAACGGAACCCGCAGCCTTTAAAGGAACCGCACAGGCTGTAGCGTCACCCGGGGAGGCTGTCGGGGCGCGGGGGGGTGGGGGACGTGAAAAATTAGCAGGCGGCTCTGGTCACCGGCCGTGCGGCTTGGCAGTTAAGAGAGGCCGGGAGCGGCGGCGACCAGGTAGTTTCGGCAGCGCCAGTTGCAGCTCTGACCCCTCTGTGGCGCTTCCAGCCTCCAAGTGCACCCGAAGGCCACAGGGGTCTCCGCGGGCTCCTGCCCGGGGCCAGGAGACGCCAGAAGCTTGGCCGCCCAGTGCTAAAGGCAAGCGCCCAAACTGGCCGCAGTACCTCTGTCTCTCCGCCGGAGGCACAGCTCAGCCTGCGGGGGAGGCGGGAAGGAAGTGAGAGGTCTCTAAACTGATGCCCTCCCCTCGCCTTCCCACCTGTTCCGCGGAGTGAGACGCTAGAAACCTTCACGTTCTGTAGAGGATTGCGCTGGGAAAGGCAGAGGTCAGGCGAGCATTTGGGGGCTCTTGAACGTTTCCAGGGCCCCAGGGAAGGGGGAGAAGTGTAACCCCTCCGGTAACGGCCCCCAAACACTGAGGCTGGTTAGACTTGTTGCACCCAAGGATGGCATGTTTGCCATACTGCCCTGGCACCTGCTTACAAGTTGTGAAGAATCTGTGGGGCCAGATGCCTTCCCGCCTCCTTCCGGCTAGTTCCTGGCATAAAACGGGAGTCTTCCATCTAATTAAATAAGTATTCATTAAAGCTTCGGTGTGACCTTGAGCAAATTTCCGAATCTCATTTTTAGCCTCAGTTTCCTTATCTGTAAATCGGGATAATAATAGTATCTATCTCTTACTAATTAAATTAGATAACCCTTATAAAGTACTTAGGCCCAGCCACTAAAAAGCACTCAGAAAATGGTTAATACTGTTCAAATTGCCCCTCCTGTGTGCCAGGGTTAAGGTGAGGATGTACAGCTAGTAAAAAGGGCCTGGTGTAGAACTCCATTCCATATCGGAGTCCAAGAAGTGTTGACGTTTCTTGTTAAGGGACAAAAAGGAAATTATTTGAGAGCCTGGCGGCCTGCTGGGCACTGTGCCAACCCAGAGGCACGGTCCCTTCCCTCCAGGAGGCCACCTAAAGGTTGAGCACTCGACAGCTGGGGTAAAAGAAGTCACTCAATTGTTCTTTAATACTCTAGACTTTTTTGGAGGGGGCTGTGGCTCCCAAAAAGGAGGGAAGGGGGCAAAGGACTCTTGCACTGTTTCCTTCCCTCCTCCACCATGGAAGGAGGACATGCTGGGGGAAGCCTGCCTCTCCAGCCTGGGCCTTCCCTATCTGGTTCCTGTTCAGCTTGCAGCCTGTACAGGTGTCCTCTGGTCCCTCTGGATGGTGGTGGCAGACGGAGGCCAGGCTTCCGTGGAAAGAGGGAACAATCTTGGGTCAGGTGTGGGGGTAAGGTGTATGGAGGGGCTGCTTTGTAGACAATAGCACTCTTCCTTCTGGTTGCCACGCCTTGCTTTTCGGCATAGAAAGTTTTTCTCCTTCCCTCCTTCCCTTCTTTCCTTTTTCCCTTCCAAAGAGGGACTGAGGGTGTTTGCCTCCATTTTATGGGCACGCTCAGGGGAACTTGCCAAGGGCCTAATTACCTGAACTCCAAGCCCTGAACTTGTTGGGGGAGTGAAGAGACACTGATGCAGGGCGTCCTCACCTTGGGGCTGGTGACAGGCTGCAAGGCCAAGGGCGCCGAGCCCTTGGCTCTTCTCTTCCAGGGAAACCAGCCAAGCCTCACCAGATGCATTTACAGAGACTGCTGCGGCTTGTGGAGGGAAAACATGTTTGTCTTGGGGAAAGGATAAGGAAAGGAGGAGAGGTGGCCCCAAAAGTTTACTACAGAAAAATCCAAAGTTGCTGCTCTGTCTCGGCCCTAATTTATACAGTCATCTCTGTCCTCTGAAATTTTGGCTAAAGCTATCCAGTCCTTCTCTGCTGTCTTACAAGAAAGAACCCCCCTCCCCAAATTAATTCAACCTGGGATGTTAGCACTTTAGTGCATTGCCCTTCTCAGAGGATATTTGCATTTTACAGGAAAAGTGCAGAGAGGGTAACACATAACCCAAAGGAATTAAGCCCAATGCTTACGTAGCATGATGTCTGGAAAATAGCAGGTATTCCTTAATACTCGTGGAATGCAGTTTCATGGTGGGATATATCAGGCACAGTGACAAGTAATGGGAGATTTGGGGTACAGAATATGTCTGGGTGTTCCATAAATCATAGGGCCGGCACTGAGGGATTTGCTCCTCAACGGCACTTCTCTCTAGGTCTTCCGTTGTTTGCCATTTTTTGGGTGCCCCCCCCCGGAGCGTCACAGGGAGACTGAGAGATCACCTGTGGAATCTCCCTGGCCAACCCTCCATGGTGTTCTAGAGGTCATTGCCAATTTTTTGGTGGTGATTGCCACCTCTGAGGGTAGGTGAGTTTTGCCTAGAAGCTTGAGGAAAGGAGATACTCTCAGCCAAACAGGGTCCCACAGGCTTCATGAAGACTTTTGAGGATGGTGAAGATGGTAAAGAGCCCCGTGTGTGGAGCTGTGGGGGGGTCTTCTGGCTTGCAGAGCGTCCAGGAAGTCAGTAGAAGGGGAGACTGAGTACTGATGCTGATCTCGGGTCAGCCCTTGTGGACATGCTTCATTTTCTGCGTTCTTTACAACCATCCTATGAGGAAGCTTTAGGGCTGCCCCCGCAACATTTTTTCATTCTTGTTTGAATGAAAGCATAAGCGTCTGTGTTGCTTGCTGGAGGTTGTCTGGCCAGTGAGTGGCTGAGCTGAGATTCAAACTTAGTTCCCTGTGACTCCAAAGTGAATGCTCTTAACTCCACTCTTTGTCCCCTTTCTGACTGTGCTGGCAATTTCATCACGGAAGAGAAGTGAGATGGTAGATGGGGGAAAGAGGATGGAAAATCATAAAACTTATGGAGAAAGCAATGAGTAAAGTCAAACTTGAACACTGCCCCTTGGACCGAGCATGGAGGGAAGGGGAGTTGCCCTAGTCCATGGGAGAGTAAAGGGGTACCATGCCCAAGGAGGAGGGAGAAGCGCTTTTGCTAAGGCCTCTCAGTAGGTAGAATGGCAACTGTGCCACTCTGAGTGTGTCCTACTCTAGGCTGTCACCAAGGGCCACCGGACACTTTACAAGCCAAGCACACACTTCCATTTTAAACACCTGTTTGTACCTAAATGCAGATGATCCCATTATAATCATGTTCAATCAAGCTGTATATATATATATATTTTCCAAATCAGTCTTCACACAATTTTTTGGGAGAGTCTGGTGACCAGAGCGAGAAAGTCTTGTTACCAAGTGGACTGTCCTGGAGACCCCACCCAATATGCAAGTCCAAGGCAGCAAATACCTGCCGTGGGTGGGCCGGGGGTGAGGAAGGATGTCTTAGAAGGCGAGACTGGAATCGAAGTTTGCTGGGTGGATAAGTGGGGAATACCAGCCCTGTCTGGGAATCAGGAGTTCTGGGTTCTGTCAGAAAATTATCTCTGTGACTCTGGGCCAGGCCCACTTGGTTCTGAGCCTCTGGAAGGGGTTGGACTGAATAACCTCCAAATCCCTCCCAGCTCTGATAATCCCCAAGTTTCTGATTCTATTGGTGAAAGGGTTGGGAGGCAACATGTTAGAATTCCTACTTAAATTGAGGGGCTCTGTAGGGCTTGGGCTGGGTCCTCAGGGAGAGAGAGGAGAGTGGGTCAGAGGGGAAGGCTTGTCATGGGAACTTTGTTGTCAGAGCTCAGGGGTTCGTGGAAGGTTAGTGCAGTCATGTGCTTGGAGGGCCTGTCATTCTCCCCGGGGGCCACTGGGGGACAGCCCCCTTCTCAGCTGGGAGGGATGGGTGTCTTTGCAGGAAGGACTCTTGGGGGATGGGGTTTTTTGGAAAGAGGAACTTGGCGATTTGAAATGAACCAGAAAAGGTGTGAGTGAGGGGGGATGGTGGAGGAGGCAGTTGGGGGGTGGGGCGGTGCAGAGAGGGGAGTGAGAGAGAGAAAACGAGGGAGGGGGGAAGGAGATGAGAGTAAAGAGATGAGAGCAAGTTCTCACTCTGATTGCTCTCCATACAACCCGCCTTTGGCTGGGTACAGGCTTTGTCCATGGGATGGATGCTGGGTCATCTCCTTCCCATCTTGTGGGGATAATTTTGGGAAACCAGAGAGGAATGCAGTCTCTAGAAACTTATCTCTTTTGAGCTCCCAGCCTCAGATTCTCCTCAGCCTGCAACAATCTGACCCTTTTAACCTTAATCCATGGAGGTGAAGCAGACTTTAAAATTTTTTTTTCTTTGCTGTTCAATGGGGTAAAAAAAAAAAAAAAAAAAAAAAAAAATCTGGGATTCAGAGAAAAGTAGTTAATGACTCTTTTGGGGTCCAGAATTCAAGCTCCTTGGTTGTATTAGCATCCTTTTCCATCAGGTAGCTTAGGCAGGCCTTCCCTTCCTTTGTCAAGCCAGAGCTCTCAAAGAAAAATGAAACTTTCTTTTCCTTTTTACAACCACCTGAGGTAAAGGACTGAGGCTGCCCCTGGCTGCATGCCTGAGGGCCGAGGGGTCAATGCTGGCCCAGCTGTAACCCCCCAGGGGTCTGGGGACCTCTGACAGAACCCTTGAAGTTCCCTGTCAGGGTTCCTGGCAGATGGGCAAAGGTCAAGGGGCATGACCTCTCTCATTCTTGGACACTGCATTCGGGCTGTTCGCTGTCCAGGATCACTGGGACAGTTGACAGAAGAGAAGAGATGGTTTCCAAGCTCCCTGGGGGCAGGCACTGGATCTTCTTCATCGTCTGCATCACCTGCACTTAGCTCTGCACCTGTCCCCAGTAGGTGCTCAGGAAGTGGTTATGGACTGGCTTTAGATGGCCAGGGTAGTGATTCTGGATTATGGTCGGTTTGTAGAGGAGCCTGGTCCACCTCACCCTTCCCACCTGGCCCTTTCCTTGTAACTCTCTCCCCTCCTCCCCTGGCATGGGGAGGGGGTCCTGTCCCCCAGAATTTCAGGGGACACATTCTGGGCCTGGGACTTAGCTGTCTCATTTCAGGGAAACACACATCTCTCGAGCACTTCCTGTGCACTCCTTGTGGAGTGAAACAAACTTAACCATAAGGTTTCTGCTGCCAGAGAGGTGGCAGTTTATTGTCAAGTGAGGAATAAGATTCTGGCCTAAAGGATCATAGACAAGGCCTGATAAGGGTACCCGAAGGTGGTACAAGCTGGTAGTTCAGAGAAGGTAAGAGCCACTGAGACCTTGGGGGAGGGAGTTGTCCAGGGAGAGGGGAGGGCCTGATAGAGGAGGTAGGTTTCACCAAGGCTGTGAGGAGGGGCAAGACCACTCAGTAAGAAGGGGAGGGGTGTGGAGAAGGAAGAGAGGTTCTGGGCAGGGAGCTCTACTTTTTGCCCCCTCCTCCTCTGCTACCTTTATTTTTCCATCTCTGAAACTAGAAACCATTAGCACTTTTCTTCCAGCACTCCTGCCTCAAGGATTACCTGACACACAGTAGGCTGGATTACTTGCTGTTGGTTGTATGGATGAGTGAAGACTCTTAGAGGGAAGAGGTGGGAGATGGATGCTAGATTCCATTCAGACATTTGGGCACCAACTAGAACATAAGCTCCAGGAAGGCAAGAGTCTGGGTGTGATGCTCTTTCATAGTTTGTAACAATTGTTTCACAACAATGCAAGGTGTTGGTGGATTGGGTGATGTATGGGAGGCCTGTATGATGTTATGCATGTTTGTTTTGTAAGTTCCCAACTTTTACTACATGCATTGTTTATGCATGTTCATGGATGAATGACAAACTTCAATAAAAGAAGTAAAGATGGGTTGGGTCTGTGTCCTTCATTTTATATCTCCCGCAGCTCCAACCTGGTTCATCACAGGTGCTCAAATCAATCTTTGGTGAAGAATGTTATGTACCAGCCCTGCTTCCCCTCCCCAGGTCCCATTCCTGATGGAAGAACAGGAAAAAGGGCTACCTCTAGGTGTGTGTGTGTGAAATCCTGGAGGAAGGAAGGAGCCTGGGAGAGTGCGAGGTGACATGCACCCCAGCTTTTGGGGAGGGGGGGGTTATGCTTACTCAGACACCAATTCAAGTGGTAATAGCCCCGTTAATTGCGTGGTAATGGTCCTTGGCACTTTTCATCTTCAAAGCAAGGAGCACACTGTAATTAATACTCCCGCCACCCGGGGGCAGGGTGCGGGAGGGGGTGTGGAGAACCCTTAGCCACTGCGACACAGTTGGGGAAACTAAGGCACGAGCGGAGAAAATGTCATTGGGAGAGTGGATGTGAAGTCTGGCAGGGCTCGGGCTCTCCCGGGGCGCCTGGAACCCACCAGAGTCTGCCTCCCCCATCCCCTCTAAAACTTAGGCCGCTGGAGGTGCCGAGATCACGAGTGGGGAGGAGGGCGCAGAGGACCTGCTCAGTGGCCGTGGGGGAAGCCGCGGTGGCGGATGACTTGGCGGGAAGAGAGCCGGGTTTCCCCGGGCAGGGGCGCGGGTCCCCAGGGGCGGGCGCCGGCCTCTGACCCGGGACCTCCAGGCCCAGCGCGCAGGGTGCGGGGGCCCCCTTTCTCGCGCTCCGCAGTCCGCACGGGAGGGAGCGCACAGCAGGGCAGGAGCGCGGGAGTCCTGCGCGCCCAGGGACAGGCCGGCTTGTGGCACACTCAGCCTGAGTCACCGGCGGCTCGGAGATGCCTCTCAGTTTCCTCATCGCCGTCTGGCTGTCCTGAACCCATAGGGAGTTTTTTTTTTTTTTTTTTTTTCCTTAGGAGGATGACCTTGCCGTCCTTAAAAGGTGATAAATATCACCCGGGGACTGAGCCCACGCGGCTGCTTCTGGACTGCAGCCGGGCTTTGAGTTCGAATCTCCGGGGACCAGCAACCGCCCGCCTGCGCGGCCCTGAGGCCAGTCCACCTGGAGGGCTGGGGCTGGGTCTTCACAGAATTCAACTCAATTGAGCTTTCAAATCGGCAGTTCAGTCCTCGCTTATTCTGAAAGGCCTTCCCGGGGACGGCCCCTTCCCTTCCCGATGGGACACCAAATAACCACTGCCAGTGGCTGTCATTCCATTTACATTTTTACATTTACTCGTGTAGTTCTTTAATAAATATCTGGCTCCCCCTGTCCCCCCCCCCCGTGTGTTCTGTAAGGACAGGAACCATTTCTGATTTTGTATTGTAGTCCCACTGTATTCCCTCCTCCCCTAGCACCAGTGTCTACTGTACAGTGGGCCTTTGATGACCTCCCCGTCCCAATATTTTTTCAATATTTAGCAATTATTTATTGTGCACCTACTATGTGTCAAGCATTGGGAATACCGCAGTGAGCAAAGCAGCCCAAGTCTTTGCTGTGGGAAACTGTCTGAAACAGACAATAAACAAATAAATATATGGGAGATGGTGGAAAGTGCTATGGAGAAAAATTAATTAGGATAAGGGTGGAGAGACGGATGGACTGGATATTGAGATCCTATCTTTGTAGTGCTTCCCCAATCCTTGCATTTTGGAGCTAGCACTGCTACCCCTGTCTTATTAAAGTGCTGAATTTGAACATCTGGGTCTGTATTTTAGTCTAGCTATGGCCTAATTTATTAGATGCGCTTTGGAAAACTCTGTTAATAGGACTTTTTTTTTTTTTTTTTTTAATTATTACTTTACATCAAAGTTCCCTAGCGAAAGCCAGGTCCCTGCGACTTGGCCCCTTGCCTTTGGTATCAGTCCCTCTTCCCCTGGATCGGTTTCCTCACCCCGCCACCAGGTGGCCTGAGGTAAAATTCTGAGGACCTGGGTTGTTTTCAAGGGCCTCCTCCTGGGAAGGGATGGCAGCGGGCCAAGGGCGACTGCGGCTGCTGCGGGTACCCCAGCCCCAAATCTCAGCCCTGCACTCCCCTCTCGCGACGGCGGGAGAGCGCTTCTTCTACACCCCAAACGAAAGAAAAAGTCGCCGCAATGGAAACTCGAACGAATCCTCCCCTCTTGCCCCATTTCCCTCCCGCGGTCACACTTCCGGCGGCCGCCTCAGGGTATTTTGGGTTCGAAAACAAAGCGTCAGATCTATTTGAGCAACTTTTGTTCCATCGGAGTCGAAGCCCAGGGGCCTGTGGCCGCCCCGGGCTTCGCCACTTCCCCAGGGAACTGACGCGTTTCCCCTTCTCCGCCAAGGACCAATTTAGCAACTCAGACCAGCCACTTTTAGCTTCTCCTTTCCCTGGCCTGGCAGCGGGAGAGGGGCCGGGGTAGGGCCACTGGGAGGAGGGGTGTCTGTCTGGTGCCTTCTTTGCAGACGACAGGGGAAGGCCTGGTTCCCCTCCTCGCCAGACGCCCCTCCCCAATAAAAAGAACAAACCAAACCAAACCAAAACACACACACACACACCACCACCACCCCCCAAAATCCACTTGCTGCACCAGCAGACTCCAAAGTGAGAGTGGTGGCTTAAGCCTTGTCTGGTCCTCAGTGTAATCCAAAGGGTGGTGTGCTTTTGTCCGTGGTGGGGCTGGTGTGTCCGAAGCTTGGAACCACGTGGTTGTGCATCCCTGGAGATAGCATGTGGAGGCAGACACCGTGTTCACACTCGCCGGTGCCGAGCAATGCACACAGCTTGCATGGATGTCTAGAAAGAGCTTGGCAGAGTCGATACCCTGGAGTGTCTAGCCGGTGCATCCACCATGTGATTTTGTGTAGGCTGGTATATTTACAGCATGTGTGTGCAGGATGTGTCTAGTGGAGGTGTGTGTAAGTGTGTGTGTGCACGTTTGTATAGGCAGACTATATGTGTGGACCGGCGGCGGGGCCTGGTTTCTCGGGGTGTGGGGCAAGGCAGGTGTCTCCCTGGGCAAATACTGGGCTGTAGATGCCATCTGTGGGTCATTATTGAACGGCAAGGAGTGGGTCTTTGGGTACCTGGGGTGGGGGGCACTGGCTGTGGGCCAGCAGCTGTTTTGTGCTCATGTGCACGTTTATATCTGGAACCCACACATACTTCAAGACTTTCTCCTCAACCGCCTTTTCCCTCCACGGGTTGCTATGTCCCCTCCCAGCCTGGAATGTACCCCCCGCACCCCACTGTCAGTCTGTCTTCTGACACTGGCCTTCTATAGGCCATGCAATCCCACAGCTCTTTTTATTTATTTATTTATTTATTTATTTATTTATTTTATTTTTTAAATATGTATTTTAAAAGATATTTAGATTACATAAATGTTACACAAAAATTACAAGGATTCCCATGTTCCCCACCTCCCACACCTCCCATAACAGCCCACATAAACATCCTTCATTAATGTGGCACATCACCTGCAATGGATATACACATCCTGGGGCTTTGCCACTAAGCATGGACCATAGTTCACATTGTAGACCACACTCTCTCCCACACAGTTCTGCATGGTATATGCTGATGTAAAATGGCCTATATCTGTCGTTGTAATGTCACTCAGGATAATTCTCAAGTCCCGAAAAAGCCCCTGTATTACGACTGCTTTTCCCTTCCCTGCCCCCAAAGTGTCCAGTGGCCACTGGCTCCACCTCACTGTTGTTAATTTCTTCCTTTGCTTGAATCACATTATGTGTACAACAGAATACCATTAAGTCCACTCTAGTCCATAGCTCTTCCCCCAGTCCTGAGGAGTTTGGGATGCTGATGTCCACTCCACCTCCAAGTGAGAGGGGGCTTATATCCCATGGGTATGATGGATGGGATTATCCTACCTGCAGCTGCAGGCTCTCTCCATTCCCTGGGATGGCCGTTGTCCATCATTGTCTCCTTACCAGGTGACTTGGGTGAATCCATTGAGCTGTAGAGTAGGAGTTGCAGCTCCACTGAGATTCCAGGCACAGCTGGCACATGGGCAGGCCAGAGGCTCCAGTCTCTGGAAGTGTCCCACAGCTCTTGATGGTCTTTGTGTCTGTCCATCTTCTCTCCTACCACACTAGGAAAAGCTTCTGGAGGGCAGAGCCTTCCAGGTTTCTTTCTTTCTTTTTTTTTAATTTAAAAAAGATTTATTTATTTAATTTATTTCTCTCCCCCCACCCCTCGTTGTTTTTTTGTGCTCCCTATCTGCTCTCCCTGTCCACTCGCTGTGTATTCTTCTGTGTCTGCTTGTCTTCTCTTTAGGCAGCACTGGAAACTGATCCTGGGACCTTCTGGAGTGGGAGAGAGGCTGCTCAGTCTCTTGTGCCACCTCAGCTCCCTGGTCTGCTGTGTCTCTTATTGTCTCTCTTCTGTGTCTCTTTTTGTTGCATCATCTTGCTGCGCCAGTACTCCTGCACAGGTCAGCACTCCGCAAAGGCCAGCACTCTGTGCGGGCCAGCTTTCCTTTACCAGGAGGCCCGGGGAATCGAACCCTGGACCTCCTATATGGTAGATGGGAGCCCAATTGCTTGAGCCACATCCGCTTCCCCCAGGTTTCTTTTGTAGTCCCTTCAATTCTTAGCCCACAGCTGACCCTCTGTCAATGCTGGAGCGTGGCTGACCATGTGCTGGCCTCACAGTCACACTTTTTAGAAAGTATCATGTTACGATGAGTTGAACGTGCACTTCCAGATGGAGGGCTGCTAATGCTCACCCTTGTTCCCCATGCCCAGAAGGAAGCCCACTCAGTCTGACTTTCCTGCCTTCATTGAGTTGGAAGTAAATTAAAACTCAGGGGCCTGCTTTCTGACAGATGCGACCCCTTTCCTTTTAACCCTCTTCTCCCTGCCTGGCTGGCTTATGCCAATGAGGTGGACTCCAGCTTGTAAGAAAAATAGGAGGCACTTTGGGGTCCAGCCCTGGTTCAGAACATTCTGGGAGGCCCCAAAGTTACAGCTCTGCCTTCTGCAGACCTGGGGTGCAGGTGTGCTTTTCTGCACCCCACTAGGTGCTGGTGGTCTTTTGAAGAGGGGGCATCCGGCTTGGATTTGGTGGGAGGGATGGGATCTGTTTCTCGCTGCTGTTTCTTGGAACGGGTTCTCCTGTGATCCTAGGGCTCCAGGTCCCTGCAGCTGTAACTCCTTTTGAACGTGGGCCTCCCAGGAGTGTTTTTGGGCTCCTGAGCCAAATGTACTTGGCTCTTTTTCATTTTTAATTCTGAGGGTGCTTGTTCTTAGCCTGTTCTTGTGGCCTCTGGCCCACTTCCACGCCCTCCCCCTCCAGCCAAAGGGACAGGGGTGGTCGCTTTTTCTCTAAATGAAACCCATACCGAATTGCAGAGCATTCAGCTGGAGGGGGCTTCAGAGAATATCCACCCCAAACCATTTTTATATATAGATGAGGAAACCGCAGCCCAGAGAGAGGGGCTGGCTTGTGCAGGCTCCCACAGTGATGAATTAACTGATGCTAAAGTCAGGTCTTCACTCCTGCTCAGGGGTTCTTTCAGCTACATCAGGTCACACAGCCTTGCCTTTCTTTACTAGCTCCTTCTCTTTCCGGCTCTTTCTCTTCCTTTCCTTTTCTATTACAACATTTTCTTTTTTCCCTTTAAAATGCACCCCCCCCACCATATGGTGACACTATATACATCTGGTGTCACCAAGGTGGCACTCGAAGCTGGGGCAGTTGGTGCTGACCCCTGTCCCCAGCCCAGCTGTCCTCAGTCCTTTCAAAAGAGACCTTCCCTTCCTGTTCTCCCATCCCCCTTTGTCCTCCCCACTCCCTGCACCATCCACTCCAGCTCCTGTTTCTCTTCCCAAGTAGGAGGCACACTCAAGGAACAGGCTCCTCTCCAACTCTTAGTTTCCTGGTCTCTAAAATGGAGCCAGCATCTCTGAAGGGGAGAAGTGGGCATTCCCCTGTGTGTGTGTCTCCCAGCAGCTCCTGGGGGTAGATGGGAAAGTTAATTAGCACCAGGATGAAAGGTGCTGTGGCATAATTGCAGGTAATCTCAGGACAGCTGGTGGGGGGAGGGTCCTAAACATCCTGGGGGGTGGGCTGCCCCTAGTTCCACTGGGGCAAAGAGGATCAGACACCTGGAGAGGCTGGGGGTGGTGGTTGTGGTGGTGGTGGTAGTGGGGAGGGAACATTCTGAGTGAAGGGTCTTTGTCTTTACAGGGAAATGCTTGTTAGTTGCTAAGGAACTGGTTGTCTTTCCTGATCCAAGCCTCCCAGTGTTTTGCTTAACTTGGGAGGGGGGTGCTGTGTTGGGGCTGGAGGCTCGCTTGGCAGTTGGTCTTTTCCCTGGGGCTGCAGAGGCTATGATGGGTTTCTTGGGAAGGGCTCTTATTTGGAAAAGATGGTCTTTACTCTTACCCTAAACCTCAGGGCTTGCTCCAGCAGGGCTGGGGAGAAGAACCGGTGAGGTGGGGGGAGAAGAGGGAAACTTGCATTTACAGAACAGCCTGTGGGTTGTTCCAGGTACCAGGGTATACCAGGCAGGGTGCTGGCTGCCACACCCACCCCTTTCATTGCAACGAATCTTTGGAGGAAGGCACTTATTTCCATTTTTCTCATTTTCCTGTGTTTTTTTTTTTTTTTTTTTTTACCATTGCCACATAGGTCCAGAGGAGTTAAGTAATTTGCCCAAGGATTACCAAGTGGTAGTAATTCTACATGGATGTAGGTCTGCTACGTAAGATTACCTGTGCTTTTTTAAGCGGCACCACCTAGCGTGTATCCCAGGCTTTCTGCCCATCCCATAGCTGCTCAGCCCTGACACCACCTCCTCCCCTTCCTCCTTGTCAGGGAGTTTTCCTGGGTGGCTTTTCCTCCTTTTCCACCTCTCTTCCTTACCTAAAAGCAGTTCCCACCTAGGCATGGTTCTGTGGTTCTGGGGAGGAAGAGGGGTGAATCAAAGGATTGAGGGTGGGGATCTGTTGGGATAGTGGCCTTGGCCAGGACAGTTGGTAATGGCCTTGGGTGGAGCTGGGTGGTCACAGGTGAGTATCTGGGAGCCCTGGCCCCTTGACCATTCATGTTTGGTCCAGGATGGCTGAGGCTGGGGGAAGGCAAAGACTCCCCTTAGAGTTGAATGGCCCTTCTGGCCCCCCCTCTTTGACCCACTCCAGCTCCTGAAGAAATAGAAGGTCTGGCAGGTATTCTCTGGAGGACAGAGGGGAAAATTAGAATGCTGTTTACCTTGGAGACAAAGGGTGAGAAGACTTGAGGTAACTCCAGATTACCTCAAGATTACTGGTCATAGAACAGGTTTTTAATTTACCAGATGATTTAACTGGTTATGTAAGCTCTTTACCCTATCAGAATCTCAGTTTCCTCATCTATCACCTGAGAATCCTAGCACCTGCATTGTTAATTGTTGTGACAATTGCATGAGAGAGTCTGTATGAAAGCCCTTGGTAGGCTGTGAGGCAGCTTAGAAGTGCATTCAATGTGAAAGTGCCGGTATATAGAAAGTGCTCAGTAAGTGGTATCTGGTAATGGCAGTGAAGATAATAGTATCAGTTCTCTTTGTCCCTGTAAAGGGGTCACTAACGCAGCATTGTTGTTTTCTTAGCTGTTGCATTAGAGATCTCAAAGCAACTTCCATGTTGATCTTGTTTCTTCTTGGAGGGCGGAATGACAAGGAAAGGGGTGAGAGGCCCAGAAAACTGAGGCAAGGGTGGCTTTTTCCCCAGGGTCTCCTTGACTTCCAAGATGCACCCCCCCTCGGGATCTCCTTATTGGCTTCGAGAGACTGGCCTGTCTGGCAGGGCTGACTTCAGCCTAGAGCTTGGCCCAGCTTTGTTCCTTCTTCACATTTTGGGGACAGCAG
This sequence comes from Tolypeutes matacus, assembly GCA_026826555.1. Classification (NCBI taxonomy): domain Eukaryota; kingdom Metazoa; phylum Chordata; class Mammalia; order Cingulata; family Chlamyphoridae; genus Tolypeutes; species Tolypeutes matacus. Next base: position 1,296,443 of record JAKSZT010053830.1, on the reverse strand, counting down.
GATGGGGGGATCTTTTGCAACTGAATTAAAAGCCCCAAAACACCAAGGGAAAAGAAGAGGGGCGGGGGGAAGGAAAGCAAGCAAGCCGATAATTTCCTCGAAGGATAAACATCCGATTTTTTTTTTCCCTCACCCAAAATAAACATGCTAGCCACAAAGAATTAAAAGCAGAAGGGGGGAGGATGTGTCTCGATTTGGGACTGCTTAGGAAGCTGACCTTCTATTTATCCTGGCTCCGGGCACCAAGCCGGAGCTGCCAATTACACTCCAGGCCTGGTTGGGGGGTGGGGGGAGGCTGCGGGAAGAAGGTCCCAGGGAGTGTGAAGTTCACACACACACACACACACACACACATACACACACACATGTCCCTTCTGAGGCCGCCTTCCATGGCATTACAAATGGACTCTTCCTTTTTGCCTCTTCTTTTAGCTCTGCTTGTGAACTTGTTGGGGTAGAAGGGAGTGAGGAGTTTCAGCAGGCTCTACTGCCCCGGCATTCCTTTTGCCCTGGGCTGGCATCAAATGCCCTTCTGGCGAACAAGAATTTGGTATCCATCACCTGGGCAGAGAGTGGAGTCTTTCCACGGGAAAGGGGCCCACTGCCCAGATCTCGCCTTTTTTTTTTTTTTTTTTTTTTTTTTAGATTTTATTTATTTATTCATTTATCCCCCCCCTGCTGCCTGTACTCGCCGGGTCAGCCAACCACGCCGTGCCGGCGGGCCTGCCTTCACCAGGAGGCCCCAGGAACCGAACCCGGGGCCTCCCATATGGTAAACGGGAGCCCTACTGATTGAGCCACAGCCACTTCCAGATCTCGCCTTATTCACAAACTCAATCTCCCGCTCCGTGGCATGATGAAGACCCGTTCTTCTAAACATTTTCCAACCAGTTCCATGTGTGCTCAGCCCAGCTGAGGGGTCCTTCAGGGCCCCTCTGCCTTTCAGCCAAATGGGGCATGGCTCTAAGAAGGTGATAACTCTGTGCCTCGGTGCAGCCTGCCCCTTCCATCTGGGGATCTCAAAGCACTCTGAGCGTTATGAGTCACCAACGTTGCTGCCCTGAGCCAAGGAGATAGGGGTAATTAACTCTTGGAGGGAAACTGACCTGAGGAGGAAATTGGGAGGGGGTGCTGGGAGGTCTGGAGTTGAGGGTGAGCAGGGGGTTTGAGAAGTCATGCTTTTGACTGTGAGACTGGGGCAGAGAGGCCTCTCCAAGGGATGAGAGGGGTGGGAAAGGCTTACAACCTCCAGAGGAGATCCAGGGGAGTTAGATGCTGAGATGCCTTTCCTTGGAGAAAGGGAGAGCCTGGGCATTTATTCATAGCTTTCTAAAAGCATAAATCAGATTATATCACCTTCTCCCTGCTTCCCAGCTCATTCTCATTCAATGGTTTCTCATTGCTTTTAGGAATCAATCCAAAGCTTTAACGCAGTTGCCTGGCCTGTGGCCCATTCTGTCCAGCTGTTCTCCTTCTGTACTTCACTTTAGCCCCACGACTGGCCTTTCCTTTACTGGAACGTGCCATGCATGCCCCTTCGGCCACAGGGCCTTTGCAGGTGCTGTTCCCCATGGTTTGGAATGCTCTCTGCCCCTGCCCAGACTTCTGCCCTGAAGTTAAATCTTGCCGCCTCTGAGAGCCTTGCCTGAGCCCCTAACCCTACCTCTGCATCGTAAATCAGGTCCCCTTTTGCACCAATCACAATTTGTTACCATTTGCTTGTGGTTACCTGATGAATTTTCCTCTCCTCTACTAGATGGTAAGCTCCATGATGCAAACTCCACGTCTTGTCTGCCCTGTGCATCAGTGTGTCCCCAGGACCTGGCAGAAGGTCAGGCACATCGTTCATCAATGGTGAATGAACGTTGTTGGGTGCAGACTTGCAAGGGACTGCGGTGGTGATAAACCACCTCCCCCTTCTCCTCCCCTCAGCTTCACAGGGGAGGAAGCCGACTGTTAGAGCAGATCTGGGCTTTGCTTGAGGTCACACAGTGACTCAGTGACAGTTCAGGGCTAGGGGTTCCCACCTCCTGCCTGTCAGTCTATACTCGCCCCCACCCCCCAGCCACCCGCATTTACAGGAGAGCCCCAAGCCCCTGTGCCAGGCACTAGTTGCTTTCCTCTTGTTTGGTTTTGAAAGTCAGGAAACAAACCAGACAGCCTTGGATGATTTTATTTTATTTTATTTTATTTTATTTTTCACTTTAATTTGGAAGACAAGGAGTTCCATACCCCGAGGCTGGACCGTTGGTGGTGGGCAAAGTGGACACACACCCTGGAAGACGAAGCTTGAAGCTGAGCGTGCAAGTAATCTCTGCTTGTGCTTGTCCTTGAGCTCACCAGCAGCTACAGCCAGCTGCCCGATGGGCTTAGCCCTGGGCATTTTGGGTTAAGAACTGGGTGCTTGCTTTGGGTTTGCCCAGGTGGAAGCGCTTCAGAAACCTTTCCATTTTCCAGGAGGCTGGAAGGACAAACGGAATGTCGGGAGAGGGAACCATGGACTTGAGAGCTGGCAGGGAGCAGAGAGGGAGGCCTGCTCCCCGTGAGCAGGGGCAGTGGGTTGTGATCTTGGCCACCAGGCTGTAGAGCGCCAGGTGCCTGGGGGTACCTTCTGGCTCCCAGCTACAGAGGCAACTCCCCCTGGGCATGAAGAGAGCATTTGGGAAGTAGCATGACTTTCTGGGTGCTCTGCTCCCTAGAGAACAATAGGGCAACATCTGGCTGCTCTTAGACTGAGTAAGGAACTGCTTTTTGATCTTCCCCAGCGCCCTTTATTTAGCATAACTCTGCCTTCTCATCCATATGCAGGATGGATGAGATGCCCACTTCCTCCCCGCTCTTCCCTTTACCTGCAGGCTCTCCTGATCTGATGAGGCCCTCATGCTGCCTCTTTACACCTGGTCACCCCAGCTGCTGGGTCAGGGATGAGCAGAAGCATCTAGGCCATTCTTTCAGTCGTTGCCCCACAGTCCTGACCACCCCCTCCCCTGGTCGCAGGAAGTCCAGAGGTTGAGGGGCAGGGACTACAGCCGGGGCCTTTTCTCCCTGCACCTGGGCCCCTGGATCACGGGGAGGAAGCAGAGCATGGGAGGCGAGGGCGGAGGGGGCCCTCCTCCAGGGGAGAAAACGCAGTGGTGTGGGGTGCAGTGAATCTTCTAGGGGCAAGTGTGAACAGGCCGAGTGGCAGGGCAAGGAGGGCGCTGGGGAGAGCTTGAAGTGGTCAGAGGTATGCTCCCATGTTCTTGTTTCCCAAACCGTGGGCTTCAGGCACCCTGGGCATAGGGTTGCCAGATACACTATCGATTACCCAATTAAGTTTGAATTTCAGATAAACAACAAATGGTTTTGCGGTGTTGGTCTGTCTTAACTATTTCACGGAGCACACTTATACTAAAAAATAAAATCAATTGCTTATCTGAAATTCCAATTTCCCTGGGCCTCCTGTATGTGTGTGTGTGTGTATATATATATATATATATTTTTTGTTATTAGTGAATCTGTCAATCCTTCCTGGGTGGAGCTAATGCTTGGGGAAGACATTGCCCAGGGTAGAGTTAGGCAGTGGCCCGTATGCTGTAGATGAATGGAGAACAGTAATCTCTGATACTGAGAATAGGGCAAGGGGCTGGCGGCCACAAAGTCTTCTCGAAGCCTCACCCAAGACTCTCACAGGCCACCTACTTCCCCACCTTTTGTCCCCTGTTGGCATCCACCACTCTTTGTAACAAGGAAGAAAGGAAGTCTGTTAAGGTTTAATCAATTTTTCCTCCCACCCGGTGCTTGTTTGCATCTCAAAAATGTTCTCAAGGAGAGGATAACATTTCATCCAAAGGAAAAAAAAAAAAATAATAGTAATGAAAATAACAACCACACACCTATTTAGTGCTTTACTAAATGCCAGGCATTCTTCTAGGAGCTCTACGTATATTAATTCACTTTGTCCTCACAACAGCCCTATATGGGAAGAGCTATTATTATCCCCAATTCACAGATGGGGCAAATTTTCCAGGATAGGTTAAGAAGTGTTTTGGGGCAGGGGTGGGAGAAAGGGTCTTTTAGAGTTCCCTCCAGTTATTTCTGGCTATAGGTCCCTGCCTGCTCAGGCTGGGCCATCTAGGGCAGGTGAACAAGGGGCTTCAAGAATCCCCTTGGGGAAGAGTGGCTGGGGCACTAAGGGGAGTCTCTCCTGTTGGCTGGGTTGCCCCTGGGCTAGCAAGCAGATTCCAGTGGGCTCAGAGGGGGCAGGGAAGGAGGAAGGCTTTGGGGGTCTGGGTGCGATTTTAGAGGCTCTGAGCCTGGCTGCAGGCCTCTGCACCCATGGAGCCTCGGCTGGCTGGAAATCAAGGAGGATATCATGACTTTGGGAACGTGAGTTTTGCATACAACGCCAGGGGAAAGGGCCTCGTGGGTGAACTGGTGTGTGGCAGGCATACGGGTAGGGGGGCCTTCCCCACCCAGTAGGGCAGGAAGGAACCTGGGTGGCCAGGAGGGAATTGAAACTCATCACGAGATCAGTATCAAGTTGTCGGAAAGAAATCCCCTCCACCTTTAGGGAGACCTCCCTCCCCTCTCTCAGCCCAGCTCGTCCTCCCCTAGCTTAGGGAACATCTCTTGAAGGAGTTTGTAAAGCCCTGGGGACCTCACAGCCACTTCCCACTCACATTTCTGACCACCTCGTGGTTCTCGGGTTTCTGGGGCATCTCCTCAAACCCAGGCCTGGCAAGCTGAGGACCTAGCAGCCCGGCCTTCTGCCTCCTCCTCTCCCTGACTTTGGCCGTGACTCCTGGCTGCTTCCTCCCTTCCCCCACTTCCTGCCACAGAGGGCTAGAGGAACTGACCCTGTGCAAGTTCTAGAATGATGAGGGGTGAGTCAGGCCCTCAGGGGTGTGTGGGGAGGGACAGAGAGCCAGGAGGCTGTGGCTTCTGTGGTCAGCGCTTGGAGGAAAGCCCCATCCTGTATGGCACTGCTCTGTTCCCCTGAGCAGGACTGAGGTTCCTACCGTGCAGGAAGAGGGTGGTACTGCTGTCTGTGCTTGGGGCCACTTTGACTTGTACCCTGGACCCACCCAGGATGAGCTCTTCCTGGGACAAGGGCAGGGGTGGTAAGTGGAGTTCAAAGGCCTCTGTGGTCAGAGACCTCTGGAGGGAGAAAGTAGGCGGAAGGTGGTGGAGGTCTAGGAGGAGGGTGAGGGAGCAGCTGGCCTATCTGAGATCATTCTCTCACTTATTCTTCATTGCAATAGGGAAGATGTTGGTGATGATTGAGGAGCTCAGAGCTGCTGCCCAGGGTAGGAGATGCTCCAAATACGATGAGAAGAAGGTCATCTTTTCACAAGGCCACCACTGTGTGCATGACCTCATACTAGACCCTGGGGGGGGGGAGGGGAGGGGAGGGGTGAACGACACTTGTCTTCAACAGCTAGGAGAGGGGCCCCCAGACCCAGACTTTCAGAAGTTATCCTCTGTGTTTTAGTCCTAGGGATTGCAAAGTCTGGGAATGGTCCAGAATGGCCCTGGGCCACATCTTAGCAGTGACTCTCTCGGCTGTGTGGCCACTGTTTGGGGGGGAGGTGGGAGGTTTTTATCACATGCAACCAGACAGCTCTATTGGGCTTCTTAGGGGCTAAACAGGTTTCCAAGAAACTTAGAAAGTGAACTACCCCCAGCACAGCCCCCCTTCCCCATTCCCTTGGTGGGACTCAGAAGAACAAATGGTCTTAGACCCTGGGGTACAGGGTTCCCTTAACACTGACAGCTGTCTTCCTGGGAATCTGCTAGGCATGCTGGGGGCTGCTTTACCCAGCCCAGTCCCTCCCCTCTACCAGTTTATAATAGAAGATAATTAACACGGTCATTAGTGCTCCTAAGGCGGCTTTGGTCAATAGCAGAACTTTGCAACCCAGATCGCCTGGTAGAGAGGGTCCTACTCCATCCACATCCCTGGAAACCTTCCAGCAGGCTTACTCTTAGGGCTTCCCAAACAGCTTGGGACAGTGGCTGCCTGCATTTCCCTGCTCTAACCAAGGAACCTTTTCCACCTGACTTGTCATTTGGTCCTCGGCTGGCCCTGAAGCCCCCTCAGCTGGGAACTGGGGTGGACATGCTAGGGGAATGCCCACCTTCCTAGCCCCTTTCTCCCTGCTGCCTCCATTCCAGGGAGCTGGAGAAAGAGCGGTTGGGGTGTTCTGTCCCAGCTCAGGTCAAGTCCTTGTTTTCAGCCTCCGAGCTGCTTCAGCCTCCTGCCTGGGACATTCTCCATGGGGACACCTTGCTCTGAGCTGCCTTGTCTCCCCCCAGGCAGGTGAGCTGGGTCTTACCAAGGCAGCCCCCCACTTCCCTGACCTCGCTCTATTCTTCCCCCCCAGCCAGGGTCACCACCGCTGCTTCTCAGGGGACAGCGGCCCTGAATTAGAAACAAAAATTCAACTCCAGCCTAATAACTGTCCCACCAAGATCCTGGCTCAGGTCTGTAATTTGTCTGGTTCGTCGCAGGGCCGGCTGCGGTGATAGAAAGCGCCGGTGCCTTTCTCTGAGATTAATGACGTCCTGGTGGTGGTAGGCGGGAGGCCTGAGCCTTTTAGTTTTCGTGCCATTAAATGACATCCAGAGACTTTCACTCAGGAGCTGAAAAGCCCCCGTCCTATCACATTCAATTAGGCCTGCAGAATATTTGCTGAGTGGCTGATCCTGCTGGCTCGAGAGGTAGAGCAGACCACCTTGCCTTTGGTGGGGTAGAGAGGGCAGGGATGTCGAGTGGAGTTTCTGAGGTTGGGAGTGGGGTCGGGGCTGACCCCCATCTCCTCTGGAGAAGAGAACCCAGGAGAACCGGAGGGCATAAGTTCAAAACCTAATTATCCAGACAGTGGGTCACCCAGGCTTCCTTCCTGCATCCTGTGGCTGGGGTGTTGTAGGGAGGGAATCCAAGCTGCCAGTTTAGCTCACGGTTCACAACTTCAGTATTTGGTCATGGTGACAGCTGGTTGGGATTTTGGGGGTTCCCTGCCTCTTTTTTGCCTATGAGCTGTTCAGTATTGCTTCGGATGGTTGATGCTGGGCTTGACTGGGACATGTGTCTCGGAGAGGCCTGCCTGGTGCCTGAGGAGACTTCAGGCAGTTCTAAGCCAGGGCCCCTGCCTGAGGGGTGCCCAGGACAGCCCAGCGGGGCTGGTGCCAGGGGTCCCCAGTCCTTCCCACTCTGCCAGGTGGGTGGGGCCCCTCTGAGGCTTCCGTAATCCCATGCGGTGACTCAGGGGCTGGGCCATGGGGGGTTGGGGATCTGGGGCCTGGCCAGATGAACTGCTGTGGGAGGTCACGGCAGGGAGGCGGAAAGGGTGTCTTGCAGTAGGCTATGTGTGTCTGTCTGTCTGTGTGCTGAGGTGAGGGGCATCTGCGTGCTGGGCCTGGACCTCAGGCAGGCCTCTTCCTTCCACATTTCCCTACATCTTGTGCTTTCGCCTCACTGCCACTGGGCCTGGCGTTATTTCTTTGACTTCCTCTCAGCCCTGGTCCCTTCACTTTAATGCATCTTACTGCTGCCTTCATGTTCGTGGCTCGTGCTTTAAAACATCTCCCCACAATGCCCCTTGACTTAATGCCTACCCTTTCATCCCCCGGTGCCCTGCAGGGCACTGGAGGCCACAATCAAGACTGAAACCCGGGAAGCAGATGTGGCTCAAGCCCTTGGGCGCCCGCCTATCACAAGGGAGGTCCCGGGTGTGGGTCCTGGTGCCTCCTAAAAGAAGACGAGCAAGACAGCAAGCTGACGCGACGGGCTGGCATGGCGAGCTGATGCAACAAGATGACGCAACGAGGAAACACAATGAGAGACACAATAAGCAGGGAGCGGAGGTGGCTCAAGCGATTGGGCGCCTCCCTCCCACATGGGAGTTCCCGGGTTTGGTTCCCGGTGCCTCCTAAAAAAAAGAAAACGAGTAGACACAGAGCACACGATGAACAGACACAAAGAGCAGACAGTAAGTGCAAAAAACGAGGTGGGGGGGAGAAATAAATAAAATCTTAAAAAAAAAAAAAGACTGAAACCCCCTTGTGCAGCCTATGCCTTCTCTCTGACCCTTGTGGGATGGGTTGCTTCCCTCAGGAGGTGCTTGATTCAGATGTCGGGACATGGATTGTGGGTGTCTGACTCCTGATCTCAAGGACACTTTGCCTGTCCCTCCCACCCCCTTTTGCAACAAGCTTTCTCCCAAAAGCTGCCCTGGCCAACCCAGATGGTTCATGGCTGGGAGCCTTGGCTTCTGGGCCAGGCGGTGACATGTCATCTCGCGAGGCAACGAGGGGATTTCCCTGGCTCACCCCGTGAGACGCATGCGAGGCTGGCTCATGACACCTTTGGGCTAGGTGGCTGAGGTGTGGCACAGCACAGACCACAGCTCCTGAGGAGCTTTAATCTCTGCACAGCCCTCAGCTGCAGCCCTCTCCAGGGAAGAGGAGACCGCCTTGGGCTGCTGCTGCTGGCCAAGGACGCCAAGGGGCAGCAGAATGAACTTGTCCAACAGCCTGCCCCCCCAGCCCCCACCAAATACAGCAGGGCTTAAAAGTCTGGTGGTCCTGGTGAGGGCAAAGGGAATGTTGGTGAGCTGGTGACAGCTGCAAAGGCTCCAGGTCCAAAGTCAGAAGAAAGTTGATCTGTTATTAACGCTGGACCCTTGGCCAATTGTGCCACATTTCTGGGCCTCAGTTTCCTCATTTGCCGAGGGGGACTGATATGGCTGCTGCCCTGTCCACTGCACACCTTTGGGTGAGGCTAGGCTGGGAGGAAGGTCAAGAGGGCAGGGTTGGTTGGCGGAGAGGCTGGCTGACGGCAGCCCTGCCTGCCTGGCGTTGGGGTAGGGAGGAGGTGGATGTGGAAATTGTCATTTGCGGGTATAGAGCACACAGAGGTGGCTGCCTTTTCAGGTGCTAGAGGAAGTTGACGGGGTATGTTTATGAACTTGGGGGTGTGAGAATGTGCAGAGCCATGCGTGGGGGTGAATGGTTTGTCAGTGTGGATACCTGGGCATATCCCATACACAAGCGCACTCATTGATGGAAAGTCTGCGACACAGCGGTGGGTGTGAAAAAGGAAACAGGAGACAGAGGCGACCTCTTCCCTCTAGGAATTTATAGCCTCATGTTGGAAGGATGACCGATGCAAATGAAGGTGGGTTTATTAATCCAAAGAGAGATGGAAGCTGATGATGATAACTAAGGAAGTAGAGCAAAATGCAGGAGGATTGTGTAAGAAGATATTGGCACTAACTGGAGAGGGCAAGGGGTAGCCTTGACTGATGGAGAACAGCCCTCTGGGGTTATACATATATATATTTTAAAGATTTATTTATTTACTTTTTATCCATTTTTAAACATCCCCCTCCCCCCCCATTCTTTTGCTGTTTTTGTGTCCATTTGCTGGGCAATTCTCTGTGTCTGTTTCCCGCCCTCTCTTCTCATACTTCTCCTCCTGTCTTCACCGGGATTTGATCCTGGGAACCTCCTATGTGGGAGAGAGGCATTCTGTCACCTGTGCCACTTCAGTTCCTGTTTTTTTGGCACATCTCGTCTTGGTTTTTCCTTGTGTCACTCTCCTGTTACATCATCATCTTGCTGCATGGCTCGAGGGGCCTGACGGCGCACTTGCGCACAGGGCCTGGCGGCTCACGCGCCTTCTATATTTTTCTTTTATTTTTACCGGGAGGTCCCGGAGATCGAACCCAGGTCCCTCCATATGGGAGATGGACACCCAACCATTTGAGCCACATCTGCCCCTGCTCTGGGGTTATTTTGAGGAGCTTCTTGAGGCGATAAGCTGGGACTGGAGTTCTGAAGTGAGGAAGGCATCGGTTCTGGGGGCAGAGGAGTGTCGTCAGGCACAGGTGGCAGGCAGGGCCAAATCATCTGTTGGGTGAAAGTTGTGGGTGTGAATGATAAGTGTTAATGGGTCTCCTGGCCCTGTGCGGTGAGGAGGGGTGCGTGGCATGAGAGGCAAATGAATGCTGTGTACGCAGTCCTCTTCAGAAGGCATTGAGTTGGCGCCTCTGGAATACAGAATGCCAAATCCAAGGCTGCTGTGAGGAAAAGGCATAGAGAAACCATCGTGAAGCTGATGGGCGCAGGGGGTGGCCAGACTCTGGGTGTTGGGTGTGGGGGCTCGAGCTGTGAGAGAGGAGTTAGCTTGGAGGCGGAGGGTGGACGTCCGGTGTGTTACAGGCCCGAGATAATGCCAGCTCCGAACCTGGCGAGAAAAAGTGTGGCCTTCGGGACAAATATTAGTGAAACGGGGCGCGTCCTTGTCGGAGGGCGCCAGTCTTCAGTCTCTTTCAGCTTCAGAGTTCTTCCCTACCACTGCCCCACTCTGGACATGGTCATGCTTGAATCTTTGAACACCTCCCTCTTTCTCTCCCTGGCTCTCTCTGAGACCTTCGGTTCGCCAACGAGCTGTGGTGTGGTGAGGTCACACCTCTGTGGGAGCAGGGATGCTGTCCCTCTGGCTCACTTCTGTACCTACAGCTCCTAGAACGGTGCACGCATGAGGCATCTGGGATTGTCTGGATGAATGCAGGGGGCATTGGCGAGTCACAGCAGGCGTGGTGTGTGTAGCTGGTTGAGAAGTGCTTCCCCCAAATTTATGTCCACCTGGGACCTCAGAAGGTGACCTTATTTGGAAACAACCCTGCCGACACCTTGATTTTTTGGACGTCTGGCCTCCTGAGCCATGAGAAAAGAAATTTCTGTGGTTTTAAGCCACCCAGTTTGTAGCGATTTGTTTACAGCAGCCCTAGGGGAGCATGGCACAGAGAGGAAGGAGCTGTGCAAAGGCAGGGGGAGTGGAGTGGGCAGGCGGGATTTTATAAACTAGAAACAGGGTAGCTCTAACGCCCAATCCAGGGTCCTTGCTGTGGTCTTGACAGCCCTCTTCCCACAGATGTCTGGGTTTGGCCCGGTGAGTCAAGCCTGACCAGCTGCTCCCTGCATTTCTCTGACAGTACTCGGAGGTGAGGAGAGCTGGGTAAGCTGGGAGGAAATCTGTGTAGAGTCATTAGATTGTAGACCAACTAATCCCACCCCTTGTCTTGATGGTGGAGAAATTGAGACCCAGGGATGTTAGGTGGCTTGTCCAAGATCTTACAACCGGAGCATGGACTTCAAGATTTCCTCACACTGCAGTGAAGTCTTCTTCACCCTCAGTTAAGACCAAGCTAGAGTGTAGAGAGGATGCCTGGAGAGTATTTCACCCCCTGGGCTCTGAATGATGCCAAACACAGTCATGGAAGCTCAAGCTCCATTCTACACAGTCATGGGAGGCTAACCTAGAATGATCTCAAGCTCCATTCTCATTCTAAGCCTCTCATGTACATTTGGGGAAACCAAGGTCCAATGAGGAAAGAGACTCGAACCTGACTGGGTCAAGTTAACTGTCCTCAAGAGACGCTGCTTGGCCATTTCTCCTGTATGTTTACCTTTTTCCATCTGACCTCTAGAAGCTGTGCCTGCCTGTTCATCCAGGGCTGGTTACACCATACACTGTCCTCCACGGGTACCTTCCCATGAAAATAAAACTAGACCAAAGCATGCCCAGGGGCCTGTGTTCGTTGGCAAGGCTCCATGCCCCGGCCTCCCCAGGCCTCCTCTTGCCTGAGGTTCCTTGACTCCCCAAACACTGCCCAGGTACGTTAGAGAACGCCAGACCTCTAGAGTTCTCACATTGTGCAAGGGCCTGCCGTGTCTTCTTGTGCAATCACCCCTGGCTTCATCCATGCCAGACCAGGCCCTCCCTGCCTCATGCCTTGATGCCCCTGGTGGCCTCCTGTCCTCTCTTTCTTCTATCTCTGGTCTGCCCGCCACTCCAGATTCTCTAAAGAGAGATTTTGGTTCATTACTTCTCTAGTCAAGAGTCTCCATCGATTCCCCATGGTCTACCCATCAAAGGCACACCTCGGCCTGGCTTTCAAGGGCCTCCACAACCGTCCTCTGTTTATCCTTTCCTCTCCATTGCTGCCTTCTCACTGCCTTTGTGTTCTCCCCGGGCCAGACCTCCCGGCCACCCCCACTCAGTGATTTAAATCTCCTCCTTCTGTAGGTCCCCAGCTCACACCCCACCTCCTCCACATAGCCTCAGAGGCACATAGATTTGTAATCATCTAGCTCCAACCCCCAATTTCTAGATGAGGAAACGGGGGCCCAGAGAGGTTAATTGATTTGCCCAAAAGTCAAATCACTAGCTAGAGACTGGAAGTCAAGTTTCCCTCACCCTGCAGTGAAATACCCTTGCATAGTCCCTCGCTGAAGAGGGTGCTTTTTCCTAGGATGGGAAAGAATCTATCCTTAAGTCCACATGATTTCCAGTCTTAACTTATAGCCAGAATCACACAATTGCGTGCTTAATTACAAGCTGCTCGGCATTGTGATTTAGTTGTTTCCAAAAAGGATCGTCAGCACCTTGAGGACAGGGGAAATTTCCCTGTCATCCCTTGTGTCCTCTCTGAAGCCTCTGGCACTATGAGGCATATAGGAGGTGTTACATGGTGGGACCCTACCCTAGCCAGATCCTTCAGCTGGGAGAAGCATGTTCCCATCTCCATTTCTGGCAGCAAACCAACCCACTCTGCTTCTCCTGGAATCACCTTATGTTTTTCCTTTCCCTCTTCACCCACCCTTCAGGTGACTCTATGTGAGTCTTATCCCTGCTGGGACATTGGCCTTGTCAACCTGAAGTCTAGTGGTGGAGCTCAGAGGCACAATCTTATGTTATGAGAATCCCGTGTATGTGGGGGGAACATACACATACTGGTTCCCAGCCCTTAGCAACCACAATGCTGGCATGGACGGAAGGTGCTTCACGATGTCCCGGGTGAGAACGACAACCAGGGAACCGGAGAAATAGACCATGACCCAGGAAGTCATAGTTTTTTCTTCCTTCTCTCTTTCTATCCAAACATAAAAGGTAGTCTTTGGCAAAGCCTCTTAAATGGATTTATGGATTGGAGAGGTGCTGAGTTCTGCGGGCACCTGGGTAGGGTTCACCAGTGGAAGAATTGTGCCAACTCCATTTCCAGGGTGGCTTCTGCTCAGACCACAGCCTGAAGGGCTCCAGCACTCAACCAGGGCCTTTCTGGGCTCCCTGCTCCTCTCATCTGGGGCCTGGGGCATCGGGGGATGTAACAATACCGTGGCTGGCTTCCAAGTGGGTGGTTTGTCAGGGTCACTGGGTGAGAGGAAATGGCTGATGGCCACCCCCCCACACTCCTCCTCTTGCCAACCAGGGGGACATGCCCTTTGCACTCTCAAGTTATTTGCTCTTTCTACGTGATCTCCCCTTCCCTAACCTTAGGGAGGTGAGAGAGTGCACAGGGATTACTTTATTTCCCATTTTCCTGAAGAGAAATTGCAGGCTCGGAGAGGGGGGCGTGGCTTGCAGGTGAGTCACCTGTGGCATCGTGGCTGGTGGCCCGGTGTCCACAGCTTCTCCTGCTCCCGGCCTTGGCGGCAGGAGTACTGAGGCCAAGTGGACTAGGTTGGCCATTGGGAAGCTCTGGGGAGAGTGGGTCCTCGCCAGGGTCCTTGCAGGGCTCCTCAGAGAAGCTAGAGGAGGAGATGTGGCTGAAGAAGTTTTTGCCCCACCGGTGAGCAGGGAATGGTACTAGGAGATGGTACTGGCAGGCAGCGATTAACAGTCAATGCAGCCAGACTGGCAGGTTGGCATTCCAGGGCCCTCTTGCCCAGCTCAGACTCAATTATGGAGTACAATTACCTGCAGAGTGTTGTGGGGTATCTGCCTGCACATGCCATCTGAGGATACACTTACCTCCCTGGCTTTGGTTGTTTCCTTTGGGACCCTGACTTATATACCCACCCTTCCAGCCAAAGTCACCATCTTGGTCTGTGGGACTGACTTCTCTGGAGTGACCATATCAGAGGTCAACATCTCCTCTGGGACATCCCACCCATTCAGTTTCAGTCCCAAGAGACACTGCCCTGCGATCTCAGAGAGTGAAGGACCCAACTGCCCATGAGTGCATGGAGCAGCCAATTCCACCTCAGAATTCACCGTAGTTGCAGTTTAAAGGACAGGGAAAGGCCTTACCTCTGGTTCTGTTTGCTTTGGGCAGGAGAAAGATGTTCTTTCCGTCCTGAAGATAGACGAAGAACTGGTACCGATGGAAGCCAGTGCGTATTGGTGGAGAGGGAGGCTCGTAGGCTATTGGGAGTAAAAGGAAAATGGTGGGCCTTTCCATCCTCTACCTACCTAGGGCAGGTCCTCGTGGCTGCTCTAAGCAGGGGAAGAAATGCTGATTCTGTCTTTTCATGGTACTCTGCTGACCCTCCTGGGGCCCCAGAGGGGGGCTCACCCATTGTAAACAATTAGGATTTATATTTGGTAGGGTCCCATCTTCAGTGTCTTCATTTAAAAAATATAAACATATATATATGTGTGTGTGTGTGTGTGTGTATTTTTTGGTGGTGGTGAGGGGGTGGGATTGGTCCCAGAGGAAAGGCTCTGGGCTGGCTTGAAGGTCTTTGAGCCTGGCGTGGCTCCTGGGCCTTTCTGGGCCAAGGATGTTAGGTCTGTTCTCTTTTTCACTTTAGTCTACCCTGATGGTTTTCCTGCCTCAAGAGAAACCCACTTTCCTCTGTGTGTCTGGGCGAGTGCGTTTGGCAGGGTGTTTTTATTTATTTTTTCAGCATTTCCTTATGAACTCAATTCCCCAAGAAGCCAATTTCTTGGCTGGGTCCAGGGGATCTGGAAGTGGTTATGGGGGTGGGACTCGGTTCAAAGGTTTGATGATGGAAGCTGTAGGATCTGGGTGCTCTGGGCAGTGGGGGAGCCCATTCAGGCTCTTCCGGAGGCGAAGACTCATGTCCCTCCTCTTGGCTGCCTCTCTAGGAGGAAGGTCTTTTTTTGGGGAAAAGTGGGCTGGGGTCATTCCTTCCCCTTTCACCCAGGGTTTTGCCGACCTGGCCTGGGCTTTTCAAGCTGTGTCTATTTCCAAGAATGTGGTGCCACTTCCCACACCCCTTCCCCTCTCTTCCTCTCCCTTTCCAAGGAGGGGAGTCAGGACGGAGCCAAGAATCTTCCTGGGGTTGTGTGTTTGCAGTGAGATGCTGGTGGCAGGGAGTTTGGGTACTTTATGGCCATCTCCCTCTCCTCTTCTGCTCATTAAACAAGAAAGCAACTTGCTGTTTAGAGCTGTGTGGAACTCTTCCTCATTGTGCACTTCCGGCCACTAGGGCCTCCAGCGTGCCAACAGCCAGGGGAATTCCTGACTATTCATCTTTCCCTGAGTTTCTGGATAGTACAGCCAATGTGCATGTGCATGCTCAGAGCTGAGAACTGTGCAGGGTGTGCTGGGAGCCGTGTGAACTAGGTGCTCTGAGGCTGTTGTTCTTGAGGGTATCTGTCGTGTGTGTGTGTGTGAATGCAGGTAAAATCGGTGTTTCCCGCAAACACCTTCAATGCTGAGAAAGACTTCTGAGCATAGGTGGGTGCTGGAGTGTGTCCTGGTGTGCATGGGTGTGTGGAGGGCACCAGTGACCAGGCTGGCATTGGGCCAGGCCGGCGGGTAGGTGGGCCGATGAGTGTACTGGGATGCTCCACGCTGCTGACAGATGGGCGACCAAGGTTCTGTATGGATAAGCCTGAGCTTAGAATGGTACCATATGATTGGGAGTTAGTCCTTAGGGGAGTTGGAGACTTAGCTCCCTCCCCTCACCAGGACTTTCCTGAAGAAATCTCCCTAGAAAAGAAGGGCTGAGACGGGTGAGGAGGGAAGGGAAGGGAAGGGGTATACACTTGTTCAGCACCTCTGAGTGGGGCACTGGGCTAAGTGCTTTCTCTTATGGCATCTCATCAATCCTCACCACAGCTTGGCAGTGTGGGAGTTAGCTCCACGTTATAGACGAGGACACTGAGGCTCTGAGAGGCTCAGTTAGGCAGCCACTGAGTGGCAGAGCTGGGGTTTGAATCCAGGCCATTCTGGCACCAAAGCCCATGTGCTTCATCACCTTTGAGTAGAGTTGAGGGCTTCGGGCTGGTGGTGAGGATGGGGCTAGGCAGGAGAGGGCATCAGAGAAAAGGGAGGTCTACGCAACCTCATCGTGGGACTGGAGGCGGGTGAGTAGAGAGAGGAAGTGACGCCCCCAGTCTCCGCCAGTCATGCACAAACGGCACAGTGGTTAGGGGTATGAGGCAGCCGGCGTTTCAGTTTCATTCTCTTTAGAAATGGAGATATTGATCGTAACTGCCTTAAAAGGCAGTTGTGCAGATTATGTTGGATAATGCAAGGGGAGAGGGTCAATGCTTTGCATGTGGCTGGTGGTCAGTGAAGGTGGAGAATCATTATTAGGTTACATTATCCGGATTCTCATGATCAGCACCGTTGCCCTGGCTGGGGGCACACCTGAACCCCAACCCGGATTGGGAAAGGAGGCGCTGGAGGGTCTTACTCACGTGTCAGCACCCGGCCCTGAATCCTCCCTTTCTTCATATCAGCGCCCTGAAATAAGAGACAGATCTGGGCATGAGTCACTGCTGGGGTAGCAGGAGGCCTAAACCATCACACTTTAGTCTAAGTGGTTTCTGATGGGTTTGTCTCTCTCTCTCTGAGGGTGTGGGAGGAAGAGGAGGCAGACGTAGGGCTACTACTGGGAGACGTGGCTAGAACAGGGCTGTGGGAGTGTGGGACGGGTGGCTCAGGGGGCTGGGGGCAGAGACACAGTGATGGAACCCCCGACCTCTGGGGAATCCTGAGAAGACCCTTCTTTCAGGGGCACAGGACACAATTCACGATCTGAGAGGCCTGGTCGGTTCTAAGGGAGGAGCTGACGTTCTCAGAGGTTCACCAGGCAGGCCCATCCTCTCGGGAGGGAGGACCCCGGTTTCTTTGGTGCCTTCTGAATATTAGGCCAATGGCTTTCTGAGTAACCCAAAGGGAAAGGAAGGGTGGGAGGAGACTGATTCTGGGGGAGCTTCCTCCCCAGCCTCGACTTGACTCAGCCTACCACCCGCAGGCAGATTCTTTGGCCACTGGGACAGCCTCAGTTTCCCTCTTTCCCTTCCTTTCCCTCCCTCCTGCTCTCTGCTCAGGGTCTGTGGGATAATGAGGTGATCCCGGGGGCGGGTGCTAATTATTGTTTGCACAGGACTGGGAGATGCTCAGATGAAAGGGATCGGGGCTGGGCTCCTGGGTCTGTGGCACAGCTCGGGGGGCCCCGGGACATGCCAGGGATCCCTGCGGCCCCTGCGTGTGGGATTTTATAGCCTTAATGATGGTGATTAGCGTGGTTCTTCATTGATTCTGCCAACACCGAACTGTGCCTTTGGCCGCCTTTCCACCGAGCCCTTCTTAGTCGAGCCCCAGCCCCTGCAGCCTCGCAGAGGTGCTGGTCTGCGGGTGCTCACGGTGGATAGAGGGGGGTTAGGGTGAGAGCTGTGGATAGCACCAGCTTGAGGGGTTGGTGGGAAAGTGGGGGTGGGGGAGGTGAGATTACATCTCAGTTCTGGCTGGAGAAACTTCAGAAACATCCAGGCATGCCAACCTCTAGCTTGTGGTTTGCTTCTTACCAAACTCAAGGCCCATTCCCTCTTTGCAGAATCCATCCTGAGGTCCCCTTTAGGCTATGGCTTGTCCACCTGCTGTTCTCACTCTGAGAGTCCTTTGCCAGGACACCCCTCTCTTCCCAGGCTCCTTCCTAAAGGTTACGTTTGCATTCGGGGGGAGAAGGGGAAGGAGACTGTAGAGGGTTGACCCCTCCCCCATGAGCCCCTTCACACTTTGATCTCTTCGCCCCACCCCAGGGGAAACCTTTTCCCTTGAACTACATCCTTCTACCCTCCCTAACCCCATTCTTTTGTGTCCAGGAAAATCCCAGCAGCCTTCAGTTCCCCTGACCCAGTGGTGTGAGCTCTAGCTCCGCCTTGCCTCTCTCTCAACCAAGTCCACCACTGACACCCCCCATTTCGGGCCTTGCCTTATCCAGGGTCAACATTAGGCCCAGGTGTGGCCCCGTCCTGGGATGTGGGGTCACCAGGATGGAGGCAGAGCGTGTATAGGCGTCAGCCTACTTCCTCTCTTTCCGGTGGCCCTCTCCCCCTCGAAGCCCATCTCTTCTAACAGAGGAGGCGAGGACTCGAGGCCTGCAGCCCCTCTCTCCCCAGATAGCACCTCGGCCTGCCTGAGCAAAGATTGAGAGTTGGGGGGGCGGGGGGGGGGGGAGGATGAGCCCAGGAAGGCCTAGCCCAGCCTACCCTGCTCCCCAGCCGCCCCCTCATTCCTTTCCAAGTCAGCTCCAGCCAGCCGGTTTGTTTAAGCAAAACAATAGCAACCTAAACTGGCTGCCTGTTTTCCCCCCAGTTCCCCAGGGGCTTGGGTCCCACCCAGTGTGATCAGCAGGCCTCTCTCTTCTGTGTGCAAATGTTGAGATGGGCTGATGGTGGGGGCTGGGGGGCCAGCAAGTTCAGGGAGTTGGTTTGTCCAGCAAGATGTGGAAAGTCTGATTTGTCTGGTTGATTGGGGTGGGAAGGCTCTCCTTCCCCACCCTTTCCCTCTGGGGAGCGGTTTTTCTCATCAGCCCGGGGCCAACTTGGCAGAGATGTCCTCCAGCCCTTGGGTTGGAATCATCTAGTAAAGCCACCCGGCCCTGTCTGCCTTGCTTGGCTCGGCTGACTCTGAGCTCAGCTGAGGCAGCTGCTGGGGTACCTGTGGGCAGGGGGGCACGGATGGGGTCCAGAGTTGGGCAGCTGTCGAGACGCTGGCCCTTGCCGGGAGGAAAAGCAGTGCAGGACCTGGTGGCAGAAGGCTCCCTACATATTATGTGGTCAGGTGACTGTTACTCTGTCAGGGTGGGTTAAGGATGAGCTAAGCCCCTATTGGCTGCGGATGTGCAGTGGGGTATGGGGATGTGGGCTAAAATGTCTGCCATAGAATCAGACACCCACCGAGGCCTAAGAAAACTGAATTCAAAAACTGAGAACATCGAGCCCCAAAGAGGTCAGGGCTCCTTGGCCAGAGCCGTGTGGGCAGCGAGCTGAGGAGGCCAGCCTGGCCAAGGAGGAGGGGGCCTCAGCGACCAGCTCAGCCAGGGGTAGGTGGCACACCCTTGACGCTCAGTGCTGTCCTGGGCTTTTCCTAGGACATCATGATAATCCCATCACTCCTCTGGGGAACGATGCTTTCAGAAGGCTGCCATAAGACCCACAGATGTTACCTGGGGTGGGGGCTGTAGGGGAAATGGCTACGTCCCTCCTCCCCATAGGAAAACAGCAGCTCTCCCCAAAATACCTTGGTGGGTTAGACTAGCCTGTTTAGCCTGTGGCCACCTTAGGCAGCTGGATGAAATTCAGGGAAGGTTCAGGAGGGAAGAGCGGGTCCTGGGCAAGTCTGTTGTTCCAAGCTCAGCCTGGACTGAGCCAGGGCCCTGGAGAGTGGGGGGTGACCCCAGCACCTGAGGGATACTGACCCCACACCTGTCAACCTTGAGCAGAGAAGAACTCTGGGAGGGACTGCTGAGAGCTCACCCACAGCTCGGCCTTCCCTGCTCTGACCCGGCTGCCTCTACCTTCCTAGCCCCCCCAACCCACCAGCACCCCCAGCACTCCCCGCCCCTCCCCACCCCCAGCAGCCAGGTGTGCCGGCTCCTCTTTCAGAAGGGAAATCTTTCCCTTAGTGTAGCTGAGACAGGCTGACATTTTCCAGAGGAACTTGTCTAAATGCTAAGGTTTAAAAAAAGGAAATAATTACAGAAATTACAAACAGCATTGCAATAGTCAGGTTTCCGATCCTCAAGAACACTGAAAAGCACCAGCTTTCCGGATAGCAGGCTGTCAGGCCAGGAGCGCCTGAGGTGTCTGGGCGGTGTGCCTGGGAGGACCTTCTCACACAGTAGGGGGCCCTTCTGAGTGGCAGCAACTGGATGGCCTTAGGAAAGAAACACTTTTTCTTATCAGTGTCTTCTGGAAATGGGGAGTCTGGTACCCATTACCTGCCTAGCAAGGGATGGTGGTGGGTGGGGGGAAGGTGGAAAATTTGCCCAGTAGGACCTTCAAATCCTCAGGCTATAACAATAGTTTCTCCTTTTACTTAGAAGGTGATCCCTGGTGTGTGTGTGTGTCGGGTACTGAATAAGTGCATGATTGTGTGGAACAGGAGTAGGTACAAATTATTCTAATCTCAGAGAAGGAGCTCTACTTTATGGAAAACCTGAAGGAATTTGTGGGTTTATAGAACATGAGGCTTCCTTTCTGGCTTCTCTGTCAAACCAGGTTGGCATGTGAGACACTTAAGGAAAATTGGGGCTAGACTGAGCCTTGTAGCAACTCTGTTCCTGGACCGGGTGGGGCAGACCGTCATTCCAGCTTGTTGTGGTTGATTTGTCTCGGGGTCAAGTACAGAGCACAGTGCTGGAGTTCTGCTCCACCACTCTCATTTCACACTAGTAATGAGCTTCAGCATTTAACCCCAGAGCACTATCCACTCACAGAAATCCACTCATGCCAAGGGCCGATATCATTATGGTAGGAAACAAAGAGGCAGCATCTACCAGCATTTCAGCTTCTCAAGGGCCCAACTGCGTCCCATCCGTCTCTGGAGCCCTTGAGGATGCTTTGCCATAGTACAAGGAGTAGACATCGTCCATATCCTGGCCTGTCCCCTTGTCCTTTCCCACTCAGTGTACAGACCTGCTTCTCTGTTCTCTGGACTTCCTTGACCCCAGGGCCTGCCTTGTCACATGTGACACCTCCTGGCAACAGTCCTTAACCAATGACTGATGAGAATTCGCTTCTTAGCTGAGTTGACTCCGAGAGGCATATTTTATGCTGACTCAAGGTACCCACAGTGGAACTTGTCTGATAACAAATCCTTCATTGGCTGCCTTCTCTTTCCAGTCTCACCCACTCACTTAAGGGTGTTTTCCTTGTGTTGACTTGAAAATGCACTACTTGTACTAGAATCCTTATCTCAGGCTCTGATTCTGGGGGAACCTAGCCTAAGGCAGTAGGTGTCAAAGAGACAAAAGTTGAAAGAAGGAAGAGATGAGTGAAGCCTTTGTTGAAGATGTCACAGGTAGCGGACCTCGAGGCTGAGACTGTATGCCTGGCTCCCTGGCCTGGGCTTTGCCGATGGGACCCTGCAGCTGCCACCTGGTGCTGGCTCCTTCTGCCCTGCTGGGCCAGGCCTCTGAGTTCCCTGCCAGAATTGGTCCTTGATATTTTAAGCCCTTGGGAAAATTGTGGACAGATGAGCCAAGTAGATGAAAATCACCTCTATCCTTTGTTTCTTGTCCCCATGGGGGGTTGGGAGAGTGAGGGTCCAGTGCTCCTCCTCCCCCTCTGGGGGACCCCTTAGGTCAGGGCTCTTTGAGACTCAGTGTCCAGATTTGGGTTGTGAGGTCTGGTGGGTGGGGTAGGGCCCTGGCTCAGCCATAGTCCCAGCAGGGAGACTGGGCCCAGTTTCTTCATTCCCCTTCAATTACCTACAGCCGATGACCCGCCCACCTGGGCGGCTGGGAAGGCCCCAGGTACTCAGGCTTGCTGACCTCTGGAGCAGAGGGTCAGCAGCACATTTCCTGGAGCGCGTGCAAGATGATTTAATCTCTTTACCCACCTCCTCCCATATGGACGGGAGGAATCAAGCCTTCCTGGCTGCTAACCCCAGTCAAAGTGGGAAGTTTCACTTTTTGATCTCTGGGGGTGGGTGTGTAGGGAGGTGGGGGGAATCAGAAGAGTCTCTAACTTGAAAAGGGAGCTACAGAAAGGTGTCTGGAGGATAAGAAGGGGGAGGGAGGAATGAACACAACAGAGCACTTGGGGGGGAAATGGAAAAAAGGGAACATTGAAACAGAGTTCCCGAGCTTTCCGACACTGGTACCAAACAAGAAAGCTCCTTGCTGTTTTGCACAGCTGCCTGCAAGCTGCCAAGTGGCAAAGGATCCAGGAAAAGGCACAGGATTGGAAAGTGCTACCCAGCAATCTGTGTATTCTGCAATTAACAAGGGGGAAGTGAGTGGAAGGTGACTGATGGCTCCCAGGCTCTGAGATCCCCAGGGGCTGCGGCTGCCAGGCCCCCCAACGCCAGCCGAGAGAAGATGCAGTCAGGGAGACTGGTGGCTGCTCAAAAGGAAAGGCTTTGAACCCTATGGCCTGGCTCTATTGCCCTGGGGCTGGAGAGAGGAGGGACAGCCATTGAGGTGGGTGGAATGAAGTTCGTGGGTAGTGGTAAGAAGGCGGCACCGACCTGAGCCCTCCTGGGAGTTGAATGGTTCTAGGCTCCAGCGTGCAGGATGGCCAATTATTTTGTGCACCAGTTTCCCTCAAGAGTTGTCAACGTTAAAGACCCGATTGGGGGAAGCGGCTGTGGCTCAATCAGTAGGGCTCCCGTTTACCATATGGGAGGCCCCGGGTTCGGTTCCCGGGGCCTCCTGGTGAGGGCAGGCCCGCCCGCACGGCGTGGTTGGCTGACCCAGCGAGCACAAGCAGCAAAGGGGGGATAAATGAATAAATAAATAAAATCTTAGGGAAAAAAAAAAAAAAAAAAAAGGACCCGATTGGCCTTTTCCTGGCACCCTTCATGGGCAGTGGGGATGGCACGGTGGTGAATGTCATCTTTAGAATGTGCCAGATGGGGGAGCCAATGCAGCTCAGTGGCTGAGCTCCTACTTCCCATGTATGAGGTCCAGGGTTCAATCCCTGGTACCTCCTTAAAAAAAAAAATTCCCTATCATTGGGAGTGGATGTGGCTCAAGGGGTTGAGTGCTTGCTTCCCACATGGGAGGTCCCAGTTTCAGCCCCGAGAGCCTCCTAAAAAACAAACAATCAAAAAACCCAACAAAACAATAAGCAAACAAACAAACAAACAAAACACCAACTCAGGGGAGCCTATGTGGCTCAGTGGTTGAGTGCCAGCTTCCCACATACGAGGTCTGGGGTTCAATCCCCGGACACAGTATCTCAAAAAAAAAAAAAAAAAAAAAGTGCCAGCTGATGGGCAGATCCTTATATGTTGACATAGATTGGCAACAGGACCCCTGGATTTTGATTCCTTGTTTGGCTTCAAATCTGGAACTAGTTATTTCCCTGAGTATCCTAATGCCAAAACGGGGTGGGGTAGGGTATGGCTAAGAGGGAATGATTTGCTTCTTGGAGCAAGTAGTTGCCCAGGATGGGAAGAACTTCACCCAGAGCCTGGCTACTCTCCATGATACAGGGTTAAGATGCAAAATTTCCCGAGGCCAAGGTCATGGTTGTCAGCAGCTTGGAAAGTACAGGCTGTCCAGGCCCTTTGTTCCAGATCACTGGGGAGGGTGCATGGTTCTTGAGTAAGTCACACTGTCTTGCACCTGTGTGTGAGGTAGGGAGCACTGAGTTAGCCCTGAGGAATGATGGCTGGGTAGATAGGTAGATACATGAATGAATGAATGAATGAATGAAGTTCATGGGACCCTGCAGCTGCCACCTGGCCCTGGCTCCTTCTGCCCTGCTGGGCCAGGCCTCTGAATTCCCTGCCAGAACTGTTCCTTGATATTGGTCCTTGGGAAACTGCAGACAGATGAGCCACGTAGATGTAAATCTACCCATGGTCTAGTGGGGGCAAATAACTCAACAAAGAAATAACTCTTTTAGGGGCTTGAGTAATAGAGACCTATATGAAACGCTGGAGGAGCAGAGATGAAGGAAGACGCAAATGCTTGGGGGTGTTGAACAGGGAAAGCTATTGAAAGGAGGCCATGCTATATCTGGGCCTTGAGGGATGTGTAGGAGTTTCTCAGCTTTCCACCGGGCAAGATGGGGAGGGGCCGGGCAGCTTAAATTGAGGAAACTGTATAATAATCAATGTGTATTTGTGTCAACGAGATGTAAAAGGATTTCAAATGACTCAACTGCCTGCTGAAGCCAGAACCAAGTCTTTGCATTTGGAATAGGCTTGAAATAAGGTTAGAGATGTAGGCCAGAGTAAGGCTTGAAAGGACTTGTAGGCGATTCTTAGGATTTCCGAGAATCAAAGCCATTAGCAACCTACACCTTCGGTCCACAGACCCTAGGCATGGCTTTTTCTGTTTTCCAAATGCTCAGCAGCTGTGTCCCAGGAGGGGCATCAGAGCAGTCTGGCAGAGCCGCCTCTCTAGTTGAGAAAGAATCTGGGGGCAGCCAGGCTTTGGGCCATTGACCACCTGCAGGTGAGAACAGGATGCAGGGTGAGTCTGGGACCCCCAAACCCAAACACCTCCCTTTTACAAAAAGTAAACTTACAACCTTTTTTTTTTTTTTTCAGGACATGAAAGTAATATTTGTTCATTATAGAGAAAAAATGTTAAAACATAGAAAAGCACTAGAAAGGAAAACAACAACAACCCCCCCCCCCCCCAATCACACCATGTAGAAATAACTGCCCTGAGAATGTGAGGGCTTCCTTCTTGTATTTGGGTCCCGAAGCGTCTTGTCATACAGATGTCAGCTTTGAGCCTCTGGTGCTCTGCCCTTGGGGGGCCTCCTGCTTGGGGAAACTTGCCTAAGCTCAAAGAGGGGCTTGAATCACAGGAGATGGCAGAGCCACCTTCTTTGACCCTTGCCTGCCATGGGATTACCTGTGTTACCTGGATGTAGCTTGGGGCTAGGGTTAGGAGGAGGGTGGGGAGGATAAAAAGGAAACAATACAATGTGTGCTCTTATTAAACTGGCTCCACTTTGAAATAGACAAGAAATATCAGGATAAGTTGAAAACAAATATCATGAGCTGATCAACTGTCATATATGCGCTGGTGTTAGTGACTGCTATTTCTAATATGTGAATCCTCTACCCTTTTCTTTCTTTTTTTTTTTTTTTTTTAGGTCAGGGGAATGGGGATTGAACCCAGGACCCTGTATGTGGGAAGCCAGCACTGAGCCACATTGGCTTCCTTGAGTTGTTTTTTTTTTTTTTTTTTTTTTTTTTTTTTTTTCCGTTTGTTTTGCTTTTTGCTTGTTGTCTGTTTCTGGTTTTTCAGGAGGCACCAGGAACTGAACGGGGGAGCTTCCATGTGGGAGGCGGACACCCAACCGCTTGAGCCTCATCCGCTCCCCAAATCCTACACTTTTGATGTAACTTTTCTGTAATCTAAAACTTCTTTAAAAATAAACTTTATTGTATGGAAAAAAAAAAAAAAAAAAAGATGGCATTTCAGGATACATGGAACAAAAGCTCAAGTTTCCGCTAGCGACAGGTCGCTGGAGTGCCTCATTTATCTGGAATCATGTAGGGAGTTGGGCAGTCTTTACCAGTACGTTCCCTGCTATCTTGAATCTTAAATTTTCAGCTGCCAAACTCCTTTTGTCTTAAGTATTTGGGATAGCAATCTTATCAAAACACGAGTTCTTGTCTTAGACTACGTGAGAACGTCTTATGCCATTTTCAATGCCATTGTGTGCCCCTATTACAGCACCAGTTTGCAATGTTGAAGAACAAATGACAGGAACGGGCTGTTCAGCTTTCTACCTGTTCAAACCTCCCAAGGGGTGATAATTGAATATTTATGTGGCAGTCATGACATAAAGAAAGGGGTGCCACCCCTTGTGGAGTGCCTACAGTGTGGTCGGCATTCGGCCAGGCTCTTTCCGTCACTTTGCTCACTGAGTTCCTGAAAAGTCCCCTCTCAGCCGCAGAGACCCATAAGAGACCCCGAATTTGGAGGGCCAAGGCTTTGCTCTGCCCAGCGCTCTGGTTTCTGGCAGCCACGGAACTAGGGAAATTGTGCCATCCAGTTAAAAGCAGTTAAAACACAGCCGTTCTCAAGGGTGGTCAGGGCTTTCGCCCAGTGTCATTACCAACGAGCTATGTGACTTTTGAGCAAGACCTTAATCTCTCGTCGTCTCGATTCCCTTACCTGTGAATAGGCGCTGCGGCTGCTACCTGCTCTGGTGTCCTCACAGAGTTGTGAAGATATTAGGAAATGGACTATTCTAGAGTCCCACACTGCCGGCCAAGGGTAAGGGTCCTTACTGGACCCGTTCCCCATCTCATGTCCGGAATGAAGCCTGAGTGGGAGAAGGGAAGGGGCTCAGGGGCTGCAGGGGGAGTGTGCGGGGTGGGGGCCGCTGGGGGGCGTGGGGAGGCCTCGGAGCCCATCCTCCAGGCTCTGTTTTGCTGTGACAGGCCCAAGAAGGTTCCTGGCAGGGTCAGCCTCATGAGGCTAATGGCTCTGCTGCGGGCTCGGAGGTTACTCAGCTGTGAATGTGGGGGCCCGTCCTGCTGGGTCTGCACGTACCCAGGGCACGGGAAGCGGGTAGCACATAATGTTTGTTAATATGCCTTGATGAGGGGCATTAATATCTCTTAATGGCACCATCTGAGCTCAGCCTCCTCCTTCCTCTCACTCCTCACTCTTTTCTCTTTTCCCGCATCCCCAGGACACATACACACACAGATATGTAGAGACGGAGGGCTAGGAGAGGGAGAACTGCCGGAGCCATCCTCCTTTAGCTCCTACCCAAGGAGGAGGGGACTTGGGGGTGGGTGGGGAGCCACTACGGGGACCGGACCCTTCAAGCTTCCTGGGTGAGGGAGGAAGGAGCCTGCTTCTGGCTCTACTGTGGGGTGGAAACTTGGCCAGGGACTGCTGGGCAGTGGGAGCAAAGGGAGCAAAACAAGTGACTGAACTTTTCCCAAATTGATGGGAACAGCATCGGCAGGGGGTGAGATAGGAAAAGTTGGAGCTGGGGAGGGGCTTGGTTACTTGATGGAAGCAGGAAGGGAAGGAGGAGGTTTGCAGGTCATTCTTAGGCTGCGGAGGGGCTGGAGTAAGAGGCAAGGTGGGGGGGGGGACACACATGAGTCACACACCTGCCCGCTCACCTACACGCCCTCCCTCTCCCAGATGGCCTTTACACTTGGGGGTATCTCAGGGGCAGAGCCTGATGGGGAGAGCCAGAGGAAGGGGGCATTTGGGAAGGGGGGTGGATGGAGAGGCTAAAGCTTGGGCTGCGGCATTAGGAAAAGCGAGTGTGGGAATTTCCAGGCCTCTGGCAGGGGCCCAGGACAGACATGTGGCTGATTAGGACTGAGGTCGGTGAATAAGAGCTGAGCTG
This sequence comes from Tolypeutes matacus, assembly GCA_026826555.1. Taxonomy (NCBI): domain Eukaryota; kingdom Metazoa; phylum Chordata; class Mammalia; order Cingulata; family Chlamyphoridae; genus Tolypeutes; species Tolypeutes matacus. The sequence goes on along the minus strand of JAKSZT010053830.1, from coordinate 1,269,394 downwards.
GTCTGTTACCCACTTAGAGTCTGAGTCGATGGATGGTGATGCCAGAAGAAAGGGGCAGACGTGGAGGGAGAGTGGCAGAGAAGGTAGAAGCATCTGTCTTAGGCAACCAGGAGGCCAGGGTTTCCCCTCCTCACCCTGCCTGCATCCCATGGGCCATCCGTAGGAGGCTGCAGGTCCGTTGGCCCTCTGCAGCCACGGAAAAATTAGGAAACCGTGCAGTTAATCCTCGGGCCAAACAGGGCTTGGGAAACTGCAGCTCAGCTGGAGAGGAGGGAGCTGTGGGGCCAACTCCTCCGCCTGGTTCTTATCACCTTCCATCTCTCAGCTCCAGCATCCAGTCTTTCTGGCTAGGTGGCTGCTGTCCCAGAGGAGGGGAGGAGAGGAGGACCTGGGAAGAACCAGTAAGCTGGGAGGAGGCTACCCCACCAGACCTCACTCCCCAACTCCAGCTGGCCAGAGGTGGCCCAACAGCTTCCTAGCACCTATCTGGCCTGCAGAGTGGTCTGGTGTCTGGAACCCCACATCACTGGACTCACAGGGTGGCTGCAAGAGCTACAGGGGGCTCTGCCTGGGTTCTATGGGAGAGACACAACCTTCACAGGCTCCTGGGTTCTATGGGATAGACACAAGCTTCCCAGGCTCCTCTGGAGGCTTCTCAGAACATCAGGCTCAGCTGCTTCCTCCAGCTCTTGGCCCTATTGCTCCCTCCATCTCCCCTCTCCCCAGGCAGTCCCCCCAGACCCTCCCTTCCCTCTGGTGACACCAAGAAATAGTCAGTTGTCTCTGGGCTACTCTGTCCTCCCCAGGGACCAGCCACAAGATGAGGGTGGTCCTTGAGAAACCCTGGCCATGGGGGAACAGGCACCCCAACCACCATGAAACTCTGCTGTGGCCTCTCTTGGGGGAGCTGGGGGCAGTGGGTGGGAGGCAGATCCCTGGGGTCTCTTTTCTCTGCTTTGTCTCCCTCCTTTGCTCTATTTTAGGCCTCCATCCTCAGCTCTGGGGGAGAGATAAAGCATAAGCTGTTCTTTTGAGCCTCCTTCCTCCCTCCCCACCAAAGGGCCCAGTTCAGCAGAGTCTGGGTCATTGGCCTGGAGCTGCCTTGTGAAAAGAGGGAAGGAAGGTGGGAAAGAAAGTAGGAAAGGACGAGGGGAGAGGGACTCCCTGGAGGCGAGCGCTGGGTTCAGGAATTGTGAGCAAGAAAAGATGCTGCCAGGGTTGGAGGCTCTCGTGAAACCCTGAGCTCCTTAGAAAGTGTGACGACAGCACAGATGACCTAAGTGCCATTCACATCCCATCTTGCTCTTTTCAGCGGGACCCATAGAGAATTTGCTTCTCAAAGTGTGGTCCTGGGACCCGCTGCATCAACATAGCCTGGGAGCTTGTTAGAAACACAGAATCTCGTGTTTCACCCTAGAAGAAGTGAACCAGGATCTTCCTTTGAACAAGAACCGGAGGAGACTCGCATGCATGTGAAAGTGTGAGAAGCACTGCCCAGCGTCCTCCTCTTGGGGGCCCGGGGGCTCATTTCCCTGGGGTCTCTGGACGGGGGGAAGGGGACTTCTCATCGGACTGGAGGTGGCAGCAATGGGAGGCATCGTCGAGTGCTTGTCCCTGATGAGATCTGGCTCCTTTCCTGTCCCTTCGGGGCTCTGGAGATCCCTTGGAACGCCCTTGCCCAGGCAGGCCCTGCTTGACCTTTAGGTTTGAGGTGGCCCAGCTCTCAGGTCAGACTGTTTCAAACTGCTTGGGCTCCTGGGTGGTCAGGGGAGGTGGGGGACCTGGAGGGGTCAGAGGCCCAGTGTGTCCCTCTCCTTCCCTTTGCCGCTTGCTTAGAGCCGAGATAAATAGCCCTGAATGGGTGATTCTCTTGGCAACGTTTGCTGTTCTGAGTTCCTGGGGGGTTGTGATGCAAGGGAGACTGGGAGACAGCCAAGAGGGCCCCTTCCACTGGTGGATCCTGTCTGGATGGGTGCTGCAGGAGTGGGGTAGGAGGGTGGTCTGGATAGACCCATTGGGGCTCCCTTCCTCCAGATCACACTCCCCATCCCAGACCCGATTTGAGAAGGGGAATGTTTGTTCCCCAGGGTTCAGGGATCTGAGGAAGAGACCAGAAGGAGGAGGCAAGAGAGCCGTTTCTCTTCCTCGTTGCCTGTCCTCTGGAGCATGAGTATGGTCCCAGTTTACAGGCTCACATCCGCTTTAGGGGCCCTGATCCCAGCAGGAGGCCTGCAGCCAGGGGACTCCCTCAGCTTTCTCTCCTTAGAGCTGCCCACGCCGTTTCGCTCTTCCTGACCGGCCACGATGCTGCCCTCACGTTCCCTGGCCATGCTGGGGCCTTCGCTTGCCACTTGTCCCTGCCTGTCTGCGTCAAGCCACACACGTTCACTTGTCTGGGCCAAGGGGGCAGTGAATGTGGGCACACCAGGGCTCTGTCGGGGACCAGGACTTCCTCTCCTGCTGTGTTAATTTTCATAGTGCCCCGCAGGCAAATGCCAACCTGGGGAGCTTGGCAATTACAATGAAAAACAAAACAAAACAACAACAACCAAGACTGAGCTCAATAAACTCCACCCTGACCTCACAGCTGGTCCCGTCTGACTCTGGAATGTGTCAGGGGCTGGCAGAACCCCAGTTAGGGGAAGGGAGGTCTATGGCCCTCTCCAGCCAGGCCAGCTGAGCCTTTAATGTTGGGGTGCATCTGGGAAGGGCAGCCCCACAGGTCTGTATGGAAAGGTTTGTGTGCACAGGAACCCCTGGCGGGCAAGAGAGCTGGGTTCAGGGCAGTTTGTGGTGCTTGGCTTCCAGCCCTGATGGGAAACATCATCAGCTCTCAGGGTGTGTTGAAGTGAGTCTTTTGCACAACCTTGAGGAGGGCCCAGTCATTCCAGGTGCCACTGCCCAGGGGCATGAGAAGATGGGGGGAAAGGGGATGGGGTGACGGCAGGGAAGAAGCCAGAAGGGCCCCGAGCCTTGGCCCTCCACAGCTGCTGTTTCTCCAAGCCTCCCAGTCTGCGGTCCATACTCCCTCCTTCCCGTCAAAAACCATGGTGGTTTAGTCCAGGGGAGCCCCGCTCCCCCATCTGGCTGGGCCTTGGAAGCCTTCCACCCTGGGAGTCTGGGATTCTGGGATGCCAGGCCAATCCCTAGGCAGAGACAAACTTCTCCTTAGAACTTTTGGTTGTGAGAGTGCTTAATTGCCCTGTTGTCTGAGGCTGCCGCTACAAGCAAGGGGTCTTTAATGAATGCAGATGATGGCTGATTAATCTGCCAGCTCTGGAGCCCCCTGCTCCTCTCTGTGGGGTCTGGCCACGCTCCATTCAGCCTGGATGGCCTGCACCAGCGGGGTGGGCTCCAACCGATTACAACTGGCTGGCACTTCCAGCCCTAATGGGAGGGGCAGCCAGCCCCCGCCCCCCTCTGCCCCATCTGCTCCCCTGAGCCTGCTGTCCTGTCACACATGAGGCACTCTCAGGATTGGCCCTGGGGAAGTGGGCTTGCCCCCGATGGACTTGTTGCGAGGTGCTCCCCGACAAGTGATCTGGTTACCTGTCTGGGGACAGGAAGGGTGCATGTGACAAGCTGCTCAGTGGGATTTTTGTGAAAGGATTAAATTTAGGAGGTCAACAGGGACCACTGCCTAGAGGATGGCAGATTTATTTTAAAAAAATATCCCTCCCTGACTATGTCTGCAAATCAGGTCATTTGCCCTGTAGGAGAAGACAGAGAAAGAATAGGGACGATGAGAGAGTCCCTGTTTCTATCCCAGTTCATACACTCTGCCCTAGCTCCTGGCTGGTATCAACTCAGCTGATGTTTTTTGAGCTCTGCTATGTGCTGGGTTTGGGGGCGGGGTGGGCTAGTCTGGCAGGGAGCCTGAGAGGAGGGGGCAGGAGGAAATAGGAACAGATTCTCTACTTGGTCCTGGTGCTTGGCAGGGGAAGGGGTGGGAGAGCTGTACATCAAAACAGAGATGCCCCCTTATTCCAGACTCAACTTATTCCAGGCCCATCCTGGAGTAGCCCCAGGACCTTATCACCTCTTCCAGGAGCTCCTTGACACCGCCCCCTTTGGGCTGCCTGGCTGCTAGGGAAGGGAGCACTGAGGGTGGATGAGTGTGGAGAGTCAGGCCTGGGAGTGGAGGCCCTTGACCCTCTCCGGGGCAGGACCCCCTGCTGGAAGCAGCGCTCCATTTCGGGAGAGAAACCCGCTCAGTTTCTACTGCAGTAAAGGGGCCCGGAGCGCTGTCTGCAGCCTCTAATGACGGGGTTGGGGTGTAATGAATATCTGTGTCCTCATAAAACAGCCTAATGACCGCCCTCATTTCATGTAGCTCCTTTCATCCTCACTCATTCCCAAACCAGAAGGCACCCATCTAGGGGTCTGAGGCCCAGAGCCTGGTAGCAGCCACAGACCCGCTCAGCTGTTTGGAGTGGAGGGCAAATCGGTTCCTGAGCCCGAGGCGGGAGGCTGCCTTTTCCTCCTCCATCCCTGATCTAGTTGAAACAGCCCAAGGAATTTAGTTTGGTGGCTGACAATGAGCAGCCTTAGGAATTGGGCAGGGGATGGGAAAGGAGGAAGTGCCTGCACCCTGATTCTTAAGCACAGTGTCAACACTTCTAACGCGGGGAGGCGGAGAAAGAGCACTTAGCACCCGCTGGCTGCACCACGCCCCCTTCCTCTGTTCCCTGAATCATCCAGTGTCAGCCTCAACACCTGAGAAGCCCTAGACTTGGAGGGAGGTGCTTCCCCTGCTGATTCACCAGAAACACCTGTGTTTTGCTTGGGAGGTCTCCGGCTCGGGGGACTAGCCAAGCCTGACCCTGTTTGGCTTACAGAAGCTGGGTGAGATCACAGCCTGGGGGTTGTGGCTGCGAGCCAGAGTGGCCTGCTAGGCAGGGACTATTTTTAAAGCCATCCTTGCCCCTGTGTTCCCAGGACTAGCTCCTTGAGCCACTCAAGTTGTTCTTGGCATCCCCCCTTTCCCCTGATTTGGTTGTAGAAATTGGGGTCAGGGGAACGTTCAAATCACTGGAGATAAAATGTGTAGTGAGAATAAACAGTCTGATCCCCTTGCCAGAGAAAAGCCCCCCTGGGGGAGCAGGGAGTCTTGGTGTCCGGTAGTATTTGGGATGGTGAGACAGGGCCCAGCCCTGGGATGGCCAGAATTAGAGAGATTCCCAAGCCCTCCTTCCCTGAAGCTCCCTGAGAATGGAGAGACAGGCCCATTTACTTTCCCTGAAGTTCTGGAATTGGGCACCATGGCAGGGTCTGCCAGTGACAAGACACGCAAGCATGAGTCAGGGCCCAGCCGCAGTGTTCCCACCAGGCGCTGGCCCAGCCCTACCTCTGGGTGATCTGTAGATAACTGGGGTCAATGGAGAGCCAGAAGATCCCAAGAACGTGGGTTCCTAACTGACCTCCCATTCTCATACCCCTTTTCTTGGAAACAAGCTCCCTCTTGCAAGGCAGGGCAGAAAAAGCACCATCTGGGTCCCATTTCAAGTTTCTCAGCTGAGGGCATGGGACAGAGATTGGACAGGGCCAGGTCTTTTTTTTTTTTTTTTTTTTTTTAAAGATTTTATTTATTTATTCATTTATCCCCCCCTTGCTGCTTGTGCTCGCTGGGTCAGCTAACCACGCCGTGCGGGCGGGCTTGCCTTCACCAGGAGGCCCCGGGAACCCGAACCCGGGGCCTCCCATATGGTAAACGGGAGCCCTACTGATTGAGCCACAGCCGCTTCCCAGGGCCAGGTCTTAAATGCTTCCTTTGGAAGAGTGGGGAGCAATCAGGTGATGTACCTCCCTTAGAGGTGGTGTGACTATTATTAGATAGTAACAACAACCCTCCAAGACAGTGATTCTGACAGGCACTTTCACCCCAGTGTATCATCCAATTCCCCTTCACAAGGAGGTGGAAAGGGCACAGATTATTAGCCCCAATTTGCAGGTGGGAAACACAAGCCTTTGAGAGGTTAAGTGATTTGCCCCAAGATTATATTCCAAATTGGCAGCAGATTCGGGAATGGAATTCAGGTGCTTGGCTCATGAGCTAAATCTCCTGACTCAAAGGCTAATATTCTTTTGCCTACACCTTATAACAAAGGGAACTATGTTAGGGAAACCAATTCTGAAGGAAAGAGATGATTTCTTTCCCCTTGGCTGGGATTTCTCTGGTTACCCCAGATGTTCAGGTGCCTGGAATGAAGGACCAGTCTAGACTGTCAGAGTTCTCTCTTGGACCATGTCCAGTCCTGGGACAGAAAGTTTTCTGGCCAGGGACTGGCCACTTTCTCCAGAGCCCTCTTGAGTGCCCTGAGTGCCACGGGGGTGAGGGCTGAGGGGGTGTGGTCTCTGGTGAGTCAACACTTGACCAGCCATGGGTTCCTCAGGGGCACCTGCAACCCGATGGTGAAGTGAGACCTGGAGGGTCGTGGGGTGGTCAAGGTGATTCAGGGAGGGTCTGGAGCCCAGTGGCTAGAGGTTTTACCCACCCAAAGCTGGGATGTCTCCTCAGGGCAGAACAAAGTGGGAGAAAGTGACAATATGGATTATTCATGGTTTCGGTGTCTATTGAATTGAATCAAGGTGCTGTCTCTGGCTTGGAAAATGCACTCAACTTGTAGCAGGAGAAGTGCTCTCATTTCACTAGATCTAGCCCCCCACCCCCACCCCAGAAGTGAACTTCAAAAAGGACCTCAGGGTCATTCTAGTTGGATCTGCCCTCCCAATGCAAAGAGCTCAGGGTGTCTCTCTGCTAATTCAGATGCTCAGGTGTGGGATAGTGTAGGTGGGGAGAGGGTGGTTATTCTCCTCCCAGCTAGGGCCAGTTGGTTAAAGCTCTGCCATGGGGGAAAGCCAGAACTCTCTCCTCTTCCGTTCCCTTTCCTTCCCTACCCATCCTTCCTCTTCTCTCTTACCCCAGCCCCTCATCCTCTCCTGCTCTCTCTCCTCTCTCCAGTCTCTTCCCTTTCACTACTCTATACTTCCCGCATCTCTTCTTTCTCTTCCTCTCTCTTCCCCTCTCCTTTCTTCACAGGGGACCTCAGCCTCTCTGTAAGGAAACAGATTTCTTCAGACTATCTGAGCCTCCAGTCTGCCTCCGTCCAGGTCAGTGCTGTCCAACACGACGTTCTGTGGTGCAGGAAATATTCTAAATCTGCACTGTCCAATATGGTAGCTGCTAGTCACAGGTGGCTACCGAGCACTTCCTAAGCACCAAGTGCTGCTGAGGAACTCAGTTTTACATTTTATTTCGTTAATTCAAATTTAAATAGCCACCCGTGGCTAGCCGCTACTGTATCGGACATCTGAGCTCTAAACAATCACTAATGATGGGCTCCCAGGAGGACCTCGGTGGCAGCCCCCACCCTTGTCCAGGCTCTCCCTCCCTCCCATCCCCAGGTGCTTTTGTGCCCTGCCCCCTGATCCAGGACCCAGAGGCCTAGGTTCCAACCTTGGGCAAATCATCTGATCTGCAGGCCTCAGTGGCCGCTTCTGTAAAATGGTGACAACAGTTTCTTGCGCGTCTCAAAGTTTCCTTCCAGCTCTCAGGCCTGTCTTTCCCTGGGCAGTAGCCTGCTATGATCAGATTGGGCCAGCTAGTGTGAGCAGCGGGGCAGGAGGTGTGCATGTCTCTGTGTGTCTGTGTGTGTGTGTGTCAGGGGAGGGGGGGGCTCTGAGGGGCAGCAGTGGGAACTTAGGGGACCCTGCTTGTCCATCTGATCCTGCCTAACTGAACAGCCCGAGACTAGGAAAACGGCTACTGCTCCACGGTTAACGAGAGGGCTCCCTGGCCCGGGCTGTTTTGACGATGCCCCAGACTTCCTCCTTTGCCATAAAAGTCTCCCGGAAAACCTTCCCACAGAGGCCTCAGGGGCTTTCTCAGGGAACGTATGAGTGAGTATGCACGCACACACGAGCCCTCTCGAGCAGGAGCCCAGGGCCGCGTGCACGCTCCCCCACAGAGGCCTGGGCCCTGGCATCAGAGGAGATGTCTGTCCTAGCCTGGGAGGAGGAAGGAGGAGAGGCTGGTGTTTGCCTGGACTTGGGCCCTGCCTTACGCAATGCTTAGACGCTTAGTCAACTTGAGCAACTGGGAAACAAACACACACACACTGAAGTGTGTGGAAGGGAGAGGAATTAGCCTCTACTGCTCTGCTTTCCCGCCAAGCTTCTGCCAGCTTGTTCCCTACATCTGGAGAGCAAGGGAACCCCCCCAGAGAGGGCTGTTTTGAGGTTGCTTGGGTGTGATGGTAGATGCAAGCCTAGCGGGGAGGTCGGGCGGGTCATTGAGAGTAGCCCTCTGGTGGTGGTGGGAAATAGAGAGAAGCCCGTCAGTCAGAATTCGTTGGAACGTGGCCACGGTGTGGAGAGAAGAGGATGCCTTCTCTTCCTGCCCCAGGAGTTGCTCCAGCCTCAGGGATACTGGGTCACAGAACCCGCCTGGCAGAGAGTTGCATCAGAGTGAAACTGTGATAGATGCCTTTGGGGAGAGGGCACCGAGGGCTCGTGATCCCAATTTCCCAAGCTTCAGGTCCTTAGGGTCAAATCCCTGCCTCCCACCAGCTCTTCTCCCCACTTCTCCAACATTCTTCTGCACTAAAGTGCACATAGATGGAGCTAAAGGTGCTTACGGGGGGTGAGTAAAGAAGGGTAGTTACGATTCCCGGGGTCACCGGGCTTTAATCAGCCCTGAGTCAGAGGGAGGGTAGAGAGGAGGGAGGGAACAACTTCAGGTCACCTTGGGGTTCCCTACAAGCAAGAGTATCATGGGGGAGAAGAGAGCCCTCCCTGGAAGCTACGAGGCTCCTGAATGTGCAAATTAGGCCTTTTCTCCACCGTCACCAGACGCCCCAGGAGAAAAGGAGCAGCCACCCTAGGTCTTGAATAATTTGGAGCAGATGGGCCCGAAAGCCAAGAGTTGGACCCAATGGCCCCTGGGGTCCCTTCTAACTTGGTAATTCCACACGGAAGGTCCATCTCAATGCCTCTTTGTCCTGTGGGACCAAGACTGGTCTACTGAGAGTTTGGGTAGTTCTACCATTGGGTCTGGGGATATATGACCATCTGGGGTAAGAGGTGTGGGTACACAAAAGGGGTGTCTCACACAGCTCTGTTGGAGTTTCTGGATTTGCTCGTGTTTTTGCTTCCCTAGGAGTAGGAGTGGGGCCAGGGTTAAGAGATCCAATGACTCTTAGGTGTTGGAAAGGCCTGAACATTGCTTTTCAGTTATTGCATGGTCTTGGCAAGAAAATCGTGAAGTGTGTTTCTTCTTAATCATACTGGCAGCCCCAATTTCTCACGACACAACGATTGGGAGGCTGAGGTCAGGCTGGTTGCTAGCTCCCCTTAGATGTCTCTGTGGACCTCTGTGTCACTCTTCTTATTTTCAATGCCTATGCATGAGGTCCCATCTATGTGACATCAGCCCTAGAAGCACAGCTGCCTTCCCTGGCTCATGACTGCCACCAACCCCTCACACCCTGTAGGATCCCCTGCCCCTGCAAGGGGCCTTTACCCATCTCCCCACTCCCTGAACAGGGGTTACCACCCAGGGCCTGGCCACCAAACACAGCATGTGGATCAAGTCTCCGAGACAGGGGGGATGGTGGTGGTCTCTAGTTGCCAGTCCCTGGGGAGGGGAGTGAATGCTACTATCTGAACATTGCTAGAACCGGTGGATTCTCTATACAGATTGGTAGGTGCCAACAGCTGTACAGATGCACCAGAGATGGTGAGAGCTGAAAGGGAGCTTGGAAACCCTTTAGCCAGGTCCACCTTCTGCATTTCCCGAAGGAGCACAGTCAGGGCTACCCCACGCGCGGCAACACTTTCAGGCGGCGTGAAACTCAAACCTTGTGCTCTCTTGATTCCCAGTTGGAGATTCTTTATAGTAAATTAACTCTGTTCTTTCATTTTCCCAGGGCTTGGGTATGCATGGGGCTCGAGTTTGGAAACATTTCCCTGGGCAGATTTTTTTTTCCTTCTTCCAAAATGCAGGTGGGTGGGTAGTTCTGGGTGCATGGCTGGTGCTTAATAAGTGCCTGTTGATTGACCTGCTCCTCTGGGTGGCTCCTCCCTCATCTTCTAAAGGGGGGGCGGGACATATCCTATGGGATCTTTGTTTCATCCTTACTGCTTTCTGCCTCTAGGTTCCCATACCTGCTGGGCAGTTAGAAAGGAGGATGCTAAGTGACCCTTTCTAGGGTCCCAGTTGGCTCATTTTTAGGTCCCCTCAGAGCTGAGACCTGAGCAAAGGAGTCAGCCTGCCCAGTGCAGCTGCCCTGACGCTAGTAGTTAGAGAAATAAACAAGATGCTATTGTGCCCAGGGGAGAGGAGTTACATCAAAAGTATCTCAGGGTAGAAGAAAGCCAAATTTTAATATGAGATGCATAGATTGGGGGGGGGCAGGAAAAATGCCTCGGTAATTAACTTAATAGGTCTCTTAAAGAATGCCCTTGTGAGTGATGTTCAACACATTCAAGTGTTGACAAGAAGGCATTGAACTTGACGCCCACACAGCGGGCAGAAGCATGCTCTCGTCTCCGACACACCTTCTTTGTCTGAAACTTGTAGTAAAACTCAAGCGCTGGGTTGTGAAATCGGTTCCAGGGAATCCAGGCGTTAGGGGGTCCAAGGTCAAGGCTCCTGCCTCTAGGTAGGGTTGAGGTGGGCGAGGGTTGCCACCTTGAGCTGAGCTCCTGTGACTTAGGGTGCAAAGGTTGAGGTCCTCAACTTGGAAGCCTAGAAATGCTGCTATGCCTGGGGGAGACCTAGGAACCTCTGTGGGTTCCCAAGATAGTCGGGGACACTTGGCGGCGGGGGAGGGCAGTCGGAAGGAAGCTCTGTCCCTTTCCCTTCAAGCTCCTGTTGTGTTAGGGAACTTGTGTCTGATCCCCAGGAACAAATGTCAGATCCTAGGGCTTCCTTATCTTGATGAAGTGGTGGAGGAATCCAGGTAGTGAGTGTGGATTTTCCCTTTCTCTTAAATCTGCATGAGTGAGAGACTCCAAATCATCCATCTTGGCTGGTGGAACAGAAGACCTTGTCTTGCAGCAGGAGATATACTTCCATCTAAAGAAAACTTTTGGTTTCTCTTGGTTGGAGTCTAAATTGCCATTCTTAAAATCTAGTCTTGCTCCAAAGGCCCTGGACAAGGATGGGGCACTGTGCCTCTTTGCCTGCTTCCTTCTTACCCTGTCTTCCTGCATCTGTTATCCATCCCCCTCGTCATCAGCCATCTACTTCCCCGTCCTCCCTTTCTGTCACATTAAGCTCAGACTTATCAGATCAGAGTTTTTTAGGCTGGGACCTAATCGCAGGGACTCGGCCACATTTATGGCATCCAGATTTGTAAAATGGAAAAAAGGTGATGTGAATGGCTTTGTGAAAGAACTTCTCTTTTTTTGATACTTAGCAAAACACTTGGAAAATAAAATAATCTACCAAAGTCTAAGGCTGCCTTGTCACTCTGGGCAGCTCATCCCAAGAGGGCAATTTAAAAAAACCTGAATCAACCCCTATGGTTAATGGGTTTCCAACCTGGCGGAGACCAATACTGCCCCTTACCTAAAACCTTAGACAAAGACTGTGTGTGCATGTGTAGGTGGCGAGGAGAGTGGGGCAAACTGGAAGCGATGGAATTTCCCTTCATTTCAAAAGAGTGGCCAAGGCAGCAAATCCCCTGTGTCACTGGGAAAGTGTGAGTAAGTTTTTGCTCCTCTTTTTGGTCCTTGCCTTTATTCTGGAGGCTCATTTCTGCCCCCGAGATGCCAGCTCCCACCCAGGCAATCCCACTACTCAGGTGTTGTAGGATTCTGGGGTTTGTGTTTCTAGGTTCTGCCTAAGTTCTAATGCATTAGGACACAATATTAAAGAAAATGCTGTGGGTTGATAATTTTACAGTCAAATTTCCCACTTCTCCTAACATTCTCCATCCTTCTTCTCCATCATAGAGACATGTTGCTGCTACAGACTTCCTTCTCCTGATTGCCCAACTTGAGTTTCCTAAGAGCCAATTAGAAGGTTAATCAGCTTTCCCACTTGCTTGTTTGACTCAGTCGTGTGGCCAGGGGAGGAGCCCAGCAGCCCAGTTCAGTACACACTTATTGAGTGCCTACTATGTACAGAGCCAGGGCTGGATGTTACAGGGGCTACAAAAATCAGTAAGTGCCACAGGTCCTGCTCTTAAGGACGATTCATGCCAGCCCACGGGAACCACAAAGCTGCCCGCCCCATCCCTGTAGCCCCAGACAATGGACTGTTCCCGCTGATGAGCAAGAGCGAGCTGTAAGTATACCAGATACCCAAAGGTTTCCAAAGAAGTCACTTCCTCGGGCTATTTCCCACATCCTCTCAGCAAAACATATTCCACTTCCCAGCCTCAAAACCGGTGCTGCCACGTGGAATCCACAATTCAAGGGCAGCAGGTCAGACTACTTTTAGCTAGGATGTCTTTTTGTATCAAACATTTTTTTGAAATTAAGTTTTTCTTCCCTTGGAAACACCTGGCCTCAGTGAAGCAGATCTCTTAGTCTTGAAACAAATAATGAAATCGGAGCACTGATATGGTTGGTTTGCTTCGTGTGGACAAATGATGCTGGGAAAACTTCAGAGGGGGGCAGTTCCCTCTGCTGCCAAGAGACTGGGGGTTGGAATCCAAGGCAGAGCTTTCCAGAGTCACCAGGGTGAAGACTCCACCTTGTTGCAGTCCTTTCCAGGCCACCCCTCCTGGTGGGGGAGGCTGGAGGGCGGCAGCCAGGGTCTGGGGCAAAGGGATTTGCTGTGCTCACAGTCTCCACGTTGGCTTTTGGACTGAGGGGAAAACCTCCACACCAGACTTCCTCACCCTGTGTGGGAGGTGTGAGGGGCTGGAGCTGGGAGGCAGGAAGCGAGGGCCGAGGGGCTGCCCAGCCAGCTGTCTGGGGAATGGGGGGAATGGAGCACATCTGTCTGGGTGTGAGCCTGGTGGGTGGGTCCCTCCCTACAACCTCTGCGCCAAGCCTGCACGTTCACTGATAGGATGTGGGCTGAGTTTGGGTCCCAAATGGGGAAAAGGATGGGAAAGGAAAGTCTGAAAATAGAGGCTGGAGCTAGGGGTGGCTGAGGGGTATGTTTAGATGAAAAAAAAAAAAAAAATCTATATCTATATCTATATCTATATCTATATCTATATCTATATCTATATCTATATCTATATCTATATCTATATCTATATCTATATCTATATCTATATCTATATATACACACATATATCTTTCAGCTCTGGGGGAGAGAGGAGACAAAGGGCCAAGTGAAAAATGAGAGTAAAGAGAGAAAATTGCATCTGCACAGGGTGGGCTTCTGGGCTCTTGGTGGCTCTGGAACCCCTGGGATCTGAGGTCCCCTCCTCTGTACCCTCGCCGCCTCCAGAGGGCCACCCTCCTAGGTGCCCACCAAGTGTCTTGCATTCGATCCCTTAAGGTCCTTTAGGCAATTGTTTATTTCTCTGTCTTATCTACTGGAGTGCAGGTGTGTTAAGACCTTGTCTCCTTCATCTTTGAATCCCCACAGAGCAGGCACTCTGGAGAAGTTTGTTGAATGAATGAATGAATGATTCTTGTGGCCTAAACCAACATCAGGTTTCCCATTTATCCCATAATTTTCTTTAAATGGCTTTAAGCATCACTGGGAAATCTCTCAAATAGACGCCAGGGAGAGATCTTTGGGAGATACAAGCTGGATCAAACTTCTCATCAGGAATGTGCCTGTAGGCCTGGGGGTAAGTTGCCCTGTTTCCTAGGGAGTGGAGCAGAGCAGAAGGGCTCATCGCTTCTAGAAACTCTACCTACTGGCTTGGCATCATGGACCTTTGCCCCTCGTCCTTGGTTGTCCCTCTGTGCAAGGCTGTCACGTGCCTGGTATCAAGCCAGGCAAGTCAGGAATTTGGGATCACACACTTTCCCCACTTCCACCTCCTCCAGCATTGCTCTCTGCCTGGTTTTCAGTGTCATGGAAAGAAGATAGTTTGAGTCCCAGCTCTGCTGTGTGGCCTTGGGTGGGTCACTTCTTCCCTCTGGGCCTCTGTTTTCTCATCTGTAGATGAGAAGGCTGGAGTTAGGTGACCTCTGTGATCACTTTCAGCTCTTAGCTGCTAGAGTCCATGCATCTGGAAGGATGATGAGTAGCCAATGTGGCCTTTGATGTCATCACAGTCCCTGAGAGCCTGGGCTGGGGAACTTTCCCTTAATGTAGGTTTAGGAAAGGGTAGATGGGCCCAAATGCCCCCCACCCCACTGGCTCCTGGGCTCACCCACTTGCTGCAATGGCCACTCTTCCCGAGTGATTTGGTCAAGTCCTACCAGAAGTCAGAAGAACTGCTTGAATGATGCTTAAATATTTCTCGAGCTTCTACTTCTGGTATCGTCTAATGAGTGGAACTGAAGTGCCAACAGGGAGGAGGAAAGAGTTGAAGTCCCAAGGGCTTGGAGCCCAAATAGGACACGTGTACTCTTCTCTGACATCATTCTCGTCGTTATCCTTATCCCTGCGCCCCCCCCCCCCCACCCCAGCAGCAGCATCACTGTCACCGTCACCCATTACTAATATTGTTAGATGTTCATTGTTCTTCATTCAGCCATGGGCAGTGCGTGAGGAAATCAGCAAGAGAGCTTGGCCACCAAAAGCCTGTTCTGTTCCAGGGACCTCTTGGTTCCGAGGCTGGTCACGCCAACCCTGACCTTGGGTGGTTCTGAAGAGACTTAAATCTGACCCTCAGCATGCAACGGACCCAGTGGCTTAGAGCTCCTCTCTGCGAGATGCGCTTCCCTTTGGAGCAAGCTACTGCTGCTGCTATGCGTCTTGTGCCTTATTCAGCTTTGTAGCCCCAACAATGCCTTGGACAGGGCCACAAGAAAGGGTGCTCACTTAATGACTATTGATAGATAATTCTTATAAGGATGTGTGGAATAAATTCAGCCAGGGAGGTGTGCTCAGGAGTGTTCTGACTGCCACTGAGCTGCCATAGCTGACAGACCTATTGAACTCCTTGGTCCAGAGCACCTTCCCTGCTAGAGCCCGGAGCCGTCAGGTAGCAAGGGTAGCAAGGCGTGGGATTGTGCTGCAGGCAGGGTGGCAAAGGCAGGAGGCGAACAGCTGGCGCCTCCTTCTGGCCCTGCAGGGCTGGAGCAGGCCTGGGGAGGGCTGGTGCAGGAGACTTAGCCTGAGGGCTCACAGCATGTGACCCCTCCCTGCCCAGAGACTCTTCACTTCGGGAGAGGCCCAGGCTCAGTCGAGCCCACGGAGAGCGAGGGAAGCTGTTATGTAACTGATTCCACTCCTCATCAAAACCGGTGACTAATTCTGACGGTCTCGGCCAGATTGGCTCAGCAGCTTTGCTGTTCGCTGCGCTGAGGCCACGTCCGGCTTTGTGGCTGATTCTCGCACCCTCTGCCGGCTGGATCCCCCAGCTTCCTCCCTGCCTGGGCCCCGCTGATGCTTCCTCCACCCGCCTAGACATTGCCCCCTCACCAACCCCTTCTCACTTAGACCAGGGAGCCTTTCCCAGGTATGTCTAATCGTCCAATACCCCCATTTTTATGTCCCTTCCTGCCCTACAGAAAAAGGCCAGGGGAAGACCCCATTTCTGCCTGTCCCCAAAGGCCATTTGTCTGGGGGCTCCCTGAGGAACTTCCTTTTGCACCAAAGGCAGTTTGGGACTGTTGGGTTGACCGGTGGCCTCTCTCCATCCCCTCCCAAGGGGGAAAGGACTCCATGGACCATCTCACAGGCTCCCTGGGCGATCCTGGGGAAAGGCCTGAGATTCACTCCTCACTTTTTTAAAAGGGGGATGAGGTAAGCTCAGCCCTTCCCTACTGCAGCCCTTGGGAAATGTGGATTTTGCGT
This sequence comes from Tolypeutes matacus, assembly GCA_026826555.1. NCBI lineage: Eukaryota > Metazoa > Chordata > Mammalia > Cingulata > Chlamyphoridae > Tolypeutes > Tolypeutes matacus. The sequence goes on along the minus strand of JAKSZT010053830.1, from coordinate 1,253,508 downwards.
TTGTATTTATTTGGAGATAGTTTGTGGAGCATTAGGAAAAATGAGAACTCATGGTGTGCCAGGGATTGTTTTATTTAATCCTTAAACAAACAACCTGGTGCGGTTGGGGTTATTCCCATTTTATGGATGAGGAAACCGAGGCCAAACACGATAGGGTGTCTCGCCGAAGGTATTAAGTGGCTGAGCTGGGATTTGAACTCACACTTCAGTGAGACGGAGGCACAAGCTTTTTCTGACATACCGCCTTCCCATAGCATTCTTGGGACTGATTCCCGAAGGCCTTGAAATGCTTACACATCTCGACATCTTAATGGCAACTGCCCAGCTAGACCCAGAAAATAATACCACCTTGTATTCCTCCTGCTGCTTCCTTCCGCCAAGCAGTTCACAGACATGATCTCATTCACCCTCACAGAATCCCGTATGGACTAGGGAGGGGGTGGGGATTGTTACCTCTCCTTGGGGATTGGGGGGAGGGAGGCTCAGAGAGGGCTGGCGGCCTGCTGTAGGTCATACAGCCGGCTGGTGGGAAGGTTGAAACTGGAAGTCAGGTATTTCTACCCTCCAGAAGAGTTATGAGCTTGATGGATAGGAGCTGGAATCACCCCTACATAAGAAACAGCAAATTGGGGCGTTCTTCTTGGGAATGACTCAGTGGCTGCAACAGCTCCAAGAAAGTTGGGATTGTGTTGCAAAAGGAAGTCTGAGATGCAGGTAAATTCAATCGTCTGAAAAGAGGGAGATGGCCTGGCTTGCGGCTAATGGCCAGTGCTTGCTCACTCCTGCCCAATCACCTGCAGCCCTGCTCTTTTTTTTAAAAGATTTTATTTATTTATTCATTTATCCCCCCCCTTGCTGCTTGTGCTCGCTGGGTCAGCTAACCACGCTGTGCGGGCGGGCTTGCCTTCACCAGGAGGCCCTGGGAACCGAACCCGGGGCCTCCCATATGGTAAACGGGAGCCCTACTGATTGAGCCACAGCCGCTTCCCTGCAGCCCTGCTCTTGGCCTCTTGGGGGCTTCGCTTCCCTGCCGGGGTCCCCCGGGGCAGCCTTGGTGTGAAGGGAAAAAATACTGACCTTGAGGTCATGGGACCTGGAGCAACTATCCACCTGGGGCCCTTACATTAGTCCTTAGGCTGCAAGTATTTCCATTTTTCATTCATTAAAGGGTCTACTAAGTACATGAAAGTGTGGAAACGAAAGAGCCCTTGCCTGTGGCATAAATTACAAAGCCTGCCCAAAGGGAAAGTACTGGGGTTCTCTTTTAACTCCTCATTTCTACTAAACACGCTTTTAAAATTACACTTTTCAGGGGAGTGAGCCACACAGCAGGACTTTCCCTTTTTGGGTCCATCTTCCTTACTGTGATTTTTCATGGTGTGTCTCTAGTACCCAATACTTGGTCCCGAGTGTTCACTGGAAGGCAGGGTTCTGGAAACTTTTGGTAGCTGCTCAGATGGTAAATATGAGGCTTTGTGGGCCAGTATCTTGTCCACATATATTGTCACATGCTCTTTCTTTCTTTTTCTTCCTTACAATCCTTTAAAAAAAATTAAAACCCTTCCTCCAGGAGGACATTATGTTGAGCGAAGCAAGCCAGACACAAAAGGACAAATACTGTATGAATGCATTACTATGAACCAAATATATTGTGTAATATATTGTTTGATTAAAAAAAAATAAAAATAAAAAAAATAAAAACAACAACAACAAAAACCCTTTGTAGCTCACAGGCCCTACCGAAAACAGACCTGCGGGCTATACTTTGCCAACCTGTGGCCTAGTGTAAAGGGCAGGGCTTGGGAAATAAGACAGAAAAGCTGGAAACCTCACTTTTGCCACTTAGCTAGCTGGATGCCTCTGGACCACTCATTTAGCCTCCTTGGGACTTAGTTAACTTTGTTTTACGGTGATAATACTCCCTCCTTCAGAGAGCTGGGGTGAGCGTGGTATATATATTTACAGTGGCTTCCCCAGAAGAGATGGGGGCTGCTTAGTGGGGGTGAGCGCAGGACCACAGGCTGGCACGTCCTGGTGCCTGGACTGCGAGGGTGGACAGCACTCTCCCAGCATCTGGGTTTTTTTCTAGACGGCGACCAAAGCCTTGCCTGGGATAGGAGAGGCCCCCTACCCTGGGATTTCATTAGGAAAGGAGGTGAGAAGATTTGGGACTCTGCCAGGGGGCTGGTCAGTGCAAACTGGTGGGGGCACCCGGAGGTGAGGGGGCTGAGGGAGGGAGCCAGGGCCGACCACAGGGAGGGAGGGAGAGAAGGGCCATGGGAGGCAGCTCCTGACCTGCTCTGGGGGCAGCCGGGGTAGGCTCTGTGGGCACGGACAGGGAGTCAATCCCTCTGGGCTGGAGCAGCTGCAACAGCATGTTGGGGTGCAGAGGGAGAGAAGGGCTGAGGGCAGGGCTGGCAGCCGCCTGGGGAGGCTCTGGGTGATGGGGCTGGAGACCTTGGCCCCATGGCCAGCTTTGTTTGGGGCAGGGGCGGGGTCTGAGAATCTGCAGGGCTAGCAGAGACCCCTGCAGAAGACTCGTTGAGAGGACCCCACCCCAACCCCGGGAACACCTGGTCTTCTTCAGTCCTGGCTTCCTCTCAAGTGATACATTAGAGGAGGACAACAGTTCTGAAAAAAAAGTGTGGCCAGGGTAAGCATTTCTCATCATTCATCGAAGCTGCCATAGGTTGGGTGCCTTTTGGGTCTCAGGTATGGTGCTTTATGCACTGTTATTGCCCAACCTCTAACCAACCTGAGTCTGCAGAGGGGTTGAGGAGCTCATTTTTGGTCTTAAAGCTGCTGGAGCCCAATAAGAACTGAACAAATTCGTGGTCTTATTTATCTGCTGTCCTACTTCCTTGCTGCAAGGCTAGCCTTGCCCATGGCTTCGGGCTTGGGTGGGATACCTAGTGCAAGGGCGTTTCTGTGATCTTGACTCTTCTTTTTGAGAAACACAGGTAGAAGGGACTGGTTCCTTGCTGTTGGAGGAATGCCACTGCTAGCCAGCCATGGATTCTGGAGCGCTCCCTTCTATGTACCCGTGCCATCTTGTGCATGGCTCTGAAGGGCTCAACTGAGACCAGCCTCCCAGGCTGTAAGCCAGCAGTGTGGCCCGGAGCACAAGGGCAGTGACTTGTTAGAGCCCAAACACCTCAACCATTTCCATGCCCTATGCCTCTGCACACGCCATTCCTCTATCTAGAAAGCCGTCCCATCATGTCTTCACCTGGTAAACTTCTACTTTGTCCTTTAAAACACAGCTCAAATGTCGCCTCCTCTAGGAAGTCTTCCAAGAGTACCTAGACACAGTTAGTGGTTCCCTCTTCTACCTTAAGGTATTTTGGTTATGCTCCCCTTAGTTTGGGAGGCAAACATTAGGTGAACACTTATTATGTGCTAAGTCTTGTGCTTGGCTCTTTACTCTGTGATCCCATTAAATAGTCACAACCCTATGAGGTAGATATTCTTACCTCCATTTTACAAATGAGGAATCTGAGGCTTAGAGCAGTTAAATAACTTGCTGAAGGTCACCTAGCTGTTAATTGGTCAGGCTGGAGTCTGAACCCAGAAGTTTGATTCCAGTGCCTCCCTCCTAACCACTAAATTATATTGCTGTCCTTACATTACTTATAATTACCCCAAACTGTTATTATAAGCTTATGGGTCTGTAAATGCCTCATGAGCAGACATGATGACTTACTCATCTTTGCTGCCCTAGAATGCAGCACAGTACCATGCACATAGTAGGTACTTAGTGAATGCTTATGGGATAAATGTTGAGTAAAAGGCTCTGGAGCTCGAAGGCTGCTGAAGGAAGGAAGGATGCTTTGGAGTGGGGGAAGGAAGGCCTGGGGAGGCAGCTGAGCTGACAGTAGGGGAGAAACAGAGCACCTGACCCCCGGTAAAGTGGGGTACATTCCTGCAGGGCCCATACCAGGCCATCCTGGAGTCAGGAGCCTAGCAAAAGCGTTGCAATGATTTCCTGACCTGCTAAGCATCTTTACTAAGCTAGGAAGTACTTTACACGTGGGTACTTTAAGAATAAAGGATCACTTGTTCAAATCCCTGGGCAGCTCATAGAAGAAGATCTTAGACCCCAGCCATTGTAGGGTATACCCGTGGAAAAGGTGCCCGTTTAAGGCAGGGCCTGGACTATGCAGCCCTCAGGGCCCTAGGGGCAAGGGCGGGGCAGCGTGTGTGTGTGTGTGTGTGTGTGTGTGTGTGTGAACTTCTTTAGCCCTCCGTCCCCTATGGGGGCGCAGTGCCCCTCTAAGCCAACCGGAAAGCTCTTTTTCTCGCCCGGAAGAGGGCCAAAGCTGTGTGGCTGCTGACTCTGGTGGAGGCGGGGGTGGGGGCTGTGGGTGTGGGGAGAGAATGAAAGGACCCCCCTGCAAGCCGCATTCATACAAAATGCATTTCCCCACGGATCCCTCTGGCCTGTCGGAGCCCCTTCTGCTCACTGCTCTGTTTATACATGATAGACAACTAATTAACATCCAAACCTCTTGAAAGGTCTTTTCAGAGGTAATGTTCTGACAGATTATGTCAGCAAGGAGCACTGATTTGTCTAAGCATGGATCACATTGTTTCAGATTGAATGAGGTGAATATTAAACTGCTTTAAATGTGCTCTTCATAAAGTACTAATTACACACTCCCAAGGGAGAACAGCCAAGGAATACTAAACAGCAGAGAAGTCAACAGAGGGTTCTTTTTATAGTATGTTGCTGGGCTCTGTGTTTTTCTGTCTCCTTTCTTGCGCGCGCTCTCCTCTCTCTCTCTCTCTCTTTTTTTTTTTACAGTAAAATCACAGCACGCTAAAGAATACACATTTATAGCACAATGCTTCTCATCTAATTATATGGCAATCATTAGTTTTAAGCTGGATGCATTATATTTTCTTTGATATATTATGCCCAAGGCATAACTCTGCTGCTACTGGCAGATTCTAGGCCCCCCACTCCCCCTGCCAAATCCCAACTCCTCTCTGCGCCCCCCACCCTCTAACAAATTATTTAACCCCTATTGTTAGTTTGCTTATTGTCTCAAAAAGAAAAATCACAATTCAAATGGGCAAAATTGGGGAAAACGACACACCCTTCGTTGATTTAAAAAAAAAAAAAAAAAAAAGGAAGGCAAACCTTCTGTGTTCTTGGGAACTGTGCAATTTTTTATTAACCAGGTGATGTCCTGAATATACAGTCTCTATTCCCCATCCCAGGGAAATTCCTTCATAATGAATTCTACTGGATCACACTGAATTCCCACTTGGCCGAGGTTTATTGTCCCTCAGGGAAAGAGATATTTATATGTGTACAAATACATAGCTATTTAAAAACAACACTGGGGTGGGAAACCACGTGGCAGGGAACATTCCAGCAGAAATGCAGGTTGTCCCTTCAAAATGCCTATCTTCAGATGCAGCTAGAGTTCTGTTCCCTCAGTTTTTCTGTGTATTTTTGACATTAAACTTTGCCCATGGTAGAGAAAAAGCATGGCCAATTTTGAGATGCCCTAGATTCTCAGATTCTCAGTCCTGAAGGGAGCAAAAGCCCAACTTCCATGGGAATAGAGGGCCTGATAGTGACCCAACTGGTTTCTTCTTGGTCATGCCTCCAAAGATCATGCCTTCAAAGATAAAACAGGGAGCGGATGTGGCTCAAGTAGTTGAGCACCTGCTTCCCACGTATGAGATCCTGGGTTCAATCCCTGGTACCTTCTTTTTTTTTTTAAAGATTTATTTTATTTATTTCTCCCCCAAGCCCCCCCACCCTCCACCCATTGTTTTGAACTCACTGTCTGCTCTTCTGTGTCTGCTTGTCTTCTCTTTAGGAGGCACTGGGAACTGATCCTGGGACCTTCCGGAGTGGGAGAGAGATTCTCAATCTCTTGTGCCACCTCAGCTCCCTGGTCTGCTGCATCTCTTATTGTCTTCCCTCTGTGTCTCTTTTTGTTGCGTCATCTTGCTATGCCAGCTCTCTGCATGGGCCAGCACTCCTGTGTGGGCCAGGTCTCCATGCGGGCCTGCTTGCCTTCACCAGGAAGCCCTGGGAATTGAACCCTGGACCTCCTATATGGTAGACGGGAGCCCAATTGCTTGAGCCACATCCGTTTCCCTGCCCCCCACCCCCCATCTCTAAAAAAAAAAAAAACATAAAAGACACTCCAGGGTCTCAGAGAGGTGAGCAGTGAAGTTGGGTCCCCTGATTCTTCCCCATATCCAAGGACTATGGAGTCTTGAAGCTGAAGGGATTAAAGTTCTTCTACCCTCCTTGTTTTACAGCCGAGGAACCTCAGCCAAGAGAGGCTGTGTGATTTGCCCAATATGACAGAGCTGGCTGCAGTTAAGGTTGGAATCTGGGGTCCTGACCCTTGGCCAACGCATTTCCCAATTCAAACAGAGTGGCTTCCTGCACAAGAATGACCAAGGAAGCAAATGGCGGTTATTGTCTCTGAGAGCTGGAAGAAGACTCAAAGACCCTCGGTGGCTACTTGAACCCCCCTCCACCACATCCCCAGCTGAGGACGGGTTCAATCTCCCCTCTAGCTCTTCCAGTAACAGGTTGCCCACCCCTCCCACATGGTCAGATCATTATGGGATAGCGTTCCTGGTTAGACGTGTTTAAGAGAAGAGAATACTGGAGCTAGAGTGCCTGGGTTCAAATCCTGCTCTGCCATTTACCAGCTATGTGGCCTTGGATGAGTGACTGTGTTTCTTTTCTTCTATTTCCTCCTTGTCTGTAAAAGGGGAGTAATAAGACTACCGTCCTCAGGGGGTTTTGTGAGGAGGAGAGGAGTAATAGCGTGGCACCCAGCCTAGTAAACTAAATAAGTCTAGCTGTTATTATTAGGCGTTCATCCTCTCACTCAGCAGAACTCCATATCCCTGAAAACAACTTCCATGGCTGGTGCTGCCTGCGGCCACGGAACAAGGTGCATTTTTCTCCTCCACGACCGCTTTCTGCTATTTCATTCATTTACTACACAGCTTTCCCTACATGACCCCTGCATATCAGGTACCTAGTGCTGGGTATGGAGAGAGAAATGGAAAAGATCTGCTTCCTGGTGCTTCCACTCTAGAAAGAAGTTATAATTTATCTTCAAAGCTTTTCTTCCCCAGGGGAAATGTTCATTGGTTTCTTTGCATTTAACCGTGATGTCAAACCTTTCCCGGCCCATTTTCCTTTTGTGAAATCACTCAAAGATGTAGATGGAGGACGAAGAAAAAAATGGTAGCGAAGCTGAGAGCCCGACCAGGGCAGGCCTTGTGTCCATCACCCAAACACACCCACTGAGATACACCCTAGAGCCCTTGTCACTCAGGATATTCGGGTCCCATTAGGGAGGAGAGGGCCCAGGGAGGGTGTTTTTTAAAAGCTCTGCAGGTGAATCTAACGCAAGCATGTATGTGTGTATATGCGTGCACCTGCAAACACACACACACACAGATGCCACCCAGTCCCTGCACCTGGGCCAGCCACAGGTAAATTGAGATTGTTGTCTTCACACCTATCCACTTCCCTGGGATACTCTTCTCCCCCAGTGCTGGCTCTCCCCTTCCACTGAGGTTTCTCATCAAGTCTGGGCTTATTCTCTGCAGATGTGCCAGGGTGCTAGCTGCCAATATGGGAACCCTCTAGGAGGCCCTAAGGTAGCTGCTACCCCACTTCCCACCCCACCTGTCAGCCAAAACCCAGGGACCAAGATCTGGCTCCATGGGTGAGTGACCAGTGCAGATGCCCAGGTCTCTGTGATCCAAGGGGGCCTGTGCTGGGGTTTGAGCTCTGCCGTTGCTGCCTTCAAAGTCTTAGTAGTTCACCTTTGAATTTGTGTTTTGTGGGTGAAGGCCGATGGGATAATGGAGCATTGCAGGGGATTTGGAGACGTTCCACCTCTTGTCGTCGCCTGGGGACGCATTCTTGGCTGCCCACTCCTAGTCCCTGCCCTGCGGCTGCTACCGCCCCTCGCTTTCAGGGGCAGCCTGGGTGCAAGCATAGAGTTGGGGACTGGCACGTCCCCATGGTATCTCGGGGTGGGTCAAGCAGCGGCATTCCCCACCCTGGGCTGGCGGCCCCGTGCCCACCCTGATCAGAGACCACGCACATCTCAGTGTGGAGGTTGCAATCCCTTGGCGGTTGCCCCTCCACCGTGAGTTGAGGAGGTGAGCCTGTGGGAAGGGGAGATTGACTTTCTCTGCCCCACGTAGGAACCTCCCATTTTCATTTTGCTCTGGGTCCCGCAAATTACACAGCTGGCCCTGCCTGGGACAATCTGGGCACTCCCTTTCTTTACACCCCTTCACACCCAATAGTCACTAGGCTCTCACAGTTCTTTCTGATGTCTAGCTCCTTCTCTCAGGGACAAAAGTAGTCCCATGTGGGTCCATGCCTGGCCAATTGTGGGAGCCTCTATGGCTCTATGATGAGGTGGCTCCCACCACCTTACCATTCTCTCCTCCTTCTGATCACCGGTGTTGCCAAAGTTAGCATGACAGAAGACACAGGTGACTGACTTTATCACTTTCCTGCTAAAATCCCTTGAACCAGATCCCCATGAACTTCAGGATAATGTACAAACTCCCCAGGCACATAGATGTGTGTGTATTTCACAAACACTCAGTGCCAGGTACGGTTGTGAGAGCCTTACGATACTCCTGGGGCTTCGCGCCTCCTCTTTCCTAGACCCTGAGTGCCTTGAGAACACAACTGCGTTGTATCCACTTTGTTATCTCACAACCTACCAGGGCGCCTGGCGCAGAGTAGATCTCCAATGCAAATTTGGTGAGTTGTGTAACCATGACCTTCAACACTGTAAGACCCAAAGGAGAAAGGGATAGAGTGGTAGAATTTGGGGCAGTGCGCGTGCCATTTACAAGGGACAGCTCTTGCCTTACACCAACAGAGGGAGGCAGCCAGCTCCTTGGCTCACTTGATGGCCCCATTAGATGCACCCTCTCCCCTGTAAAGCTCCTTCCCTGGCGCTTCCCCACAGCCCCAGGGTGCATTTCCCTGGGCCTGCTGCAGTTAGGTTGGGGACAGAGTGGGAAGGACGTGCTCTACAGAGTCAGGCAGACCTGGCCGCACACCCCTGGGTGACTTTGGTCTGTCTAAGGCCCCAGATAGTCATGAGCACCTAGCAAATGCCTGGCACAGAGGTAGCTGCTGGCAGTCATGACAACCAGTACAGATGTGGTCTGTACTTTCCCAGTGCTTGCAGCCCGGTGGTTATTACTTAACTCTCCCAGCATTGGTTTTCTCATTTATAAAAGGGGCATCGGGCTACCCATTGTACAGGGTGGTTGGAGAGAGTGAAATAATGCATATAGGGTCTTGGTACAGAGTAGGTGTTCCATGAAGGCTTAGAAAGGACATTCTTCTGTATCCCAAGAGATGCATAAAGTAACTGACCCTATGGGACAGGAATACCTGTACACATCTCTCTAGGGATGTGATCTGCTGCTCGAGACAAATCCCTGCACTTGGCCTTTGTGGGAACCAAGAATGGAGAGGTGTTGGGTGCTGATGGTGAGGAGACTCGTGCCAGCTCTGGGGCAGCAGTGCCCAGGAACATTGGCACACAACATGAAGATGTTCTCTTTCTCTCTCTCTCTCTCTCTCTAACACTCTATGGCTCACAATGTCACTTTTACCTTCAGTATGGCTTCTTGCACTTCTCCTTTCTATGTCCTTCTCTCTCCTTGCTCACAAATGCCCAGTAATTCCCTTAGGTCACAATAAGGACTTTGGAGCCATGCAATCTGGGATTTAAATTATTGTCCCTGCAACTTAACAGCTGTGTGGCCTTAGGCTAGTTGTTTAACCTCTCTGAGCCTCGGTTTCCTCCTCATTTCATTGTTGCTGGGATTAAGAGTGGAAGTACAGGAAAGGTGTCCAGCACAGTGTACGGCGAACAGACGGCATTCATTACATGTTAGTTTCCACTTCCCTTCTAAGCTTCACTAAGGTGTGGATTTACTGTCTTACTTCCCTTAGTAGTACTTGCATTTAAAAAGAGGGCTTTGGGGCTGCTTAGGACAACACAAGAAACTGAGTGGGGCGAAACTTCAGGGGGAGGAGTAGGGTGGAGGAAAGAGATATTTTGGGGCAGGAAATGGCCTTCCTTTGCTTCTGAAATCACACCACTTAGACTAGCAGTTCTCAACCTCAAAGCTGTGACACGCCGGTGCGTTACCAGCAGTTGCGAGATATATCACAAACAAATATGTTACTAATAATAAAGTGCTGCAGTTTTCGAATAATTCTACCCCTCCCCCTGCTCTTTCTTTGGGTAAATTATAGGGAATTCAAGGCCATCCCTGTCATAGCGTCATGCTCACTCACATTCCTATGTGATTTTCCAAGTGGGATAGAAAAGGCTGCACACATGGGAACTGAGCGCGACCTGGGCATGCCTGGGGGTGGATGTCTCAGGCCATGCATAGCCTGGTGGGAATAACAGTTGAAAGTCACTGCCTTGGAGCTCTTCCTACCCTCTCTGGATTTGGGAAGTACACACGAGCGAAAGCCTCTGGGAAATGTGGAAGCACTAGGTACACTGCAAAGTGATAACAAAGAATAAACCACCACTTTGCACAACAATATGCTCGACCCTCTTGACAGAATGCTGTGAGAAAACCAGACACAGAAGAGCACATTCTATACGGTTCCATTTACATGGAGCTCAAGAACAGGCCTAATTGATGGGGCTAGAAGTCAGTAGAAAGCTACCTTAGGGGCGGGGGTATTGGCTGGGGCTCTGGAAATACCTTGATTCTGGCGGTGGCTACCTGGGTGAAAGTCTATGCCGTTGTACATGTAAGGTCTGTGTGCTTGACATATGTATTTATAACTTAATAAAAGAAAATTTGAAAAGCACGTTGGACTCCCAGGCACATACCTGTCAGGCGTTCTCCTATAGTTCCTGTTGGAAGTTTCCAAAGTGCTCTAGGGGCTTGGGTGGGGCCAATGGGGTGCTGAAATTTCATTAAGGAGCCCTGGAAGCTTTGGAGTCTCCATCTGGCCCAGTTCCTCCTGCAGGCACTGCCCAAGAGCACTCCTTGCGCCTCTTTTGGCCACTCCCCTCTGTAGCTCCATGTAGCTACCTCCTGGTGGATGACTTCTTGGGGCTGACACTTTTCGCCTCCTTAGCAGCACTGCGTGCAGAGACTGGACCCTCATCAGATAGTCTCATTTCTTCTGGCAAGATGGCTCCATAGCAGAGGTAAGTCAGAGCACACATGCTACCACGGCATGTTGCAAGGTGTTCCTTGCCTGGGGTCTGCGGTACTCATGCAAGTGCCCCCGGAGCAGCCTCGGTGGAAGGAGGCTCCTTGATGCGCAGGTGACAGCTCCTGGGCCACCCATGTGGAACTCATTTTGTTTGCTTTGTGTGCTACTTTGCACCCACCCCTCTGGTTGCCAAGGAAACAGTGCCGCTGCCTTGGGTGGGGCCTCAGCCCGTCTTTACGGAGTCTTTTAAGGCGGTGGTTCCGTGAGGCAAGCCTGGTCCAGGGGAAGGCTGGTGCAGTGTGCGTGCGTGCGTGTGTGTGTGTAACCGTGATGGTGACCTGAGGAGAAGAGGTGGGACTGGTTTGTTCTTAGCCTGCAGGTTGGCTCTGGTCAGGATGCAACATCATTCCCTGTCTCAAGAGATCCCCACCCTTGGCCATGGCACCAGCACATAAAAGGCAGGTGGCTCTAGAGCCCAAAGGGAACGGCCTTCGCCTGCCCTAGGTGTTGGTCTCCTCTGCCCTCCACAGGTTCTGAGCCTCTGCAGACCTCACGCCAGATCAGGAGCCAGGCAGCATGGGTTTCTGGGTACTGAATGCTTTTATGGTCAACTGGGGAAGGGGTTGGCGGGGAACGAAGATTCAGATGGATCCTTCTTAGTGGGAAAAATGGCTCACACACCCTCTATGGACGAGTTTCCTCACTTTCCACCCCTACATTGTCCCGCCCTTACCAGTGAGACTGGGAGCTTTGCACTTCCCAGCCAGTGTAGTTTGTCTTCTGAAGCCTTTATCCTGCTCGGCCTCAGTTTCCCCTCGGACTTTGGTCATTCTTTGCCTTCCTCAGGTGCACGCTCTTTGCACCAATCTAGCAGCATGAGTTCCAGGGCTGTGGAGTGTGACTACCTCAGGGTTTTTTCCCGGGTCTTCTCTTTCAAAGCCCCACCCAGAGAGGCAGGTCTGCATTCATATTCTTGTAGAGGCGCACAGGTGGTTCTTTTTCAGCAGCTCTGGATCAAGAGTTTTGGTCAGGATAGTGTAAGTTCTGCTCTGGAGCCCAGGGCTGCCTTGCAATGTGATGAGCAAAGCTCCCCTCCCACCCCCACTCTGTGCCTCAGTTCTCCTTTCTGTAAGACTCTTGCTCATCTGCCACCTGAGTGTCCCCAGATGTCTGGCCAATAGCTCTGACTTCACAGTCTAAAACTGAATGGATCATTTCCCCACTCTGAATCCCCCTCCCCCACCTAACTTCCTTTCCTCTGTCATTTTCCCTCTCACCCAGTCTCCAAAACCTGGGAGTTATTTTTGATCCATCTTTCGCCTTTATCACTCTTATCTAGTCACTTATCAAATCCTGTCAGTTCTTCCTTCAAAATGACTCTGGCATATGTCCCTTCCTTTTTTAAAAACAAGAGTTTCATTGTTTTTCTTAGTATAAAGGAGAAATACGCTCAATGTAGAACATTTAGAAAATGCCGATAGCCGTGAAGAAGAAAATAGAAATTACCTAGAATTCCTCCAGCTGGAGCTAACCATTAGGATCATTTTTCTGCACACCCGATTAGTCCCTTGTTCATGCACCCTACAGGCACCTACATACCCTTCTTTCTTTCCATTTCTACTGTCACTTAGTCCACACTCTCCCATCATGGTCTCCTTGACTCTGGGACTCTCCTCTCCTCCATCCTGCCATCTCTTCAGGCTAAACCCTTTCCAACCCTGCAGGCAAAAATCTTCAGTTTCCCACGTGGTGAATTGAGGGCAGCCACTATCCCTCAGGAAAAAAGGTGCCCTCCTGGGCAGAAGCCCACAGCTTGGCAAGCATATGGTGGGTGTCTTTGTGTGAATTAGACAGAAGCCTCCGCTTCCTCAGGGTGGAAGGAGCCCTGGGGCTGAGTGAGTGGCTTGGTGGGCGGAGAGCAGGCTGGCTTGCAGCCCCTACTTGCCCCTTCAGCGGGTGCAGTAAATAACTGCATGGGGTGGCCCTGGTCAAATCTGCCTCCCACTTCCCTCAGAAGTTCTATTCCCCTCCCTTCCCCAGCACTTAGCCTCTACGGCTGTCAGACCACTCTCTTTCTTGCTCTTCAACATGAAGGGGTTTGGTCCCTTCTTGGATTTTTGCCGATGCGTTTCCCTCGACGCCCTCCTGCCTTTCCCTAACCCTTAGACTGCCCGTCCTTTGGGGCTCAGCCCAAGGGTCACCTGCTCCTTGCCTCCAGGGTCCAGGCAGGTTCCCCGAGGGAATCAGTGGGTGGGGTGGGGGTGGGGTCTCTGGACGATTGGAAAGGGCCCACCTTCTCTGATTTGGGCAGTTATGGCTCAGTCCAGGCTCATGGCTCTCCCCAGCTGCCAGATCTTCATCCAGATTCTTAAATGAAATCTTCCATGTTTTCAGTGTTGCCTACTAATTCCAAATTTTAAGAAATCTTGCCTAGGCTGAGCTAAGCTGCCCAATTCTTTGACCACCCATTTCTCTCCTCTGCGGATTTCTGTGCCTCCCCCCACCACTCTCCTTGATCCATCTTGCTTCTCACACAGCAGAAGTATGATACCCACATTGGCAGTTTAGGATGTGTGGTTTAGTGGGAAACACATCCATTCATCCACTCAACACGTATTTATTGAATGCCTATGCAGGTTTTGCAGTTGAAAACAACCTGGGGGGAGCGGACATAGCTCAAGCTGTTGAGCGCCTGCTTCCCTTGTACTAGGTTCAATCCCCAGTACCTCCTAAAAACAAAACAAAACAAACAAACAAACAAAAAGCCCAACTCTCCTTGGGGAGTGAATGTAACTCAGTGGTTGAGCGCTTGCTTCCCATGTATGAGGTCCTGGCTTCAATCCCCAGTACCTCCTGAAAACAAACAAACAAACAAAAAAACAAAACAAGAAAAAAAACAACAACCTGGGTTTGAGTTCAGATGCTACCACTTTCCTGAGCTAGTCACTTAAATTCTCTGAATCTCATTTTCCCACCTGTAAAATGAGGATTAAAATAACTCTCAACCCACTCACTTGTTGTGAGGAAGTATTGAAATCACCTCTGGGAAAGCACTTGGTAAGCTGTGAAAGCTCTGTGAAATGCCATTAAGATCCCATCTTCTGTTGTTGAAGGCATGTTAGTCTTTTTTTTTTTTTTAAGTTAGGCCAGTAAAAAGAGTTTAGAGAAATGAGAGAAAAGAACAGAAGTACACACCCAGATGTGGATGCCGGCTCCTCCAGGCAGAGAGAGCGCTTGCTAGTCTTATGTATCTAAAAAGCACGAGCCAGTTCCCTACAGTAAAGTACTGGGTACGTATCAGGCATTTGATACATACTTGAGGTTTAATCAAGAATGTGAATGTATAGCCATGGGCCCCACCTCCTTCGAGAGAGGATTTGTATAGGTTACAACAAAACAAGATGCAATGAAATAATAAAATAATAGCATTGATAATGTTTGTGGAGCCCTTAACTCCATGCTCAGCCTGTGCTAAGAGCTTTTATAATCATCGTCTCATTTGATCTTCATGATAAGTCCACAAGAAGGTACTGTTATTAGGAAAATTGCCCAGCTGAGGAAACGGAGCCTTATAGCAATGAAGTTATTGCTCCAGGGTGACGCAGCTGGCCAAAGGGATGGACAGGAGACGGAATGAGGAAATAAACTAACACAGTGGCTTTAGAGGGTTAGAGATAAGATATAGAAACTCATCTACCAGCCAGTCCCAAGCAAATTGTAAGCATTCGAGAAATCACACCCGCTCTTGCTTTAGTCTAGGCCCACAATATATGTTATTTAATTTAATGGGAGCCTCACAACAACCCTGTGATATAGATATTATGATGTCCATTTTACAATGGGGAAACCCATGTTCCGAGAGGGGTGGTGCCTCTGTCAAGGTCACATAGTTAGAGACCAAAAGGCTGGCCCGGGACCCAGGCCCGACTGGCCCTTTGCCCTGTGGTCAGCTGTTTGGGGCTCCCAGACCTTTCCCCGGACAAATAGGAAATGCTCTGCTTCCGGTAATGTTGCTGGCAGTACTTGTGTGAATCTACTAGCTGGGGGGGTCTTTCGAGGCAGCTTTCACCCGAGCCCACTTGTCCCTCAGAAATATCCACATAGTACAGGATGCTGAGGGCTGGGATCTCGGAGCAAACATGGGCCCTCCCTTTAAACTTCCAGGGAACAAAGACTTACAGAACCTACCTTGGCCCCCCACCCCCTCCCCATTTTTTTTTCCAAAGAAAAATGAAAGAATCTGATAATTACTTCTATCTACCACCCAACTGTACTAATTACCAACCTATTTCTTCACAGTGTGACAGACACCAGCTCTGGAAAACACATAGAGATAAATTAGCACTAATTGGTTTTCCTCTGGCTGTTTGAATTAGTATTTAAAGCTCCAATTACAAAGCAGAATAATTGCTATTAATGTCCTATTGCAGTACAAAAGGCAGTTCTCTCGAGAACCAGCCCAGGTGTATTATTACTCTGATTATAGCATATTTAACCTGGCTCGTTAAGAGAGAGACACAGGGGACAGTTTCAATATGGCGGACAGACCGCTTCCTCCAGGGAAGAAAGCTTTCAGAGAGAACTGTGGCTTGAGGGAAGAAAGAGGAGAGAACGTGTGGGAAAGGCTGAGTCTGAAACCCAGTGGTATTTCTTATCAGGATTTCTGGGGGTCTCTCCTGCTCCCTTCACTGTCTCCCTGGGGACATTTATGAATCTAGTCTACTTTTCTCCCTCCAGCACCAGCCTCTTCCTCACACGCCAAGTGGAAAGTCCTGGCTTTCACTAGCTGTTTTAGCTAGCTAGGCTGCCAAAATGCAATATACCAGAAATGGGTAGGATTTTACAATGGGGATTAGCTTAAAAGCTTACAGATCTGAGGCCACGAAAATGTCCAAATCGAGGCATCATCAGGCGATGCTCTCTCTCTGAAGACTGGCTGCTGGCGATCCTGGACTCCTCTGCCACATGGGAAGGCACATGGTGGCATCTGCTATGTTCTCCCTTCTTCTTTGGATCCTGTCGTTTGCAGCTTCCTGGCTTCCATGGCTTCCTCTCTCAGCTTCTGTGGGTTTCTCCCTGTCCTGTGGCTTTTTCTCTGTGCCTGTCTCTCCCTATTCATCCCATTTATAAAGGACTCCAGTATGAGGATTAGGACCCACCCTGGGTCACACCCTACTGAAGTGATCTAATCAAAACGTCCCACCTGCAATAGATTTATACCCACAGGAATGGATTAGCTCTAAAAACATGATTTTCTGGGGTCCACAAAGCTGCTGACGGTCACACTAGATATATGATAAGTTATCCAGCCTCTAAGAACATCAGTCTCTTCAACTGTAAAGTGGGCACAACAAACTGCATCTTTCTGATTCCACTGAGCCACGAGGATCCAATGAGAATGGATGTGAAAGCGCTTTGTAAATCACAGAATGTTGTACATAATAAACTTGTCTTAACTTAGGATCAGAGCTCAATGGAGACTTCATCAGTGTGAACTGCTGTGAGAGGGAGAGGGACTGAGAGGGAGAGGGACCGGTGACAGTTTGTGAAATGCAGCAATGGGGCAGAATTACAAGGTCTGCTCTTTCTGTTTCTTTCTTTGTTCTCTTTTTCCCTTTCAAAAACTTTCCTTCCTCCTGTTTGTCTCTTTCTCTACTTCCACTTCCTTCCTCTCAGCCTCCTAGGCCTCATATTATAAATACCCATTCACGCTGGGATGTTAAGAACTCAATGAGTTACCCTTTCCTAGAGCAGCTGCATTTGAAAAGGGAGGACTATGTATAACCCAAAGAAATGAGTCACTAATGGTGAACTTTCAGGCAAACTGAGATGATATTTTGTGGGGGAGAATGAGGATGTCACAGTGCTCTTCAGAGCCCCAGAGGCAGCTGTCTACTCACTGACAACGCAGGTTTGGCTTGGGTCGAAGCCAGGCTCAGTCTGATGGGAAGCATTAGACAGACAAGGAAGGAGATCTTCCAGGGAGAAGGCGGCAAGGGAAGGAATCACCCACGGGGGACTCAGGTCCCTGTAATCCCAGCCAAGGCTGCTGACCCTGAATGTCAAGCTCTTGACATGGTGCTGGTGCCCCTGGGCTTCCTGGGCAGAGGCCAGACTGGGCATCATTGGGGCTGGACCTCTGTCCTGGGCCTGCCAACGCCTGTACTTTTGTTGCCCCACCTTGCTCTCCCAGAACGTCCTTCCCTGTTCCATATGGTCAGAAACCCAACAGGACTTTTCCCAGAAAGACTCCTTGGTCTGTCTCATCCTTCTCCAGGTCCCTCGCTCTGCTGTGCCCTCCTGTCTCTAACTTGCTCTCCCCCAGGAGCCCCTCTTCCTTGGTCCTGCCAGCCTCTCTGCATGCTACCTCCCATCCCCCTATGTGGAGAGATGCTACAGGGCAAGGGGGATAGCCGTGTCCTTGCAATCAAGAGAACCAGGTTCAGCCCAGCTAAGCTAGAGGTTGGACAGGTTTTTCTTTGCCTCTGGCCTCGGTTTTCTCACCTGTACCAGGTGATTCCAAGGTCCCTTCTAAGGTCTTGTTTGAGGATGGTACGGCTCACCTCTCTTTCCTTCTCCAGATCACCTGGTCTCTTATACCCAAGCAGCCCGCGTGTCTCAGCACCCTTCAGGGATGCTGGAGCCCCAAGAACCTTGGTGAGGAGATTCCCAAGGGGGGCCGTGGGAAGGCAGTCAGGGCATGTCTGCCAGGGAGAAGCCTCTGGGTGGTCCCTGCCGGGTGGGCCCAGCTGTAGCAGGCCAGGAAAGGAGTGTCACTGCCAACAAATCCCTCCCGGGAGGGATGTGCAAGGGCCCGTGGGTGGGTGTTCACGTATTGGGGGGGGGGGGATTTCTTTTTAAGAGACAAGGTGGGTGGAATGGGGGAAGCCAGCTGGCTGTGGGCTCTATTTCTACTGACAAGGCTTTACCCTGTAGGTGTGAGGAATTCCAATTAAATATGCAGCCTATTTGTCTGTGTGTGGGAGAGGGTTTGCTGGGAAGGAGGGGAACGGAGGCAGCGTCTCTGCAGCATACCAGCAAACCAGAAATTAGCTCCGTTCATCACAGGCACACGGGGCTTCCCTCAGCCCTCCTGTGCACTCACAGGAGTCGCAAGGAGGAGACAGACAGAGGAAACGAGAGAGAGGTTGGGGAGGCGGGTTCTCCAGACTTGAAGGGCTTCCGGAATCTCTGAGTGGGCAGGAAGGATTGCCCGACTCCTTGGCTCTTGGTGGGGAGGGTGTTTCCCAATCTGGAGGCGCTGTCGGTGAGCTGCTCTGGCCCGTCTGTCCTCACCAGGGATGGCCAGGGCTGCCTGGGCTCCCACCTGGAACAGCTGGGATCACTGATGCACATACAGGGGCGTCTTGAACTGGAGAGGCAGGTGGGCCTGTGGTCTGGGCTGCCCGAGGGAGAAAACAATTACCTCTGCAGGTCCTGGGGACCACTTGGGCACCCCCTTTCTTCACTCCTATGCCAAAGTGGTGATTAGAGAGCCTCAGTGGTAGGGGTTTCTTTGGAGAACAGAATTTTGAAATGCTGATGCTGGAGCTCACAGATTGGGTCAGAAGGACCATGCCAAGGAGTTCTGGGGCTACAGAAGCCATGGTAAACCCACTGTCCTTCCTTCCTCCCTCTTTTTACTCATAGATGGGATCTGGTAGAAAGCATGAAAA
The DNA here is from genome assembly GCA_026826555.1 of Tolypeutes matacus. Taxonomy (NCBI): domain Eukaryota; kingdom Metazoa; phylum Chordata; class Mammalia; order Cingulata; family Chlamyphoridae; genus Tolypeutes; species Tolypeutes matacus. Next base: position 1,234,602 of record JAKSZT010053830.1, on the reverse strand, counting down.
GTACTTCAAGGTACAAAGGCCAAGCCCAATGTTGAAACTGGTAGATACAGTCTTCCACCAGCAAAAATATGCGACTTCCAGGAGATTTCCTTGGGTGCCTGGCATGCGATACCCTTTGCACTTCAGTCAGGCTGGCTGCAGAGTATGTTGGCCCTCTTGGCCATGCCACCTGCCTTGCTTTCAGCCTTTAAACCATTGGCCTTTCATCTAGGCAGTTACTCCTTCTCCACCCATCCTCTACCCACTGATTTCTCCATCAGTTGAGTTCTCTTTGCAGGTTTTACTTATCTTTTCTTGATGTTTTTTCCCTCCCTATTTGCAAACGCTGACTCCTCCCTATCACAAATCCACTATTTTCCAACTAATTAAAATTCAGTCACTTGTTGACTTAAGGAGCTTAGTTGCTGGATATGGAATGTGAGAAGAAGAATGGTTGGCCAGTCATGTTTCCAATCAAGACATCCAAGGGTTGGTTCTAGCAATCTCAGGCCAGCTAACTCAGCTCCTCCTCCTCAGAGCAGTTCTGGAGTGGGGCCTGCTGGGCTGGCAGATGGGTGGCACATCCCTAGCTAGAAGCTGACCAACCAGGCCTGAAGGATGACCCGGGGGCAAGGCTAAGAGCAGGGCGTGGGTGGGTTGAGGAGAAGCTGGGACAGCTCATTATGAGTCCCAGGGAGAGCAGGCTTGGACAGAGAGATGGGAAGGGCACTGGGCAGAATGTGTGTGTGCAGCACCAGCTGAGGTCTGGAGAGGAAGATGTCCCCAAAGGGGGCCATTGCACACAGATCAGCAGGATGGGCTGGGGCAAACAAGTGAAAAACTGGGTTGACCTGGCCATGGAGTAGGGCAGACGTTGTCTCCTTCCTCATGCTCCCTAATTTTCTTCATTCCTTCTCCTTCCACTCTGGTCCACCCCTCCTTCTATGGTCCTCCATTCTCCCTCCTTCCCCCATCTCCACCATCTCTCTCATTTACAGAATGGAAAAAGAGAGTGTGTCTTCTCCAGGAGAATTTCCTAGGATGAAGAGGACAAGACCACAGTGGATGGGCTGTTACCCTCACCCTGAAGAAGTTCTTTCAGAGTTCCATGTTCAACACTAAAAAATGATGAGCCCACTTTGTGCAGGAGGACAGGTGGGGGTGCTCTCTAGCTACTTCATTCCCTTCCTCTTTGTCCCTGTGCTTCACCTCTCTCAATAGAGAAGTGGAAAGGAGATAGCCTTAAAGGAAAGGTCTAGAGGTAGAGAGAGAAAGGCAGGTAGGTATAGGGGGTCAGAGGAGGAGAAAAAGAGGAGCAACATAATTAGGGGTTGTCTGCTTTGGGAATATTAAAATGTTAAAATCAGGCCATATGTAAGGTACTTTTTGTGGGACTATTTTCTTAAAGCAGGTATGGAGTAGAGAAAGGACGGTAAAAACCAAAGTGTGTGGTGAAGAAATCTTTGGGTGTTGGATGGAGCCTTGGAGAACATCCAAGGCTCGCACTGGTGAGGTGCCTCACCCAAGTCACCCAGCCAGGTGGTGGGAGAAGCTGGGAAAGGGCAGTGTGGCGTGGCTTGGGCAACCAGGAGCTGGGACTGCAGATGATTGAGAAACCCTTCTTCAGATCAGGCCATGTTTTCAGAAAACATTTGAATCTGCTCCCTGCGGGGCCCATTAGGTGATCTGGGGTCAGTGGGGAGAGAGCCTTGTACTATATTTAGGGACAGTGGCTACCCTGAAAACAGGCAAAGGTAACCAGAGACTTGCTTAAGGTTGATTGTCCTCTGTGGGCATCAGGACACATGTGGACTGGGCTGCCCACACCTCCTTATCTTTGTTGGCATTAGGTGGCATTAGGTGTTCTGTGGATCCCACAGTTGACACCAACCCTGCCCTCCGGGAACTGACAGACCAGAGAAAAACATCTCTCAGTGGGAAGAAGTGCCTCTTTGTGTTTTCTGCTCCGTGAGACCTGGATGGGATGAACAGGCCCTCGGGGCAGAAGTCTGGGCCTTGTGTCTAGAACAGTCTGAGCCAATAGGCCCAGAAATGCTTCCCTCAGCCCACCCTCACGAGAAATACAAGAGGCAGGTAGGACGCGGTCCTGGGTTCCCTTGGAGAACGACCGAGTGTTAAGTCACTGCAGGGACCTCCATCAGGACGCCGCCCATGGTGGTGAATTCAGGGACTCGGGGAGCAGTGAGCCTCAAGGGGCAGCTTATATTTACATTAGATTGGGGAGTGCTGGGCCTGAGGGTGGGCTCATTCCAAGCCGTGAGAACTACCTGAACCAGGGCCCAGGGTGGGCTTGGCCTGGGCTGCGAGAGGGCCAGGGAGAAGGGTGGGACTCCAGCTACCAGGGTCTCTGGGCAACAGCCCCATGCTGGCAGGAGCTGACCCCCTAGCTCCCAGGCAGCCCCAGCCCTGCAGGTTGCCAGGCTCCTCATTCACACCTCGCGATGCTCCTGTCATCGCAGGAGCCGGGGGTGGTGACTGGGGCGCGGGGGAACTGCCAAACTTCAGGCGGGAAAATGTTGTGAATGGCAGAGCAGCTCTGAGAGTCCCCAGCCTTCCTCTTGAGAGGGAGGAGAGAATCCGACCATGAGGTATTTCCCTGGCGCTCAGGCTAACCTTGTAGGAGGCAGAGGGAATCCAATTAGATATGCACCGCTGGGGAGGCTGAGGGAGTCCGGGAGAAGGTTTCTTTTTTCTGTTTCCTAGGGCCCTGAATGAGAAAGGATGGCCTGGCTCCCTCATACTTTCCTTTCCCAGGGACAGGAGCCTACCCTGATTCTTACACTGGGTATCCTCTCGTCACCTTCTAACTCAGGGTGGGACAGTCACAGAGGGGTGAAACCGTTTCCCACAGTGGCAGGAGTCAGAAGACAGCACTTCAGGCTAGCAGCCGCCACTGTTCCCGTCCTCTCTGTAGCTGTTCCTGCCTCCTCCACCCCCGGGAGCTGGGGGCCCATCCCAGCCGGGGCCCTCCTGCTTGTCCCGAGCTCCACTGAGCTCTGTTGTGAGCGGCCGTCTCTCATGACCTGCTCTGGCTCAGCACAGATGGGGCCACGAGTGACCTTTCTCCCCCAGACACAAATCGTTGAGCTCCCATGGGAGATTGGATCCTGTTGCCTCAAAGATGCCCCACTCAGTCTTCTTTAGAGTTAGTTACGAAAGGTCAGAGGTGTATGTGGGATTCAGTGTGAACTGGGACAGGTTCCTCAGCCTCCCCCAGTGCCCAGCATTTGGCAGTTGCCGCTCAAGTTAGTTCTCCCTTCCAGTGGTCCTGGGATAGGAAAGAGGGCTTTGCTGATGGAGGTGGGCCTGGGGCCATCCTCTCTGCTGAGATGAACAGGTCTGAACGGAACTTTTCCTGGCAAGCCTCTTAGGAGAGGGCTTCTGGGAGGTTCTAGAAGCCCTGTCTCATTGGGGATGCTGGGCTTCTCTTCCTGCTCTACCGAGGCCATCTGAAGCATGCTTTTCTTAAAATAAAATTTTATTGAAGTATATCATTCATACATGGACATAAACAATGAACGTGTAGTAAAATCTGTGAATTTACAAAACAAACATGCATATCATCACACAAGGCTCCCATACATCTCCCCACCACCAACTGAAGGGTGTTTTATATAAAAATTTTTTTTTTTTAGGGAAAGCAATATCCTAGACCAGAGAGAAGCACTTTAGCACCCCTCTGTTCCCAGGACCTGACTCCGGGGTGCTCTGATTCCACTGTCATTTTCTCAAAGGCTGTCCTTGGAGGTGTGAGGAACTCCAATTAAGCATTCAGCCAGTGTTCCTGTGTGGGGGCCATGGGGCTGTGGGGGAGGCAGCCTTGCACTGGTGCAGTGACTAATCTTCACAACACCAATTATGAGCCTCTGCGGAGTAGGCGGTGGGAAGGTGGGAGGGGGAGGCGGGGGAGGTGGGGAGATGGGGTTTCCTCACCAAGTCAGCTGCCTCATGGCAACCTGTGCGGTGGTGGCTGAGGAGAATGTGAGATCCCAAGAAAGGAAACTCATGGGGACCCCGGACTCCCCACGGAAGAATCCCTGCACCCCTGAGGGGTCCAGGATGCCCTATATTTAGATTCATCTCATGTTTTTAGAGTACCTCTGATGTGCCAGGCACTCATTCTCTCCACAACCCTGAGGTAGCTGATGTTTGCCTCAGTTTACAGACAAAGGGTCTGTGGCTCAGAGAAACAAGTGACTCATCCAAGGTCACCCAGCTGACAGGTGATAAGGCCAGATGAAACATTCCTCTGACTCTAAGACCAATGTGTGGCTCATTTAGTTCACAAGTGTCCCCCCACCCCACCCCCAATATATAGAGGGACTAAAAAGCCCAGGGGAAGCAAAGCTGAAGCCAGCACCCTGGTCTCCCCACTCTGCCTCACCAGTGTGGAAGGAAAGTTCTTCTGGAGGCTGGGCAGTGTGTGGAATGGGAATGTTCATTCATTCAACAAATATCTATGACTTATTTGCTACGTTCCTAGCACCGAGTTTAGCAATGGAAAGGATGGGGAAGGCTACAGAAGAGAGATTCATAAGAACATTGAAATTCCATAGCAAATGGAAGAGGCACTGAAGGATGTTAGAAGGAAACCTGCAGTTCTACCTGCCTGAGCCTGGGAGAAGGTGGATTTGAACACTCATCTAGGGCTTGAGCATGACGTGGGCCAGAGAGGAATGAGCCATGGCAGACAGACAAGAGCAGAGGAAAGGAAGTCCAGAAGGCCCCGGGGTGGCCACGGGCCCTCTCCACCCCTTTCCCTGCCCTCTGCTGCTTGGGTCCAGCTTCTCTAGGAACATGGCATTCTGGCTTGTGGACCTCAGGACCCTTTTAGAGTAAATCCAAGAGAAGTACTGGGGATGGTGTTTAGAAAGGAGCTAAGGGCTTCCTTCCCCGGTCCCTCAGACTGCTGGGACAATGTTAGGTTTCAGGCCTTGATCCCTAAATGACGTTTACCATGGTAAATTTTGGGTTTATGAAACATAAGCATACAAAATGTGATTTGCTATTTTTGTTTTCCAAGGAGGACAACTGAGAGGAAACAAGGCTTAAACTGTAACAGAGGGGATTGAGGTGGGACATGGCAAAACCTCTTGAGAGAGAGGACTCAAGAGTGTTTTGTAGGAGATAGTTAAAAACAGGGCAGATTTCCAGGTACATCTTGAGGTAAAATGATGGATTGCACTTCCCTTCCTTACTTGGGGCCAAGGTCAATTTCCCTGGTAACAGAGGCTCCTGTTTCCCAGACTCTTTCTGTCGCTTTGTGAGGCCCAGAGTCACTTATCCCTTGGAGTCCACTTTTCCAGAGCTACCTATTCCCTTCCCGCAGAGGTTGGCAGGACGTGCAGTGGGGAGAATGGAGGAATCAGGGGCATTTGTGTTTCTGATTAAATCACAGATGGTTATGGGCTACAATGTCTCATCACCCCTTTGAGTTCCACAGTTCTCCTGGGCTTCTCTACAGAGGATGTACTTCAGGCAGCCTGAGATAGGGTCCCAGGAAACCCAAAGAATTCCAGGGATTGGAATTCTGAGGCCTCATCGTGCCACGTCCATGCCAGATGGACAAAGTGCCTGAATCAGGAGACCTCTGTCAGCAGGAAGGATATGGACAGAGGACAGTTAAATGATGGTTAGACTCTGGATCTTGAGTGAGTCTAACTATTATCCTCAGATCTTCCCTTCCACAGGGGGGTGAGAGGGTCTTTAAGGTGCCTTCTGGCCAAGAGCAAAAGAAGCTAACAGGTGTGGAGTGACTCCCTGTGTCAGCCATGTGCTTGGAACGACCTTGTAGGGTAGATATGGTTTCCCCTCTAGAGCTAAGAAAACTGGCTTGAAGAGTGCCAGTAACTTGCTGGAGCTCACGCAGTTAGCAACGCTGGGGTTCAAATCTCCAACTCTTTGTCTTTGGAGTGGGGCGGAACCCTGATTCTGGCCCTTTGCCCCCTGTTGGGCTGGTCCTGGGTGCCCTGCTCTGAATGGAGGTCCCAGAGCTATCACAAGAGGTCCCCCTTTGGGATAGGGAGTGGCATCCTCTGGCCGGTGCCCTGCCCACCACCTTTGGGGACCCTGGGCAGTGAGAGCTCCACCGGGGGGCGGGGGGTGGGGGCCAGCCCCTCCTCTGCCAGTCCAGTGGAGGAGTTGGGAGTTCCGGGGAGAAGGGGAGGAGGAAGCGGCTGGTGGAAACTCCCCGAGGCAGCAGGAACCGGGGCTGGGAGTGGGGAGGAGGGACACGGGGGTGGGTTCCAGGCTTTTCCCCACACTTCCTCAGGGATCGCTTTACATAACCAGGGCTGCTTAGTCACCGCTTTTTACTTTTTTTTTTTTTTTTTTTTTTTGGGAAACAATTTTCTCAGCATCACAGCTCCTGTCTCCATTCCTTAGTAGTCACTGATGCTAGGGAAGTCCCTTTTCTCCTGTTCCCTAGGCAACCCAGCACATTTGCCTTTCAAATGATCCGAGGCCTGGGCGGGGGTAGGAGTTCCCTCCCCCTGTACCCTGGCCTCCCACACAGCCACTCCCACCTCAGTTGGGCGATGTCATGTGGCCCAGCCACCAGGAGACATCTGGGAAGACCAGACTCCCTGCCTGGCCTCAGCCCCCACTTCAGGCCTTCACATTTTCAAGCCTTGAGTTTGGTCCAGGCTCAGAGACCCCAGTTCATGCCTGCAGGGGCGCAGCTTGGACTGTAGACATGGCAGGCTGTCCTTGTTGCCCCAGGCATCTTTGGGAGGTGAGGGCTCGGGCCAGTCTCCAGGAGGCCCAGAAACCTGGGAGCTGGAGCTACCCAGATTGCCACTGCATCTCCCAAACAGGGCTCGTGGGTTTGGACTCCCCCTCCTTACTTTCAGGGCTTTTAGGGTAGGGCAGAGGCTTTGGGATGAGGTCCTCTCTGGCTCCTTCACTATTGTCCAACTGGAATTTGGTGTGGGGCATGGGGGGTGGGAGGGGTCTCTCAGAGCAGGCACTGGAAACACTGGGCAGAAGTCCAGACCTGGTGCAGGTTCATCCAGGCCCTTTTGAAAGGCCACAATGTTGAGCCTAATGGCACAGGGCACTTGACCGGTGGGTTCAATACTATGAATTAAGGGCCCTTGGGTGAGCTAGAAAAATAGGGCAGGACGAGATCACAGAGCACGTAGGAACCGATCATTCATTCATTCAACACACTCGCGCTGAGCACCTGCCACGTGCTGAGTGTTACACACGTCCTGAAAAGCCATTGGCTCCAGACCTCTGTCTTTAAGGGAAATGTCAGTGGCCCATATCTAGGTGCACAGGGGTTCTCATTAGGAGAAAAGTCTCGGCAAGAGTTCAGGCTTAAAATAACAAACAAACAAACAAACAAAAAACAACAAAACCAAAAAAAAAAAAAAAAGAGTTCAGGCTTCTGGGAGCCTATCAGTGACCCGGAACTGCAAAAATGTCTACATTTGCCTATGTTTTCATGTGTATTCTTCTAGGGGGAGGACCCATAATTTTCATCAGATTTGGGGTCTGTGATTATTAGAGGCTGCTGATGCTGGCCGCCACTACCGAGTTAGTAATCACAGTGTGTGTAACCTAATGTCCAGCTTCGCAAGACTCCTAGCTCTTGCTTCTGCCAGGGTCCTAGGGAAGACCCCGTGGTTTCTGCCAGCTTTCCTGCCAAGACCATCACGAGTGGCGACATTTCCAGGTTCAACATGAGCCAGAGGGTACTGGGCCTAGAACTTGTTTCATGCATAAGCCTCATTGGCTGCTTGCCTGGGCAGGGATCCCCCAGTTAGGGGGAAGGGCTTAGGCAACTTGGGATTTTTTCAGGGTGCTGCTTCTCCCCATTCTAACCTCGCTTTCATTTCCCTTCTATATTTAGATCCTTTCTCAGTCCCTTTTTGAGAATGAGTGAATGATGCCTAGAATTCTCTGTGTGCTTTCATTTCTCTCTCCCTCAGCCCTGTGGAAAGACGGACCTGGCTTCCCAGGTGGGAATGGCAGGCGACTCTAGGAGCACACCTCGAGGGTTTTAGGCCATGGCCATCTCCCTATTGTCGTGGGCTGAAGGCTTGCTTGGGTCCATCACCAGACAATGTGCTTGGGGCTGCGCTGGAGGGACTTAGGAAGGGCAAGGCCCTCCTTGGGGGCCTTTCTCAGGGCTGGTGGTCAGGTGCTTGGGGAAAGGCCTGCAGGCTCTGGCCTGGGGTGGGGTGGGTGTGGTCTGTGGGAGCCAGGCCCAGCCTTACTGGGCTCCTCCCAGGATCCAACCAGGGCCAGAGCAGAGCCACGACGATAATGACACTGAGTAACGATCACTTATCCCGTGTTTGCTTTTCATGTACCTCCCGCCAACCCTGGAGTGGAGACAAGCACAGGCTTTGGAGTCGGACAGAACTGGCGATTGAAGCCTGGAGCTATTCTCACTGGCGACGGTGGGGACTTTATGCAATCTCTCTGAGCCTCAGTTTCTCTATCTGTGAAAGGAGGCCAATGGCCCCTCGGCTCCGGGCTGCTGTGAGGTCGACACGAGGCATGGAACCAGCCTTCCTTTGGCACTCCATCTATTCTGGGTTTCTCTTTTCCACATCACCTGTACCCCCACTATCAAAACCGAGCACGTGGTGGTGCGTAAGCAGAGAAAGAAGGCTGTCGACGAGGGCTGAAGGAACATATGAAGGGTGAGGGGCAGAGGTGGGGGCTGAGCTAGGCTTGGAAGGTAGCCAAACAGCAATAATGAAAAGCACAAACTACAAACTTGGAGGGCATGGGTTCAGGAATAAGAGGCAGGGATTAACAGGACCAGAAGAGTCAGGAAGAGACAGACTGTGGTTAGCTTCAGGATGCTTTTTAAAACTTGTCATTGATGTCTTGCTTTTAAGGAAACTGAGGCAGCGGGGTGGCCGAAACAGGGCTCCGAGCCTTGAATCCTGGCCCGGCTGCCAGTGACTGGATGTGACCCCAAAGCCAACCCCCTCCCTGCCCTCCCCCGCCCCCTGCCGCCGACCTCCTGTCCCGGGAGACGTGCCAGGCTTGGGTGCTGCCAGCCGGGAGCCTGATTTAGCGCACGCCTCGTTAAGAGAAGCTAATTAACAAACCTGCATTTAAATAAGCAGCCGCCTGGGTGTTTGTAACCACCGCCTTATTGAATTGTGACAAGTTATTAGCCCTTGCATGTTAAATGAAACAGAAGCATCCAGGAAAAACCCCTAAATCCAATCTGCATAAAGCAGATTCCTGCTGTGAAAATGACGGCAGCAAAAATCCTGATTCACTAGCCGCTTTGGAAAGAACTCCAGGCCTCCCTTCTTTAGAGGTTACATAACCCTCTGTCAACAGCGATGACACCAGGAGAAAGGCAGGGAGCAGGAAGGGAGGACCTTAAAAGAAGCTCCGCGCTCCATCTGGGGGCTCTGCCACGCTCTGGGGGTGCTGGAGGCAGAGCCGGGGCCAGGGCGCCGAGGCCCACCACGGAGCCTGGCTGCAAATGTGCCCCCTGGCTGCACCTGCTTCCTTGGGGCCCCAGCGTGTCCAGGACACTTTGTCATCCCATTTGGCTCCGCTTTTCCCAGGCCTAGATGCTGCTCCAGCTACAGTGAGACGACAGGACAGCTTAGCCCAGACCCGGGCTTGGCCTCAAGCAACGTCGATGACACTCAGGGAAGAGCTCTTGATGTTTTCTTCAAACTACGAGAAGGTATGAGCAAGGACCAAATTCATGGTGTCTTGACAACATTTTTTTTTTTCTTAATAAAAAAAAAGCCCTCAATTGTCTGCCACCAAGGACACCAGGCCTTGGGAAACGGTATTGGGAGCTTTCACATTTGGAAACTGATGCAGACCTCTCCACCCAAAGCCCGGGACAGAACCATGGCCATCTCCAGAACCCGAGCATCCTCAAACATGGCATTTCAGAGGATGCCATTTCCCTGGGATGGGGTAGGATTATAAAAGACCATGGCGCTGGTTGGGGAAGTCAGGGTGCAGTCTGGTTTGGGACAAGTCTGCTGCATGATGCCCAGGTGCTATGGGGGAAGGGGAATTGAGACAAGCCCAGATGGGAAGTCAAGGGTGACCAAGGTGCTAATGGTTCAGATAGACCGAGCTCTGCCACTTGCTAGTGGTGGGACCTTGGGAATCGTAGTCATCCTCTCTGAGCCTATCTCCTCATTTAAAATGGGAACAGTATCTACCAGGCAGGCCCTGTGAGGAGCATGTGAGATGATGCCCACAAGCTGTGGCTGGCAAAGAGTGATCAGCCAATGAGTGGACCTTGAGGATGGCTGCTGGTACCACCGAGGCAGTGGTGGGCTGAGAGGCAAATATGGAGGTGAGTTTCTTGGGCCTTGCTGCTGGTCATCGTTGACCCAAGAAAGAGCAGGGGCGCTGGGTTCAAGCAGAGCTGAGTTTGAATCTTGACTCTGCTCTTTATTAGTTAATTAATGTCTCTGCATCTGGATAAGTTAATCAATGTCTCTGCACCTCATTTTCCTTTTATGTAAACTAGTGTTAGTACTTACCTTGAAGGTTGAGAGTGACATGAGATAATGCATGTATAGAAAGTACCCAGCACCAAGTAGAAACTGAATAAGTTCCAGTTCTCTTTCCCTCCCTCCCTTCCACTCACTTCATTCATCTTTTGGCCTCCAGTGAACAGAAGTGCTAAACCATTCATTCTGGAAGGCTCTGGATTAGGGATACCAGAGAAAGATGATTCAAATATATGATAGTATTTGGGGGGCACATTTTCCTTGAAATTTAGAATGGGACCTGTGGTGAGAGGTTAGATATATTTCTGGGCTTTGAAACACATCTATCATTGAGTTTTATTTGCGTTGCTAGGGCAGCTTGAGGGTGCAGAGAGAAAAACGATCTCTTTCTCCTCAACCCTTCTAACAGTCAAATCTTCAATGACTGATCAAAAGTTATTCATCAGAGCGCACGCTCTGTATGCAGCTGCAAGCTGGGTAGTGTGGGAAAGAGAACTAATAGGGAACCTCAACAATCAATGCCAAATGAGTCAGGTGAGGGCAAGAGGCTAATTGGGATTTGGACATTCCCACAGGATGGGGGTCTCTAGGGGGAGGGATCTTCCAGGAATGCTTCCCAGAAGGCTGTCTTGGAGGATGGGCAGGATTTGCATAGGTGGGGGAGAGGGACAGGATTCTAGAATGGAATATGGTGAGTGGCGTTGAAGAGCTGGGGTGTCTCTTTAGAGTCAGCAAGTACGTCAGTCAGGTTAGAGGAAGAGTTTGTGCTGGAGATGTGGTGGGGGGTGTAGGCCAAGAATGACACGGCTTCTTAAAATCTCAGACTGATTTTGCTGGAGGGAGAGTCTTCAGGGCTGGGGGCGGGGGGGGGGCATGCTGGTAAAGATAAGCCATTGGTAGATATGGAAGCAGAGGGGACACGAGCATTTTGTCAGGTAGTTTTTGTTTCCATGGTACCCATGCCTTCTCTTATCAGTCAGAAACTACTCTTGGTACCGATTCCCAGTTGGCTACTGATGGCAAGAAAAAAGAGCAGTTGATCAGTAATAATAACATTTATTCTTCTCCACCCCTGCCTTTCTCTCAACACACACAAGCTGGGGATAAGGTGGCTTAAATGTGGCCTCTGCTTTCAAGTATCTGGGTCTAGAAGGAGAGTCCGAGAAATATAATAACAACAACACTAACACTGTGCTAAGTTATGTAATGAATGAAGGTATGAGCTATGGTGATTCCCTAGAGGCGAGGAGGCTCAATGCTGTCTAAAAGCAGGTGGATCACAGGAAGGTGAAGGACAGAATGTTGAAGCCCAGCCTTAAAAGACGACTTTAAGACAGGTGGGGTTGAGGAGAGGGCTGGGAAAGGGAAGAGCTTAACTGAGGAGGAGCAGCTCATGGAGTTTGCTATTGCTGGGTGGGAGCGGGGGACCACGTAAGGGACGGGTGAACAGTGAGGCTGGAGAGGAGGCTGGGTGGGTTCAGAAGGGCCTTACATGCCATGCCAAGGTGTTTTGGTTTGGCCCTATAAGCGGAGGAAGCAGTTAAAGGATTAAGTAAGGCAGCAGTCTGATGAGAGCAGTATTTTGGAAAGATTTTCCAGTGATGCGTTAGAAGACAGGAGAGCACCATAGACTGGAAACAAGGAGAGCAGTTAGGAAGTGATGAACTTACTCCAGACCAAATCTGGATGAGGGTCTGGAAGGGAGAGGGTTGGATCCAAAGACTCAGGGGGAAGGAGGCAGTGACAGATTGGGAGGGGAAAGGGAGAAGGGAGACTCCCGGTACTCCCAGCTCCTGCCTGGGGTTGATGGTGACGCTCTCTAGCAGGAGGGTTCATGGGCAGGTGTGTGGAGTGGGAGGTGGGGGAGATACTATGTTTCCTTTTAAATGCATTGAGAATGGGCTTGCCAAGCCTCCAGGTCAAGCCATGTAATAAGCACTGGATGAGGTCAATAGGTGGGTGGCTGAAGCCTGTGAATGGACGCGCTCATCCTGGGAAAGGATTAAGGAAAAAAGGATGCCAGTAGAACCTGGGAGCAACAGGCACTGTGAAAGTCAGGTAGAGGAAAGCAAGCCTGTGATGGACATTGAGGAGGCCTGGCCACAGGGATGGGAGGGCAATCATGGTAGTCAACGGGGAAGAGAGGTTCAAAATGGGACATGTCAATCATCTAAATATCACAGCGATGCCACTGAGATGAGAACTGAAAAGTTCCCATCTGATGTGACACTGAGGAGGTCAAAGGAGGAGCAGTTTCACTGGAGGAAAAAGTGAATGGGAGGTGAAGAAGGAGAACCTGCACGTGCGGACTGCTCTTAGCAGGAGCTTGGCTATGAAAGGAGGGTGGGGTGGGTTGATGGGTGGGGATGGTGGCAGTGGGGGCTGAGGATGGCAGGGCCAAGTGGGGCCACAAAGAAGGGGCCACACTTTCTGGCTTTGTTCAAAGTCTCACCTGTTCCATTGGGGAATGCCTAGGAAAAATCTAAATTCTGGATTTTAGAAATACATGGCAAAAAGCCTTTGCATGCATTGAAACCCTTGACCAGCAATTCTACTTCTAAGAATTTATTCTAAGAAAGTCGCTATGGAGGTGAATGAGTTGTGTATTCACAATTCTGTTCGTTGTAGCGTTGGTAATAATATAAAAAAAAATAGATACAACCTAATGTCCAATAGTGAGGGAATGGCTGAGTAAATTATAGTACATCCATATGGTAAACTACTTCTGCACTAAAAATCATGGTTTAGAAGAATATGTGTTGACATGAGAAAATGTTAATGATATATTGCTAAGTGGAAAAGCAGGCTACATTACAGAATGTACAGTATAATACATTCATTTTTAAAATTTTTGATTAGGACACAGACCAAATCTTTAATTAATGTCAATTTTTTTTCTTCTTTTGGCAAGCAAATAGAGTATTATCTGGAAAAATGCAACTAAAAAAACTCAAAGGGAAGACAGACTCATACACTAAGTGTGTTCATGTGAATTTTTAAGTCATTAAGATGGAAAGTAGACTGATGTTGAGTCAAGGAAGTGGAGAAATTCTGAAACTACAGAATTTTTGAAGTGAAATTAACCCTAGAGATCATTGGATCCAAAACTCCTCGATTTCCATATGAAGAAACACAAGCTTAGAGGGACCTCCAGTTGACGCCAACAAGCTGCCACTCCTCAGGGAGAACCTACTGGTCCTGATAAGGTGAGTAGATTGCCTGTCATGAGATGAGGCCATGGGCTCCTCCCATTCTCTTTTGTCTCTGGACGCCTGGGCAACCCAGGGAGGCTCTAGGGCCCCAGCTCTGTACCTGGGCCTGCTCTGGCCTTCCATAGCATCTCCACGTGGTGGCCTTTTCCACAGGAACCCTTGTGGAGCTGATCCAGGGCTGCCTTTGGAAACCAGTCTGGGCATCACTGTCTCCTCGAAGAATGTACCCTCTGTCTGTCAGGCACTTTGCCATGTGATTCTCCTTCCTCAAAAGAAGGTTCCTGCTTCTGCCCCCTTGGCTAACTCCCCAACACAAAGGCAGCTCTTCATTTCCAATGAGCTGAACTTTGGGGCATCGGCCGCAGAGGCCCCCCTTGTCCGTGCTCATGCAGTGAGACTGCAGCCCTCTCCCTAAATCAGGAGAGAGGGTGTTGGGCCGGGGCTTCAGGGAGAGAGAGTCCATGGCCTCTTCACTAGCCCCATGGCTGCTGACCACCATGACAGCTCTCTCCTGGACCTCTGCAATCGCCTCCGAAACAGGGCTCCCTGCTCCCACCCCCAGCCCCAAATAGCCAGAGTGACCCTGCAGAAACTCAAGTAAATCATGTCCCTCCTCTGCGCACATCTCCCCAGTACCTCCGACTTCAGTCAGGGCTGGCCTCCCCTCACCTCCCTGACCTCCTGTCCCGCATTCTTCTTTCCTCAATCCCCTCCAGCCACTCGGGCCTCCCCATGCCTTGGTTTCTTTGTTCTGGGGCAGGGGATATCCCCCTCCCGGGAATGCTCTCCTCCCATATTTCCTCGGGGCTTACTCCCTCACCTTCTCCAAGACTTCCTTCCAATCTCACCTCTCAGTGAGCCTCTCCCTGGCTCCAGTTTTAATCCTGCAGACCACAGATGCGCCCCCTCACCCCTCAATCCCGAGCCCCTGGGCCCTGCTTTACTCCTCCCCACCCCAACCGATAGTACTTAACACCTTCTGATACGCTGTATTATTTCCTTATTTGTCTCTCCTCTCTAGAAAGGAAGCTCTGTGAGGGGGAGGGGAAGTCTTTGCTTTGTTCACTGTTGTATCCAAAGTTCCTAGAACAGAGTATCACAGAGTAGCCACTCAAAACATCGGCAGAGAGCAGTCACTCAAAAAATACTTGAATGAATGAAAAAAACGGAAAAATGCTAAGAACTTAGAAACATCCACCCCACTAGGAAAGCAGCCAGAAGAAATTTAAAATTTAAGAGAGCCCTTCCTGAGAATTGTGGCGAATTCTACATTCGAGTCTAGCTTCCAAATCCCCCACTTCTAACTCCGCAGCCCCAGAACCGCAGTTTCATGGATTCAGAAGCCCTCCTTTTCTTAGCCTCCAACCACTGTGCAGGGTGTTTGAGGATTCACCTGTTCACTCATTCATTTATTCATCCATCAGGCGAGCACAGAGCTAGCTGCAGCCTTGTCTTAAGGAGGTCGCAGTCTGCAGGAGAGCCGGAACCTATAAAATGGTCCAACCCCAAAGGCAGTGTGGAAGCACCTTAGGAGAGGTGCAGATTCAAGGAGTCAGAGGACGAGGTGATTTCCTACGACTGAGGTTGATAAGGGAGCCTTCAGACGTCAGGTGGAATTTGAACCGTACCTTGAAATATGGGTGCGGTCTGAGGGGGGAAGAAAGCAAACTTAGCAGCGGGGGAAAAACCATTAGGAATATTCTGGGGCTGCTGAGGGTGTTTGGAATGATGGGATTCATGTGGGCTGAAGGGGAAAATACAAGCTGGGCAGGGTCTAACCTGGCAGGGTCTCGTGACTACCTTTGAAGGCTTAGTTCTCTTAGTTCTGAATTTGTACATTTTACAGGCTTCTGGAACAACGGAGAGTTGGCTCCTTTCTCAGCAAACAGACGGGGTTTAATTGCTGTTACTGTCAGTGTAGTTGCAAATATCATAGAAAAAGGGCTTTTTGGTTAATTGTTTTTAGAATAAAAATTCAAGAACTATGTATAGATATTATGCATCCAGGGGACTTTAAAGATCAAACTGTTTATATTACCCTTAAATACAGTCTTTAGCACGAGGCGCTGGGATCTGCGAGTGGCTGGGACACACAATGATGCTAGAACAATATGACAGCAGTAACTTTCTTGTTGGGGGGAAGGTGGGGGGCAGCCAGTGCCCTTTGATTGGCCAGAGGCCCAGAAGAATAGACAGCTAAGCTGGGTAATTTCACAGGCACCATTAACCTAAAGTGCTGGCTTTACGCAGACTCCCCCCCCACCCCCCCCCCCCCCCCCCGCCCCATACACACACAGAGAAAGCTGAATTCCATGGGTTTCTGGGGGTGGGTGGAGAAGGGGTTGCATTGTCCAATCTGCATGGCACAGCTCGAGGCTCCTGGAGGAGCAGAGAAAGAAGCAGGAAGCAGCCAGGGACATTTCCCAGCTCGTCTCCTTTTCCTCACCTGAGGCTCTCTTTCCTCAGCACAGCCCCCTCATCCCCAAATAGTACGGAGAAGTTTTTTGGGATGCACAAATAAAGCAAATTCATATCTGTTCACTACCATCCTGTAGTTATGCCCGAGCCTCACTCATATTTTAATTTGGGAGCTTTTAGAAAGGCAAATTTACTCGTGCCACCATCCAAATTCTGTTTCATTGGAACCCTTATTCTCAAAGGATGCAAATGACTCCTCAGAGAGCTGGGGGCTTCTCCTTTGGGTATTTTCCCAAAACGTGTGTGTGCTTGCACATTAGTTTTAGGGTTCCCTATGTATCTTATATGCAAACGCATAATGCATATTCACAAGGTAGCTGCAGAAATGTCTATTCGTCATAGGTATGTGTGACAGAGCTGCAGACTCCTGTGAGCCAGCACTTATGTTGTCCTATTTAATTTACCCAACACACACTTAATAAGCGCGCACTATTCATTCAACACCAGGCTAGTTCCTGGGGGAAAAGAACAAGTCCCGACAAAGCCCCTGCCCTAGGGAACTAACATTTAAACCCACTGGGTTCTTAATACAAGGTTTCCAACAAATGTGAGATCTATCTCTTACATCAAGTAAGCTGGCTGAATGTGTAAATAGATCTGTATTCCATTAATACAGGAAAGGCAGCACATCTTCGTGAAAACCTTGCAGATAAGGGTGACCTTAGGATTGGCCGTTCAGGGCTCTAATAGAATAGAGCTGCCTTGGAATACTTCAGGTGCTTTTAAGGTGGAAATGGAAGAGCTGGGGATGGGAGGTGGTGGGTCTTCTCTTTTGTGACCTCTTTTTATCCCTTTCCCCTGCAGTGACACAGGATGTACCTCCAGTCATATCCTATCCATGTTTCAAGATGTTTTTTCAAAGACTTCCTCCTCCATGAAGCCTTCCTGGCTTATCCCAAGCATAACCGATTTCTCCCACTCACTGTCTGGGTAATTCATCAGTACACTTGACATGTACTACTTTGTGTTGATATGTATCCTTTTTTGTTTTAAGTTTACATCACTCTTTCAAAGAACATTCAGGGAATTTACTCAGTGCCTGGCCCTGTGCTCTGGGAACACACAGATGAACTCCTCACAGCCCAGAAGAGGGCAGGCAAACACACCTGCAATGACAGGTAGAGTGCCAGGTGTACAACAGAGGTGTGCATAGGGCTCTCAGGAGCATGGTGGCCGAGGAGGCAATGCTTCAGTGCTCCCGAAAGAGACTGCAAACTCCTTGGAGCAGAGGACCTTACCTAATTCTCTTTATACTCCCTATAATTATGATGATCATATTTTCTTGCCCTGCAGTTTAATTTTTTAAATAGCATTTTAAAGTCTGATTATAAAGCAATATATAATATAGAAAATGTGGAAAACTTGTAAAGTCTAAAGAAGAATTACTCATCATCCAACTACTCAGAGATAGCGATGATGAACATTTTGGTGCACACGCTTTCCAGTTTTTTTCCCATGTGCGTTTTCCCATGCAACAAATCTGGTTGTACTCTATATAATGGTATGTGATTTGCCTTTTCTTTTCATGTAACAATATGACATGAATATTTTACCACTGTCCTTATCTAATTCATCTTCGGTCATTTTAAGAGCTGTCTAATATCCCATGTACCATAATTTATTTGCCGGTCCTCTGTTGTTGGGCAAATAGGTGTTTTCTAGTTTTCACTGCCACAAGCAACAACATCACAAACAGCAGTGTGGATAAATTGTTGCTCACACCCATTATGATTTACATAGTATGAATTTCTAGAAGGAGATTGTTAGGCCAAAGGCATTTGATTCGAGTAAAAAGATTTGAGTAATTTAAATTCCCACTAGCACTAAAAGAGAGGACACTGGATGCTATCTTTGTTGAAAACAAAACAAAACAAACCCCAAAACATTCCCATTTTAATGGCAACCGTGGGTGTGGGGTAAAGAGTGGCCTGTTTTCATTTGGTTTCTGTCTACCAGTGTAGTTATTTTCAGTTTCCGTATGTTTATGTTGTATTTTTTTTTTCAAAGAATTTCCCATTCATGTCTTTTGTCCTTTTGTCTATTTGGTGGGCTGATGAAAGTAAAAAACAATTTAGGAGCAGTTAACATTTATAGGCGGAAACTGCCTTAAGCACTTCATGTACTGCTTTATTTCAGTTATTCCCTCCACTAATCCTATGAGTTTGGATGATTCCCATCTTCTTGACTTGTAAGTGTTAAGATATATATGTTAAGGTCACTAGTCCTTTGTCACATATATCATATGTTTTCAATATATTGATTGTCTTTTGATTTTATCTTTGGAGGTTTTGGATTTAGAGAAGTTTGAAAGTTTTATGAGATAAATCAGTTAATTACTTTGCTTCTGAATTTGCGTATATATGCTAAAAGGTCTCTTCCTATCTTGAGATCAGAGATATATGAATGTATATTTTCTTTTTTTTTATGGTTTAATTTCCTAACATTTAATATTTAATCCATCTTAGAATTTATTTTGATTATGGTATAAGGAAGGGCTCTGAACATCCCCCCCCCCGCCCCACAAATGGATAGCCAATCACCCTCAAACCATTTATGGGATAATCAATTATTTCCATTCTATTTAGAAATGGCTCCTTTATCATCTGGTAAATATTTTCACCTGCTTCAGACACTTCTCTTTGGTTTCAATGATCTGTCAGTGTATTCTCTCACCAGTACTGTATGCTTCATTTTTTGTAGTTTTATAACATGTATTCATATCTAGAAGTACAAGTGTCCCATCCTCTCCACCCTCTTTTATTAATCCTTAAAAATATTTTCCTTGAATAGTCTATGTGGAATTAGTTTTCTTCCAGATGCACTTTAGAATCACCCTAAGTTCCAATAAAAATAATTTTCTCAAATTCCAGTAAAAATTCCTTTATTACCAAAAACAAGCTCATGTGAAAATTAATTGGGGGAATATTGACTTACTGACTTAGAGCTCCATATATTCAAGTCTCATATTCTCCACTAAAGTTTTGGGTTCTCTTTTCCATTGAAAATTTTCACATTTATTGGATTAATTACTTTTCAATGTTATTTATTTATCAACATTTCATACTGTTATTAGTATAAAATATAAATGGATTTATCATCTTTTTGGAATCAGAAATCAACACACACACTGATGAAAGTTTAGGTGTGTGTTTTTAGGTGTCAAAGACATTTTGGGAGGGATAGTTGGTATGATGAAATGTGGGTGTTTCTGAGCACTCCTGTGGTTAAGAGGACAACAAGGTGGGGATATTAGAAATTGATGACACGTTTTCTTGTTTCCTAGAGCATATTGGGAAAATATGGTATTGGAAAATCCCCAAATGTCTGTTCTCCAGGCCCAAAGTGCCTGGCTGTGGCCTGCAGCATGGTGGACACTCAATACTTATGGATGGCTCCTGTACTGTTACATGGTCAGAGTCCAGGGTTGGCAAATCCAAAGTAGGGATTCACATTGTGTGGCTATCGGGCTCTTTAGCCTGTAGATCCACCCAGTTTCCGTGGCAATTCTTAAATGGTATATATACATGCTTATATGCGTGATTCATTTTCCCACTTGAGGGCAGGAATTTAATCCTATCCTTCTTACAGAACCCCTGCAATGCCCAGCAGAGAGCTGAACTCAGAGGGTATGCTGAGTAAATCGTCACTGAATTGAACGGAATTGTCTCTTGCTATTATAACTATCAACAGTTTGGTCAATAAATAGCAGCTGAAGCAATGTCCTCTGGGCAGTGCTTTGTACTGGCTCTGTGGTTCCCTTGGGAATAAAAGCCCCATATATATATATATATATATTTTTTGCTTACATGCTGCCTAAGAAGAAGTACTTGCCACACACCAGAGAATGACCATGTAGAGAATGTCAGCATCTCAGGTGGTTAGAGCTGAGAGACTTAGGTGGTCATGTAGGCCAGCTCTTCATTTTACCTGGGAGGACACCAAGAGCCCAGGGCAATGAATGACTTGACTCAACGTCAATTTGAGGTTGGTTGGCGGGAGAGTCCAGTGCAATTCTTAAGGCCATGTGGTGAGCTTTAAGCAGAGTTTGGAAATTGTGGAGGACTTTGCTGTGGGAGAGAAGAAGGGAGAGGATATTTAAGGTAGGGGGATGGCAAGAGAAGAGTAAGTTGGTGGTGGTGAGCAATAAGGCTGTCGGTGGTGGGTGGCCCCGTTGGTGGAGGGTGTCTGCTGGAGGAGGCAGACAGGGGCTGAGGGACCCCAGGGAGCCTGTGGAAAGAGAGTCTTGCTGCTGCCTGTGGGAGGGACAGTGTGGTGTGTTGTGACAGCCTGGCCAGGAGATGAAAACAAGAGAAGTGAGGTGATCAGGGTGAGTGCCTGGGCTTCGAAGGTGGCTGGGGAGGGCTGATGATGAAAAGGGCTGTGCTTTTGGGTATACGGCTTGATGTGCACCTGGGCTGAAGGAAGAGCCCTCCCAAGGGGCTGGAGAACGAGGGCAAGTGCCCTGGGACAACCAGGAAGCAAGAAAGTGCGTAATCAAGTGCTGGATTGTGCATACAGACCAAGTGCCAAGAGGGAGGCCAGAGAAGGGGAGGGGTCTTTGAGTCAGAAGGAAGGCATCCTGAATGAGGTGGATTTTGAGCAGAGCTTTTAAGAAAGAGGAGCATTCAGAGAGCAGTGTGTTCAGGCTCAGAAAGGAGAACAACAGTCATATTTGGCGGCAGCTGATAGAGAGGAAAGAGCACGGACTTTGCAATGAGACACAGCTGGGTTCAGATCCTCTCTGCTTTCCTTTGGCTCTCCCCATTCTCCCCACATCTCTCACTCTCCTTCTGGCTTCCTCTGAGTGGTCCAGCCAAATTTCTAGTATTGTCTACTGTAGCTTCGAGGTTGGGTGTCGGTCCATGACGTCTCACCCAGTGAGTAGCCCTTTCAGCCTTCCCTTAAATTGTCATACAACACATTGTGCAGTTATTAAGGAATTGCAGGCACCTCTAAAGGCAATGGGGAAGACAATTTAAGAGCTGGAGGAAGGGTGGGTTAGAAGAACTTTTCTGGAAACTCTAAAATTGTAGTCCCTGGTAGGGGCCAGGTGAGGCTCACAAAATGCCAAATTTGGATTTTGAAAGGGAGAGGAAGTGAGAGCTAAGCATCTAAAGTAAAACTTCCCATTTCTTCATCATTACAGTCTGACCCTAAAGATGCTTTCCATGCCTCAGGAAAATTAGTTAATTAACAGCTGTATCCAGCATCATCCAGCAAGTGCAGTGGCCAAATGGTGATTTCTTTCACTTGGCCAGGCTGCGGTAGAGTAAAGAAAGAGCAGTAGGAGCGAAAGTTGGGGCATCTAAATTCTGGTCCACACTCTGCACAGATAAGCTTGGGTGACCTTGGACAAGTCAATCTCTCTGGGCCTCAGTTTCTTCATCTGTAAAATGGAGGGGTAGGACCTGTCTAACTCTGGAGATCTAGAAATCTATGAAACAGGAAACTGTCTGTCAACCACTCTGCCAGCTCCGTCCCAACTACGGGCCTGTGCCATGGCCCTTTACTTTTTGTGGCAAAGGAAAATAAAGGCTCCCCCCTCTCTGTGCCTTCCCAGGATGCAGTCCCTGGACAAGCTGACTCCGTGCTGTCTCTTGGGGCCCTCTATACCCGAGGCTGCAAGGCGATTTACCTAGCAGGGCCTCACGGAACCCTCCCTCCGAACCCCTTGGATGACAGTTCAGCTTTATTCCCTGGAATTGGAGTCAGACTGGGGCGAGTAAAAACCCAGCTAAGTGTCCTGCCTGACGTGGGGCTGCAGAGGGCAGCAAAAGTGCTTCTTGCAGCCAAGATGCAAAACTCCCAGATCCTCCAGGAGAATGCCAATTTATTTTCTTACTCACCTTTCCTAATTTAGGAACAGCCCAGAATTCGGCTAACTTTGCCTCAAGAGACAAATATATACTCCCTTTCCTTGGAACACTCTTCTCCTTGCCTCCCCCAAATTCTACCCCCCTATCGTGCCCAGCCTTCCTAGGTTGTAGTCTTCCCCCCTCAAGTGTTGGTATCCTCCCTGAGAGCAGGCTCTTTGAACCTTTCTTGGTATCTCCCCGAGGATTTAGCACAGCAGGTAGGGAGTGGAGACCCTTTGGATGACAACATGCTTGTGAAAGCTTAACCCCGTGGCCTTGGAACAACTTTTGGGAGGTCACAGCTATGCCTGAGAGGAGAGACCCACCTCCCCATCTCGGAGAGGAGGGCGGCCAGAGGGGGCAGGTTTTGGGGAGACAGTCCAGGTGCCTAGCAGGGAGCATGTCCCGTCGACATACATTATCTCTTCTGAGCCTCAAGATATATATGGTATTTCTGCCTTTTACAGGCTGGGGCTCAGAGAGGCCAGTAACTGGTGCAGGGTCGTGGAGCAACCATAGGCGCCCAGATTTGCCTGACGTCAGTACCTGGGCTGTCAACACTGCATCACGTTGCCTCCCTGAGCAGAGGAGCCCGGTGCCCCTCGGAGCAGGGTCCCTACTTCCTGGCCGCCTGGATCCTGAGGGAGATCCCTGTTCCTGATGAGAATGGATGAGGAGGGTACAGCGACTGGATACCGTAGCCGGGAAAGAGTTTGGGGGCAGAGGGATGGCCTTTGCCTTTGCTAAGCTGAGGCCAGTGCCAAGGAGATTGAGATTCCTTTGGAGGGGGGAGGCGGAATGTGTATTTCTTAGGGAAAAAGCAGAATACGAGCTCCCCGCCAGGGACGTAGTTTTGCAAAATCACACGAGGACACACATCCACACACATGTGCACGCACCTGCACCCACACACGTGTCCACACCCAGAGCTATGGCGACACGGATCCCCAGCCCCAGCGGCTCCCCCCACCCCCCAAAGCCCGCTCTCCCTCCTACCCTATATGTGCAATCTTGTGAAAACTCCACCACTCTTAAGGTTAATAAGGCTCATTTGCTTAAGATAGCACCTGTTTCTATGGTGACTCCTGCCACCCAGAATCTGTTCATCAACTGAGACAAGAAAACAGTGACTTCCACCCTCTTTGAAGGGAAAAAGCTCATTCTTAGCCAAGTGCCTGACAGACCGGCCACCCGAGTTGCAGTGGGCATCTGTCCTTCCCCCCAAAGTCCCTCACTCCCAACTCCCCTCCCCCCAA
Organism: Tolypeutes matacus; assembly: GCA_026826555.1. Taxonomy (NCBI): domain Eukaryota; kingdom Metazoa; phylum Chordata; class Mammalia; order Cingulata; family Chlamyphoridae; genus Tolypeutes; species Tolypeutes matacus. The sequence continues at coordinate 1,211,338 of JAKSZT010053830.1, read as the reverse complement.
GCAGAGTCCCCAGATTCTCCCTGAGAGCTCTGGGGAGGGGGGCAACAGAACCCACTGAGGGGGGCCGGGGTTGCTTCCTTCTGGCTCACGGGTTCTCTGCACCTTAGCCCCTGACCCTCCACACTGGCTCTTTCTGTCTGGACAGAGGCTGGCAGGAGGTGCCTGGGACGCATTCAGGCCTTGCTCCCCAACCCCCACAGCTCCCCTGCTCTGGCCCTGTCCCTCGCCCTGGCACACCTGGATTCCTGCCGCCACCCCCTAACCAGCCTCCTGCCACAGGGCTTGTCCTCTTCCAGTTGATTCAGGGGCTGACTCCAAAAGCCGAGCGCTGTTCAGACCAGGCTCCTGCTCAGTAACCCAGCCTGACCTCTTGCCTGCAGCAGAGGTTTCCAACAGCCACATGACACTAGTGAAGGAGGTGCCAGGGCGGGAGTTGCTAGTAACCAAGCTCCCACAGGTGATTTATCTTTTAAAATAAACGAGAGCGGCTTCCGTGATCTCTCTCTAATAATGCCACAGTCACGTTCAAAAATGCTTTGTTGACTAGGAGAGCAAGCCCACAAGAAAGTGTGCGGAACTGGAATCTTGCTCTGTATATTCCGAGGCTTAGGGGAGTGTGTCGTGCAACATTTTGGGAGGAAAATAAAAAAAGGTTGAGGACTGCTGACTATCAGAGCTGGTCATTATCACCAAAATCTACCTGGCTGTCTCATTTTGCAGATGGGAGGATAATAGAGACCCAGGGAGGGGCAGTGGTGACTCAAGCAAGTCCCCTGGCTAGAAAGTGGCAGAGCTGAGCCTAACGCCTGAGTCTTCCGACTCCTAGTCTCAAGTTCTTTCCACAAATACCCAGTTTTCTGTCCAATGGAGCTGACTCCTCATGGGCCTCAGCCTGACTTCCAAGGCTCCCCACACTCGGCGCCCACCTGCCTCTTTTCACTTTCACCCCAGCACAGTGCTCTGTGCCAGGCAGACTGGGGTCAAGCTCATTGAGAAAATTCTAACATCTGAGAGCTGGAGGAAGCAGCTTAGAGCAAGTCTAGTCCAACCTCTTGCCCAGGGCATGGCAGGTGGCTTCTTCTTGAACATCTCCAGACACAAGTCACTCACCCCCCTCAAGAGCCACCTTTAAACTGCCATGCTCAACCTCAGGGCTCTAAGTAACCACATATATATCCCAGAGTCAGGTCTCCAATCTCCATCTCTCCCTTGAGTTTCAGGCTCCTTTCAATCATCTTATTTGAAATCTCTCCTTGGAGGTCTAAAAAGTGTTCCCAAATTCACATGCTTAAAACAGAAACTTTAGATCATTCTCCCTTGTGCCAAACCCACCCATCCTCCAGTTTCCCCATCTCAGCAAATGGCAAGACCAAAAAATCTAGGAGTCACCCTTGAACCATCCTTAAACCTCCACATCCAATCCTTCGGTGAGTCCTGTTGGCTCAAAATACATCCTGACGCTGTCCTCTCCACCTCCACTGCTCTCACCTTCATGTCAGCTGCCAGCATCTCTCCTTAGCATCCTTCACATATGGTTTCTCTAACAAGCCATAAGTCTACCTAACACTGCAGCCACAGAAGCCATGTTTCTCCCCTTTGCCCACAAGGTGACCAAGATTGGCTTGGTCTACTGCCGTGGTCACTCAAGCTGCACTGTGCTGACAATTTTCTCTTGGCCCACCAGACCAGGGCACTTATCAACAAATAAGCGTGGCTGGTCAGGTGTGACTTGTTTTTAGTGAACCAATGCTGACTCCTGATATTCCCTATTTTCTTTTCTCTGTTGTCACAGGCCATCTGCTTGTGAAATTGTTTTTGAATTTTGATGAGGATTGATGTTATGCTCACTGGCCTAAATTCTGGAATCCATCTAGAGATCTTAACTCAGTTAAAGTAGCTAAGTATTTGCAGATTGCAGAAAGTCTTTCCAGGAAGAGGGAAGAGAACAAGTGTGATGCTTCAAAGCTTTATGGACCCCAGAAAAATCATGTTCTTAAAGCTAATTCATTCCAGTGGGTGTGAACCTAATCTAAGTAAGGCCTTTTGACAAGATTACTTCAGCTAAGGCATGGCCCAGGGTGGGTCTTAATCCTCTTACTGGAGTCCTTTATAAGAGAGTGAAATTCATAGAGGGAGAGACAAAGTTATGGAAGCAAGAAGCTGAAGCAATGAAACCTGGAAGAGAAGGGAGAACCCAGCAGATGTCATCATGTGCCTTGCCATATGACATAGGAGTCCAGGATGGCCGGCAGCTGGTCTTCAGGAAGAAAACATCGCCTGATGATGCCTTGATTTGGACATTTTTCTCAGCTTCAGAACTGTAAGCTTATAAATGAATAAATCCCCATTGCAAAAGCCAACACTTTTCTGGTATATTGTTTCGGCAGCCCAGCAAACTAAAACAGCAAGTCCGTAGAGGCTCGAAGATTTGAGAAGCCACAAGCAGTCCAGCAGGAGTAGAGTGGGGGCAGGTGGGGGTCAGACACCAGGTTGGTGGGGCAGGCCGATGACATAGACCTCTGTCCTGAGATGCCAGGGAGTCAATGACAGTCTTCAAATAAGGAAGTAACTTGATATTTAGGTTTCGGAAAAATCATCCTCATGAAAGAAAGAGGGATACTGTTGTGGAGGGCAAGACTGGAGGAGGGGGCCCAGAGAGAAGACCTTTGCCAGCAGTCATCTAGGGGGAAAATAACGAGGGCTTCAATTCACTCAGCTAATGTGAGTTTCCGTTCTGCATTTATGATTCTATTTTCCTAACGCAGCCAAACATCCGGGCTTTTGGGTAGACTGTTCCCTTCCTGAAATTCAGTCTCTTGTTTCCTCTGACCCCTCAGGTCTGTTCCTAGTTCCAGGCCCAGCTCCATTCCCATCTGTGTATCCATCACAGAGTGTCCCAGCCCAGTCACTAGGGTGTTAAGATCCACCATGAGCCATGCCTTAACTGAAGTAAACTTGTCAAAAGGCATTACCGGGGGGAAGCGGCTGTGGCTCAATCAGTAGGGCTCCCGTTTACCATATGGGAGGCCCCGGGTTCGGTTCCTGGGGCCTCCTGGTGAAGGCAAGCCCGCCCGCATGGCGTGGTTAGCTGACCCAGCGAGCACAAGCAGCAAGGGGGGCATAAATGAATAAATAAATAAAATCTAAAAAAAAAAAAAAAAAAAAGGCATTACCGGGGGGTGGATGTGGCTCAAATGGTTGGGCGTATGTCTCCCATATGGAGGGATCCGGGTTCAATCCCCGGGACCTCCTGGTAAAAAAAAAAAAAAAAAAAAGGCATTACCTACAATAGGTTTATACCCACATCCATCCAACTACTCTCCACCCGTCCATTTTTCTGTCTATGCCTTCCTTCATTCCTTTATTCATTTGTTCAACATTTATGGTGGACCCTCTATGTTCTGGGCACTGTGTTGAGTGCTGGGACTATAATAAGAATCAGACACATTTCTGCTCTCCAGGAAATCATGGTCTAGTAGAAAAAAAATACTCATAAATAATAAGTACATGTGATGAGGGTTCTAATTGAGGTTTGACTGAGCTTGGTAGGAGTACAGGCACCACCTCAGTTGGGGGCATCAGAGCAAGGTTTTCACTGGAGGTGACATTGAAGCTGAGCCTTGAAGGAAGAGTGGTTTGCCTCACAGAGAAGGGGAGAGCCTGCTCTGAACTCTCATGGCTATTTGGGTCTCAAGAGCCCAGTTCGAGTTGACTCGATATCCCCAGGTATTACTGTTACCTACATGTTGGCCTTGCCTTTTCAACTGGGCAGCAGAAATAGCCTTCTAAATTCATCTAACATGTATTTATTCATCAAATTTTTAATGTTTTTTTTTTTAATTGCCACTGTTCTGAGCACAGTGCAAGTTAAATAGTTGGCCCCAACACTTGCCTTAGTCTAGTCTGATGCCCACTGGTGGATTTTCTTCCCCACTTTGGCCTAAAAAATGATCACACGGGTGGCTCGCTCTCCTGGCCAGGCCCTGTCCTACATCATGGGAGGGACATACACTCCTTACCACCAAAGGTTCAACTTTCTAGACTCCCTATTGAGGATTTAGGGCAATAGGAGACGGAAGAGTAGGAAAATATAGGTAGCAGCTTCCAAGTGCCAGGTGCTATGTGCTGGGTGCTCTACATACTTTTTCCTCATTGAATCCTCACAACATTCCCACAAAGTCGACCTTACTATCCTATTTTACAGACAAGGGAGCAAATAATTTGTCCACACTAAGTAGGAGAAGCTATCTCCTGGATCCAGGCTGCACTTGGAAGTCCAGATTTAGGGCAGTGACAGGGCCAAGGTGGGTGTGGTCAAGAACGGAGGCAAAGGACGGAGGAGGGTACCAGCCTCGAACCCCAGCTCTGCCTCTTAACATCCTCCCCTGGCCCCAAGATGAGCTGTCACTAAGGCTGGGCCAAAGTAGTGGCATCTACTTAAACTCTGGAGGTAAGCAGGATGCTGGCGTGATTACGTGCATAGGTTCCGGGTTCAAATTCCAGTTTGGCCACTTGCTAGCTGTGAGACCCTGGGCAAGTTGCTTAACTGCTCTAGGACTTGGTTTTTTTTAATCTGTATTACTGTCCTTTAAGGGTTTTTGTGAGGATTGAATGAGATATTCATGGAAAGCACAGAAATTCAGGTAAAGCATGCTAAGGACACAAAACAATTTTTCTTATTTTTTCCTTCCTCTTCCTTCTATCTTTCTTTCTCCTTCTTCTTTAATTATTATTGCTGTTAATATGTTATATGGATATAAACTAGAAGAAGAGTATTTCTGGCCAAAAGAGGAAATAGTGGTAATGCCAGGGGCTGCATGTCACAGGTCATCTGCTCCAGCCTTCTGCCCATTGGGGAACTTCCCTGGTCACCCATGAATAATAACTTTCAGTGATGAGAAACTCACCCCTTTGTGGGGCATGGGCTTAATTTTTAAGGCAGTTCAAATATTTAGAAAGTTCTTTATTAGATGGAGCCAAAAGTTACTTCCATGTAGATTTCCCCCATGAGTCCCAATTCTGCCCAATGGAGCAGGCAGGATCTACCCTGTTTTCCGATGAGATTCATTCACATCCTTGAAGGTCGTTCTCATGGCTTCCTTTAGTTGTTCCAGCCTTAGTATACCCCCTTCTTCCAGTTTTTGCTCTAGCATCCGGTTTCTAGAGACCCTCACCGTTTTGGTGCTTTCCTCATGTTGGTCACTAACCCTCTTCAAATAGTTTGGCCAGAACTGGTGTGGCCTAAACAAGGCAAATCAGTGGGACTTTCCTGGGCTCAAGGAAAGGTGGCTTCCTTCAGATATACTGCTATCCCCTCCTCCCACCTGTTTCTTTCCAAGAGCATCTGTTAAGGGGTCGGGATGGGGAAACTGAGGCCCAGAGGACAGTGACAAAACTGGGCTTCTCACCTTAGGGCAGGGGTGGGTTTGCACAGTGGGCCTTACCCACTTGGCAGCCTTGCCCATGACAGGGGCCAGGGCGCCCAGCAGAGCTGAGGTCCGAGCTGGGTGACTAAGGCTGTGCCGTTCCCTTTGGGATATGTGTTTGTGTGACAGTGAGTGTATGTGTGTGCATGTAAGTGTATGTGACAGTGAGTGTATGTGTGTACATGTGTGTATATGTGTGTGCATGTCAGTGTGTGTGTGTGTGTGTGTGTGTGTGAGAGAGAGAGAGAGAGTGTGTGTGTGTATGTTTTTGTCTGATCCAGGAATTCTCCTGGATGGCAGAATTGGTTTCCATAACGACTTTCTGTTATAAACATATTTGATAAAAATAAGTTAACAGTGGAGCTGTGGTGGAGCACAGATTCTCAGAGTGCTGAGAGAGAGAGAGAGAGAGAGAGAGAGAGAGAGAGAGAGAGGGAGAGAAACCTGCTTGAAAACGGCATTTTCTTTCTTTACTCACCCCTCCCAGGCAGCCTCTCTATACAGGCTTCCCATAAACCAGCCAAAAAGCTTTGTTTACCACATTCCTCTTATATGTTGGCTCTCTTCTTGCCTGTGCATCTTATATTCATGTCCTCTCTCTCTTTCTCCTTAGTTACCTGAAGTGCCACAGTATGTATGGGATAATATGATAAACTCATTTCCAATTCATTGCATTATCCCTTGAATATTTTAATGACTCATTGAATGGAGTAAAAAAAGCTATTTCAAATGAACAATTATGCTGCATTAGTCTAAGGGCTGATTATATTTAAACACCGCTCACATGGATAACAGGACACAGCGACCTCAGCATACGAGAGCTAATTTGGCTCTTATCTCTAAATAATTTTACTCTGCAAATTACCACGAAAACCTAAAGGGCTTTAAAAACATTCATCAAAAGATAATATTTCACTTTGTAGCAACATTTTATTTAAATTATTTTGAATGAGAGCAAAGGCATCTCTGGGGTGGGACAATGGCTGCAAAATGGGGACCGTTAGCGAGAAAGAAATGGCCAGGGATGCTGGGTGATCTTAAAAATAAAAGCGGGAAGCGTTGGGGAGGAAGTGGCTACTGGGCTGCGGCTAGGAGGTCACAGCTTCAGGAGGCATGGAAAGCACCGCAGTAGCCTGGTCCATCACTTGGAGTCATCCCAGGCTCTGGCTATGGGCTGGGATGACTCTAAGAGCTTGATTCGTGCCCCAGGGATCCAACAGGGCAATTGCCAGAGGTTGAATGATGGGATGAACCTCCCCCCTCCCCAACTACCACCTCCACCAAACAATCCTGGGTGGGGCAAGGTAATCCCGCCTAGACTCAAGAGACAAAGAGGGTGAGCTGTTTCACCAAAGGGCTTGTACACTGAGGTGTTGTCTAGAATTTTTATTTGGCAAAAGGTGAGTCCAATAGCTTCAGGGCAGTGGCTAAAAAAAAAAAAAAAAAAAAAAATACCTGCTGTGGATCTCAGATTTCAAAGGTGGGGGTGATGGACAATCTCATTTATGTGTCACCAGCCTTCATCTCATTGAACACTGGCAAATAGATATTATCATCCCTATTTTAATGACAAAGAAATGGAGGATCAAAGATGCCTGTCCATAAGTGGCAGAACCTGCACCTTCCGGTGGTCCATTCTGACTCCCAAGTCCAGGTTCTCTCCCCTCCCCTACAGGGTGGCCATGTACACCCAGGCTGGTTTATAACCAGAGCTACCTCTTCATTGTCCACATCCCAAAAATCCTTTTACAGCCCATCGATCTGAATCTATGCACTTGCACAGAACTCAAGTCCTACCTTGCACGTGTGTCTTACTTAAAATGGGCAATTATAACACGGGACAAAGCATGTATGGGCAACTACACAAGTACCACCCACAAAACTAGAAATACATGTCCAAATAAAGAGATAATCATTAATTCCATTTCCTGGGTTTTACTCCTTCACCTGGAACTGTAGTCCTGATAAAGATGGTATATTCTTCTCCTTTACTTATCATTGGCTTGGTTGGGAGCATATAGAAAAGATGTTATACAATTATATATATTTAAATTTCTGCAGGATTTGCTGCTCAATTGATTAGGAATGAGGATAAACGTGCTGCTTTCTATAGCACCTTCTCTCTAGGGAGGCACCTCCTCTCTGCATATCTAATTTCCTCTCTGCCTTGTCTCATTCCTGAAGAGTAAGAATTTGTGTCAGTTTTACAGACAAAAAGCTGCAGTTTCAGAAAGGTCAGGTAACTCACCAGAGATCAAGTAGGACCAAGAATTCAAACCATGGGTCCCCACTCATACTAACCACATAACTAGAGAGCAAGGGAGCTATGAAACTTGCCTATTAGAAATTTGGGTTTCCCATTTATCCTATTCACCTAACACACTTAGAGTTCCTTTAAAAAAATCACGTTAATTATGGAAAAATTCAAACATATGTGAAAATAGAATAGTATAAGGAGCCCATATAGACCCTTATAATTCAACCCAGAATTGGGTGCATTTACAGCAGCCAAAGGTTGAGGGCACTGAACGAAAGGGAAATGCGAACTTGCCAGTTTCCTTTTCTTTCTTAAAACAAAAAAGATATTCAGGGCAAATTTTAGAATCATTGACAGTTTCTAGGAAGATTTTCTTTTTTGGAAGAAAAAGGTACTCTTATCTCCTTAATTGTTCTTAGTGTTCTTTGTCACCAATCATCATCTTCTTTGTGGAAAGTATTAATATACCATCTTCCTGTGTTCAATATTCTCATTAACAATAAAAAGTCTAATGAAAATTCTGCATGAAAAGCCCTGAGCACTAATTTCAGAGACAAATAGAAGAACCAATAAGCGTGTCTTCTGAAATGAAATGATGCAAATTAATTGATATCTTAATTAGGCTTTAGCATGAAGATTATTAGATTGAATCAGAACTGGAAAACATTTTTAAGGAAAGGTTGAGGATGCAGTACTGGAGGAAAAGAGACATTATCTGTCAAGATTCTGTTAGAGGGAAACGGATGTGGCTCAAGTGATTGGGCTCCCGTCTACCATATAAGAGGTCCAGAGTTTGATTCCCGGGGCCTCCTGGTGCAAGGCAAGCTGGCCCACGCAGGAGTGCTGGCCTGTGCAGAGAGCTGATGCAGCAAGATGACACAACAAAAAGAGATAGAAGAGAGACAATAAGAGACACAGCAAACCAGGGAGCTGAGGTGGCACAAGAGATTGATGCCTCTCTCCCACTCTGGAAGGTCCCAGGATCGATTCCCAGTGCTGCCTAAAGAGAAAACAAGCAGACACAGAAGAACACACGGAGAGCAGACAGCGAGCACAAAACAATGGGGGGTGGGGGGGGGCGAGGGGCGGAGGGCGGGGAATAAATAAATAAAATAAATTAAAAAGAGTCTGTTAAAAATCTCTTTTGCTCAATGAGAGATTTTCAAGAAAAGGGATGAGAATGACAACATGCTTTAAATATCAGCCCTTGCCTGCTCAGTCTGGCCAGGTTTGGGGACAGAAGTCTAGTCCTGTGCCTGAGCTAATGGGAACCCACAGGATATCAGAAGGTCCTGATGCCCTTATCGTACTTCTGTGCTACAGCCTCCTTCTTCCATGTCACTCAAACAGAAGCCTTATGAGGACAGAGACTTGACCTCTTTTATTTACATTTATAACCCCTGAGTTAGTGCAGTGCCCATTTCAGAGCAATAGAATAGTAGCATAACTGCAAACACTTCTATAGTTTCCTGTGTGTTCTGGGCATCATTCTAAACACTTCACTTAAAACAAGTCATTGGTTGGTATCCTCTTGCAACCTGGACAGACCATCCCCAAACCGCTCCTCCTGAGGAGCTCTCACAGCCAGCGCCTACCACCCAATGCCAGCCTACATTCCACCAAGTGTGCCTTTGTGGTTGTCCTGGTTTGAGTCTTTTGTGAACCCCAGAAAATTGTGTTTTTAACCTAATCCTTTCCTGTGCATGGAAGCCTATTGTATGTGGGGTCATTTGGTTAGATTCAGTTAAGGGACCTTTCGATTAGATCGCTTTTTGATTAGATCACTTTAGGATCTTTGATTGGACTACATCTGACCCGAGTTGGGTCTCTGCCCTCTTGCTGGAAACTTATATAAGTGGAGAAATGAAAGCAGAAACACAGAGAGAAAGAGAGCCGTCATTTTGATCCTGCCATGTGAGAGAGTCCAGAGATGGGTCGCCATCTTGCCTTGCCACATGGCAGGACTCCAGGATATGCCAGTAGACAAGCTTTGGAGAAAAAACTTCTCTGATGGTGCCTTGATTTGGACATTTCATGACCTCAGAACTGTAAGCTTTTACCCCAAATAAATTCACTTTATAAAAGACAACCCATTGCTGGTATATTGCATTGACAGCATTTGGCAAACTAAGACAGTGATCATTGTGAATTTCAGGGACATCTTCACTCTCTATGACGGCAGTGACTTCCTGGCATGTCTTACTGCTGAGGCAGCTTGGGTAATGATAACATGCAGGGTTTACTTTTAAAGAGTTCCAACCACTTACCAGGTGCATTATATTTACCAAGATGGAAAGGTCTCCTGAATACATTTACCCATAAAGGGTAACTAGAAATAAAGCCCAGGGAAAGAATTGTTGTTTTTCTACCACTCCAGGAGAGAGGGGTGAAAACAGAGATACTGTTTCTTATCCTACAGAACTGATGGACACGATGAGGTGTGAACTCAGAATGCATTGTGTGGGAGGAAGGGTATGTGGTTTGGAGCCAGGGGTCCTGGGTGGAAGATCCACGTCTACAACTCAGTAGCCGAGAGACCATGTCAATTCAACCTCTCCAAGCTTCACTCTCTCCATCTCTAAAATGGGGATCATGCCTCATTCACAAAGTGATTGAGTGTGTCAAAAGGAAGTTTCCAAAGTGCTTCTCATCTGAATTATTTCTCTACAAATGGTTTATGTTCACAACCACCAAATCATCCCCACACTGGACTCTGTGGTCTTCCTTCAAGTTGCTAAATTCCTTCTGAATGCTTGTTAAATGGAGAAATGCTTTGGTCTCTCCAGTCTGACTGAATTAAAAGTTCTGTAAGTGTGGGGTGGCCCAGGAATCTTCATTTTAACAGCACGCTAATATTTGAGACCCACTCTGCAGCCGCTAACAGCAAACACAAAGGAAGTGCTTCTGGGTTTGATTAGAATTCTCTCTTCCTTTGGCTGAAGTCCAGAGGCTGAGACCTAAAAGGATTTGATTTATGCTGTCTTTCCGGCTGGAGGAATTTGGGGGCAGGTGGGCAGGGCCAAGTGGATATGGCTGAGGCAAGCTGCCGCTTCCTGCTGGACACTGAGATCAGGGAAAGTGGGTGAAAATGTGACTGAAACCCAAGCCTTCTCTGGGCTGAGAAGGGAAGGCTGAGGGCCACACCCGGGCAGGTGTCCCTCGTAAGCTCTGAGGCTTAGCAGCCCTGCCGGACAGCTGCCACCTGTCACCTGCCACCTGCTCCACTTCTAAGCTGGGCTGCTGAGCCTGAACCCATGTTTGCACCAAAACACTTATGTGAGAGAACAGTCCTGAGTGTGTTTTGGGGTGAGGGGAGGGAAGATTTTTAGGCTTGGAAGAGGTGATGCCTCCTTGGTCCCAAGGCACCCCCTTGACTCTGAAATTATTATATCTACACCTGCTTTTTCAATTTTAGCCTCAAAATTGCTCTGTAGAATCCTCTTACAGACAGCCTGTGTGCTTGGGCTGGACTATAAATGTGATGTTCAGAGCAGTAATCCTTTCTTGAGAGTTTCATTCCCTTGTCACAGTAGGGGAGTCCCAAGTCCAGAAAATGGGAATGCTATGCATTGGGAAAGGATCCAATATCTTTTTTTGTTTTCTGCCATGGATGCCTGCTTCCTTCCCTGATAGCATGAACTTCCTTCAACTCTGCTTCTTTCCATTTTTATGGTGTTTCCAAGGCTCTTCACCAGGCTGAGGGGAGCTGAACAATGCTCCATGCCTCCTCTCTGGAGTCTTGATCAGGCATGGTCAAAGAAGCAACTACAGGAAGCCACCCTTGGAGGACCTCCTTCCAGGGTCATGACCAGTACTGCCTCTAAGGAGGGGCTGTCCTTCTGAACATCCTTTGATGGGCTTGTGGTCACTGGGGCATGGGTTGGTTGCCAGGGTAATTGCCCTCCCACCTCCACCACCCCACTCCAGTAGCTATGAGTCCCTGCCTTGCTCAGGAGATGCAATAGCTAGGTCAGACTGATAACCCTTTCTTCTACCCCATGACTCTAGAGGAATCCTATATGTGTGACAGTCTCCACATTTAAGTTTTACAGAGGGCTTTCAATATCTCATTTGATCATCATCACAAACACATAAAGTAGATAACCTTGCTCCCCATTTTACAGATAAAGAAACAAAAGCCCACAGGGAAGCGGCTGTGGCTCAATCAGTAGGGCTCCCGTTTACCATATGGGAGGCCCCCGGGTTCGGTTCCCGGGGCCTCCTGGTGAAGGCAAGCCCGCCCGCACGGCGTGGTTAGCTGACCCAGCGAGCACAAGCAGCAAGGGGGGGATAAATGAATAAATAAATAAAATCTTAAAAAAACAAACAAACAACAACAACAACAAAAAACAAAAGCCCAGAGAAAGTGACCTGAGGAATATCATTTATTTGGTAACCTGCCAGGCCTGGATTCAAACTCAGTTTTTCTAGTTCTGGGTTCCCACCATCTTATGGGGTTTATGCCTTTACACAAACTTTACAAAGGATGTCAGCAAGTTTTCTAGGCACAAATGTATGAATGCTTTAAGCTCATGAGGATTTCCCCAAAGTGCTCTGCTTGTGAAAAAAATGATTCAATGATCAAAAGAAATTGGAACATAAATTCATATTATATAATGCATATTAAGATATTAAAAACTCTAAGAAAACCTTCATGGGGGAATATGAATAATTCAGTTTAACCCAGAGACTCCAAAACTTGACAGTGGACCCCAGTCTCCATACCCCCCCCCATTCCACATAATGCCCATTATGGTTATGCCACATCTATGTTCCTCAGACCTACTTTGGAAAGGTAAGCCAGGCTCTTTCATAGCTATGATGATGACAAAGGAACAAAAGAAGGATGGCTACTCGATTCCATAAGGAGAACAGGAAATCATACCTCCTCCATGTTCCTTGGCTCGTCAGGAGGAAGAGCTCCTGCAGGACTCCCCCTTGCCAGTTCTGCCACCTGAACTACACAGAATCACCCCTATGCCCCCAAATCCAGGCCTCTGGCAGTGGTGTGGTGGAGCCCATTTTTAGTTTTCAAGAATTTTGTGAGTCGGTTGTTAAACTATCAGCAGCTTGGACTGGGTCATGGTGAGAGTATTTACACCACAAGAATCAGTAAACACTGTGAACTGGGTTTGTTTCTTCTTCTCCTGAAAGCTGGTTTACCAATAACCACTTACACTGGGACATTTTTTTGAAATTGTTGGAAAACCTGGGAGAGGCAGTGGCAGCTGGGTGCTGGGGACACCCTGAAACAGAAGCCCTTGCTCGTCACAGTATCCTACTTCTGCAAATGAGAGCTGGGAGCTGCAAGTTACAATAATCTTCCAAATGAGTCAAAAAGTGCCTCTTGGCTTACTTACATTGATATCTGTTACCAGCCAATGCCTCCAGAAGCGAAATTTGGGTGAAATCCTGCTAGGGGCATCTGAATCCACCATCACCAGGATGTAAGTTGCATCCTGTAACAAAGTCACCAGAAAGAAATGTAGCATTATGGCTAGAATTTTTATAGGAAAATAACAAGCAGCAGGCTCCCCCTGTACCTCCATTCTAGCCAAGAATGAATGACTTCGTGCCTATAGCTTCCAACATAGTTCATGCTTATACTCATGACATTCCTCTCAAATCTCACATGTATTTTCTCAGAAGAAATGAAGTTTGTTAAGTGGACAACAGGACTTTTTGCTTTCCCTTTTATGAAGAAGAATAAATCAAACAAGGCATATTTACTAAGTATCTAGGGGTCCCTAGCATAATGCTCATGCTGTAGAGGAAACAAAGAAACCTGAAACAGGGATTCAGCTCTCAAGAAGCTTATTGTTTCATTAGAAGAGACTGACCTATGAATTCAGCAAATATATGAGCGCTTACTCTGTGTCAGGAACTGTACTAATCACAGAAATATTAGGATTCATTCATTTTTTTAAACAAGCATTTATTGAATACCTATGATATGCCACAAACTGTTCTAAGAGATGGGTATTCAATACAGAATAAGATAGTAAGATTTATACTCTCAGAGAGCTTTTATTCTAGGTGAGGGACACAGAAAATAAAAAATAAACAGGGAAATGTCAAGTTGGGATGAGGCTATGACTAAAATAAAGTAGGACGGTGTGAGAGGGAGTAACTGTAGTATTACTTTAGGTTGTGTGGCCAGCAATGATCTTTTGAGACTGTGACATTTAAATTGAGACCTGAATAAAAAGAAGGAGCCATCCATGGGCAGATAGATGAGGAAGAGGAAATAGCTGCTACAAAGGCTGTCAGGCAGGAAAAAGTTAGGGTTTGAGGAACAGAAAGAAAGCCTTTGCAGCTAGGAACAAGCAAGGAGGAGAGTGGACATGGTAAGGCTGGGTAGGGGGTAGGGGCTGACCACAGAAGGCTTTGTAGACTTGCGTAAGGATTTGGAATTTTGTTCAAAGTGCAACATAGGACCATTGGAGGGTTTTAGGTGAGGTAGTGATGTACTCTGATATACATTTTAAAAAGATTATTTTGGCTGCTGGATGGAGAATGAACGATTGGCAGGGAGGCAAAAGAGGAAGTATGAAGGGCAGTTAGGAGGCTATTTCTATAGTTTAGCAAAAGATGATGGTGTCTTAGACTAGAATGGCAGCAATGGAAAGAGAAAGAAGTAGATGGATTGGGGATGTATTTTAGGTAAAATCAGAAGGATTTGATGATGGATTGAATAACACTGCAGTAAGAAGGGATGGGGAAAGAGAAATGAATAATGACTCCTGGGCTTTTGACTTGAGCAACTGGGTGAATGGTGCCACTTAATGACATAGTGAAGACTAGTTAAAGAGCATGTTTGAAGGGGAAATTAAGAGTTTTGTTTTAGATAGATCAAGTTAGAAATGCCTCTTAGAGGGCAAGCATATATGTCAATTGAGTTTGGAATTCATGGGAGAAATCAGGGCTAGATATAAAATTGGGAGTCATTAATATATAGATGGTCCTTAAATTCATAGAATAAAGAGATTACCCATGGACACAGTAGACATGGAGAAGAAAAGAAGTCCCATGACAGAAAAATGGAACATTCTAACTTTGAGAAGAGAGGAGAATACAGAAAAGGAGACTGTAAATCCAAGGAGGCAGGAGGAAAACCTGAAGATTACATATCATGGAAATGAAAAACAGAAAGTGTTTTGAGAAGGAGAAAGTGATCAACTGTGTCCAGTGCTGCTGAAAGGCAGAGCAAGATGAGGACAGAGATGTGATAATTTGATTTGGCAACTTGGCAATCACTGGTTATCTCAAGAAGACCAGTTTCAATGCCGTAGAAAGGACAGAAGTTCCAATGGGCTGAGATTAAATGAGGGATGAGGAATTGAAGATAGCTATAAAAGGTAATTTTAAAAAGAAGTATTGGATGAGTGACATCATCAATATGCTGATATAAGACACCCCCTGGGGAAGTCTCCCCTCAGAATCAACTAATAAAAGGACAAATCCCATTTTCTTGGATCTCTGGAGTGCAATAGAGAGTAGAGATGGACTCCACAAACATTGAATCAAAGTAAAAGGGAAAAAACCTACCAAAATCAGGTAGGAGATTTTCATTCTGGATCTGCCAGTCTGGACCCCTTCCCCTCACTCTGTACCATGCAGCTTGGGAGTCACCCAGAGGTAGCATGGCCAGTGTCCGTCCTGCTGCAGATGCAGATCATAGGGCCATTCACAGCAGCTAGTTAGAACCCCACATATATCCAGGCACAGGGACCCAAGTCTGCAGAAACCCAAGACAGAATACAAGCAGCTGAGGAGTTCCACATATAAAAGTGCCCCCAGGGAAAAAAGAGACTACAGCAGAACTACTGGTAAGAAGTGAACACTTAAGACTGGTGCTCAATCCAAACTTTCTTTGCTGGATTACCTAAACACAAAACAGACCTTTCTGGGTTGACCCCATATGGTTCTTTGGGGTGGGACACCCTAATGGGGAAGAAAAGCTTCACAGGAAAAAAAAAAAGGTGTATGTGTGGGAGAACTGAACTATTGTAAGACAGGATGGGTCCCAGAACTGAGAAGTATAAGGAAAATGGGGCACTGTATGAGGGAGAGAATATAAACAAATCATAAGGGCTGGGGAGAAAAATCTGTACAAAAACAAATAGAATAGATCAAAATTCCCAGAGAAGGAACAGAGTAAAGGAAATTTTCTCCTGTAGGTGAAACAGTTGCACTAAAAAAAGAGGCAACCTTAAAAATTGTACCATATATCCAGGGCAAGAATCAAATGCAGAAAAGCTAAGAATATCTGAAGAGTTAAACCTGGGCTACTCTAAAAGTCCAGAATAAGTTGGAGCTTTAATACAAATTCAATCAACAATAAAACTCAAAGCAAGATAGAGAAATTGGCATTCAGAATTAACACATCAAAATAATCAGATGACCAGATATCAGCAATAATTACAAGTCATGCTAAGAAATGGGAAGATAAGGCTCAGTCAAGGAAACAAATTAAAACTTCAGAGGAGACAAAGAATTTGTAAAAACTAATCAAAGAAGTTCAAATTAATCTCCTAAATCAATTCAACGAGATGAAGGAAAATATGGATAGAGATAAACTAATGGTGGATATAGAGCTAAATGATATTAAGAAGACAATGTTTGAGCATAAGAAGAATTCAAAAGTTTAAAAAGAAATATAACAGAAACAATAGCTTTGAAAGGAAAAATAATAGAAGTTAAAAATACACTAGAAGCATAGAAAAGGTGATTTCTACAAGCAGAAGGAAAAATCAGCAAACTAGAAGACAGGAAAATGGAAATCATATAGTTGGAAGAACAGATAGAGAAAAGAATAGAAAAAAATTAGTAGTATCTCAGGGATTTGAGTGACAGCATGAAGGGTAAAACACATACAACCTGGGTGTCTCAGAATGAGAAGAGAAGGGAAAGGGGGCAGAAAGGATGTAAGGAAATAAAGGCTAAACATTTCCCAAATCTTACGAAGGACATAAATAATATGTCCATGAAGCGCAATGTACACCAGACAGAATAAATCCTAATAGACTTACTCTGAGACATACTAATCTGAATGTCAGATGCCAAAGATAAAAGAGAGAATTATGAAAGCAGCAAGAGAAAAACAATTTGTCACATCAAGGGATCCTCAATAACACTGAGCACCAATGTCTCATGAGAAATCATGGAGGCAAGAAGGCAGTGGTATGATGTATTTAAGGTACTGAAAGAAAAACTGCCAGATAAAAATTCTTTATCTGGAAAACTGCCCTTCAGAAATAAGGGAGAGTGAAAAATATTCACAGATAAACAGAAACTGAGAGAGTTCATCAACAAGAGACCTGCCCTGCAGGAATTACTCAAGGGATTTCTTCAGCTTGAAGGAAGAGACAGGAGAAAGTGGCTTGAGTAGTATGAAAAAATGAAAATCATCAGTAGAGGTAACTAAAAGGGTAAATGCAAACCCCTTTACTATATAGAACTATATCCTAAATATGCAACTCTACTCTTTAATGCCTATAAGAATCAGATACAATTAAACAAGAAAAAGGCATATATAAAAAAGCATGATTCAACTGTATGTTGTTTATAAGAGACTAAAATTAGACACAAAGACACAAATAAGTTGAAACTGGAAGGATGGAGAAAGATATTCTATGCAAACAGTAACAAAAAAAGAGCTGGAATAGGTATATTAATATCAGACAAAATAGACTTTAAGTCAAAAGCTATTATAAGAGTCAAAGAAGTACACTAAATAAAGGGTCAATCCACCAAGAAGAAATAACCATCATAAATATTTATGCACCTAAACACAGTGTCCCAAAATATATGAGGCAAACACTGGCAAAATTGAAGGGAGAAATAGACAACTTTACAATAATAGTTGGAAACTTCAATACACCACTCTCATCAATAAATAGAAAATCTAGACAGAAAATTAATAAGGAAACAGAACTTGAATAATAAGATAATCGAACTAGACCCAACAGGGATACACAGAGCACTGTACTCCCTGTATAAAAGAGCAGTATATATGTTCTTTTCAAGTGCACATGGATTGATTACTCTCTAGGATAGACCACATGTTGGGTCACAACACAAGTCTCAATAAATTTAGAAAGATTGAAATCATACAAAGCATCTTCTCTGACCACAATGGATTGAGGCTGGAAATAAATAATGGGTGGAGAACTGGAAAATCCACAAATATAGGGAAGTTAAATAACACTCTCTTACACAATGAGTGGGTCAAAGAAATAATTGCAAGGGAAATCTTGAGATGAATGAATATAAGAACACAACATAACAAAATGTATGGGATACAGTGAAGGCAGTGCTGAAGGAGAAATTTATAGCCCTGAGCACTTACATTAAAAAAGAAGAAAGAGATAACATCGAAGACCTAACTACCCATCTGGAGGAAATAAAAAAGAACAGCAAACTAACCCGAAAGCAAGCAGAAGGAAAGACGTAACAAAGATTAGAGCAGAAATAAATGAAATTAAGAATTAAAAAAAACAAGAACAACAGAGAATTAACAAAACCAAAAGTATTCGCCATTGCACTTATTCAAGCTTATGTCTTCACAGGTCTTTAAAAAGATCAATAAAATTGACAAACCCTTAGCTAGACTGACAAAGGAAAGAAAAAGAGGAAAGATGCAAATAAAATCAGAAATGAGATTGGGGACATTACTATTGACCCCACAGAAATAAAAAGGATCATAAGAAGATACTATGACTAACTGTATGGCAACAAATTAGACAACTCAGATGAAATGGACACATTCCTAAGAATACACAGTCTATACTGACTGTACAAAAAAATAGATGACCTTAACAGACCAATTACAAGCAAAGAGATTGAATCAGTCATCAAAAACTTCCCAAAAAAGAAAAGCCCAGGACCAGATGGCTTCACAGGCGAATTCTACCAATCATTCCTAGAGAATTACTACCAATCCTTCTCAAACTCTTCCAAAAAATTAAAGAGAAGGGAACACTGCTTAACTCATTCTATGAGGCCATCACTTCAGCAAAGTGGCAGGGTACACAATCAACCCATGAAAACCAGTAGCATTTTATATACTAGTAATGACCAAAGTCAGATAAAAATATTAGAAGAAAAGAAAATAACAGAACAATGTCTCTTATGGAATATAGATGTGAAAACCTTCAACAAAATACTAGCTAATTGAACCCAATAACACATTAAAATAATTCTACTGCATGATCAGATGGGACTTATCCCAGATATGCAAGCATGGTTCAACATAAGAAAATCAATCAGTGTATTATACTGCATTAAAAAAACAAAGAGCAAAAACCACATGATCATCTCAAGAGACACAGAAAAGGCATTTGACAAAATTCAGCATCCTTTCTTGATTAAAAAAATAAGAAAAATAAGAATAGAAGGAAACTTCCTCATCATGATAAAGGACATAGATGAAAAACCCACAGCTAACATCATGCTCAATGGTGAAAGACTGAAATCACTCTAATCAGGAACAAAACAAGGATGACCAGTGTCACCACTGTCATTAAACATTGTACTGGAAGTTATAGCTAGAGCAATTTGTCAAGAAAAAAGAATAAAAGACATCCAAATTGGAAAAGAAGATGTAAAACTTTCATTATTTGCAGGTGACATGATCCGATAAATAGTCCTGAAAAATCTACCACAAAACTACTAGAGCTAATAAATGCATTCAGCAAAGTGGCAGGGTACACAAACAAACCATAAAAATCAGTAGTGTTGGGAAGCAGATGTGGCTCAAGCAATTGAGCTCCTGCCTATAACACATGGGAGGTCCCGGGTTTGGTTCCCGGTGCCTCCTAGAGATGGCAAGTAAGACAGCAAAATGATGTGATGGGTTTGGCGTGGTAAGCTGACACAAGATGACGCAACAAGAGACACAAGGAGGAAAACATTATAAGAGACTCAACAAAGCAGGGAGCAGAGGTGGCTCAAATGATTAGGTGCCTCCCTCCCACGTGGGAGGTCCCAGGTTTGATTCCTGGTGCCTCCTAAAAGGAAGATGAGCACATAATGAACAGACACAGCAAATGCAATGAGAGGGCGGGGAGAAAAGAAATCAGTAGTTTTTGTAGTAATGACCAAGCTGAGGAGGAAATTAAGAAAAAAATTCCATTTACAAAAACAACTAAAAGAATCAAATATCTATGAAATAAATTTAGGCAACAATGTAAAGGAAAACTACAAAACTTTGCTAAAAGAAATAAAAGAAGATCTAAATAAATGGAAGGATATTCTGCGCTTATGCATTGGGAGACTAAATATTGTTAAGATGTCAATTCTACCCAAATGATTTACAGATTCAATGCAATCCCAATCAAAATTCCAACAGCCTACTATGCAGAAATGGAAAAGCCAATTATCAAATTTATTTGGAAGGGTAAGGGACCCCAAATAACAAAAACCATCTTGAAAAAGAAGAACAAAATTGGATGACTCATACTTCCTGACTTAGAAACTTATTACAAAGCTACAATGGTCAATATAGCATGGTACTGGCACAAGGATAGATACATTGGCCAATGGAATCAAATTGAGAATTCAGAAATAGACCCTCACACCTACGGCACTTTGATTTTTGACAAAGCTGCCAAGTACATGCAATTGGGAAAGGATAGTCTCTTCAACCAATGGTGCTAAGAGAACTGGATATCCATATGCAAAAGAATGAAGGAGGATCCCTGTCTTTCACCATATATAAAAATTAACTCCAAATGAATCAAAGACCTAAATATAAGAGCCAGGACTATAAACTTCCTAGAAGAAAATGTAGGGAAGCATCTTTGGGATCTTGTGTTAGGCAATGGTTTCTTAGATTTTACATCCAAAGCACAAGCAATGAAAGAAAAAATTAGATGCATAAGACCACCTCAAAATTAAAAACTTTTGTGCTTTGTCAAGTTTGTCAAGAAAGTGAAAGGATAACCTATACAATGGGAGAAAATATATGGAAACCACCACAAATCTGTTAAGGTTTTAATATCCAGAAAATATAAATAAATCCTATAACTCAACAATAAAAAGACAAATGAACCAATTAAAAATTGGGCAGAAGATTTTCCCATTTCTCCAAAAAGGAAATACAATGGCTAAAAAGCACATGAAAATATGCTTGACATCATTAGCTACTAGGGAAACGCAAAACAAAACCACAATGAGATACCATTTCACACCCACTAAAATGGCTACTATTATAAAAACATAAAATTCAAGTGTTAGAGAGGGTGTGGAGAAACAGGAACCCTCATTCATTGCTGGTGCAGTCACCGTGGAAGACTGTTTGGCAGTTCCCCAGAAAACTAAATATATAATTACCATATGACCTGGCAATCCCAGTACTAGGCATATACCCAAAAGTATTTGGAAGCAAGGACTCAAACAGATATTTTTATATTGATGTTCTTAGCAGAATTATTCACAATTGCCAAGAGATGGAAACAACCTAAGTGTCTATCAATGATGAATGAACAGATAAACAAAATGTGGTATATACATACAATGGAATATTATTCAACATTAAAAAGGAATGAAGTTCTGATTCACGTGGCAACATGGATAAACCTTTCAAGACATCATATTGAGTGAAATAAACCAGACACAAAAGGACCTCCCTGATATAAAATAATTAGAATAAGCAAACACATGGATTCAGAATCTAGGATATAAGTTAGCAGGAGCTGAGTTGTGGGTAGGGAATGGGCAGTTAATGCTTAAATTGTACAGAACTTCTAGGGGTTGATTATAAAGTTTTGGTAATGGTTGTTGTTGGTGGTAGCACAACAATGTGAATTCAATTAACAGCACTAAATTAAATGTAGGAATGCGGTTAAACATGAGAAATTTTAGGTCATACATATGTTACTAGAATAAAAATTAGAAAAAACAGAACTGTACAACACAGTGAACCTTACTGTAAAATGATGGACTATAGTTAATATAGTACAATTATAAAATTGTTCTTTCATGAATTATAGCAAATGTACTATACTAATGAAGGTGTTGATAATAGGGTATTATATGGGAACTTTGCATTTTATATATTTTATGCATGATATTTCTGTAAACCTACAAGTTCTCCAACAAAAAATATGTTAATAAAAACAGAAGTATTGGAGTGAAGGACAGCTGAGAGGTAGAGTGGTTACTAGGGGAAGAAAGAGTCAAGAGATCCTTTTTTCTTGAAGATAAGTGATTGTAAGGCATGTTTGAGTTCAATGGAAATGATCCAATAGAAAGGGAGGTATAGATGGCACAGAGGAAAAAGAGGATCATTTCAAGAGCCAGAACCCTGGGAAAGTGGGAAGGCACAGGATCCAGAGCAAAAATGGAGGTCTGGGTCTTTGGTAGGAGCAGAGGATATGGTTTCAGATGCAAGGTGATCAAAAGATGTGATGGTGAGGAATAAGGAAATTGTCTTCTGATTGCTTTTATTTTCTCAATTAATTAGAGGTAAGGTGATCCAGGGAAGAGGAATTATAGGAAGTTTGGGGACAGAAAAGAAGGTGTGAAATAGTCCTTTTGGAAGGTGAGAAACTGAATATACTATAGACATGTAGGCATGGAGATATTATATTTCTTAGTGGTGTGCTTTTTTGACTGTTTAAGTGCAAGCCTGGAATAAATGGGTAGTTGGTAGTGGCAGGGGCTTGGACTGGTGAGTGTGATAGAAGAAAGAGGTATAAGAGTAAAAAGTGAGTATTGGGTGAATAGAGAAGAGTCCCAGACCTCCTCTTGATCTGGAGGGAAAGATGGACGTATATATAATTGCAGCAATGTGCTAAATGCTTAGTAGAGGAGTAGTTATCAAGTACTAAGGGAACACAGAGGAGGGAGCCTAAATGTCTCTGCCTCAGGAAGTCCAGGAAGGCTTCATGGAAGTGTCTTTTGAGCTTGATCTTGAAGGTTGTGCAGGTAAAGGATCAGGTAAAGGACTCTGTAGGCAAAGGGACCGGCTTCTACAGAGACATGTTTAGGGAATGGTGAGAATCTTGGTATGCTGGAACCTAGGGCATCTAGAAGGGAATGGTAGGTGATAAAGCTGAAAAAGGTTAATTGGGACTGGATAATGGAAAGCCTCTCATGTCATAAGTAGCTTAGAATTTATTAGGCAACTAAAATTGAATAGACAACTTATTGAACATGATTGAAATTGGGCTTTGGAAAGGCACTCTTGTAGTGCTGAAGGCAGGAGAAACAGACTAAAAACAGAGCCAAAAGAAGACAACTGTAATACTCTGAAGGGAGACAATGAGGGCTTGGATCCAAGCAGAAGTAATGGAGACAGGGAGAATGGAAAGTTAATTGTGCTGTAGAGGCATGTAGTGACTGGATGTGGCAGATGTGGAAGAGGTGCAGGATGACACTGAGATTCTAAGGTGGACTGCCAGGTAGATGGCGCTGGCATTAATATTAGGAGAAACAAATTTGGGAGACCATGATATAGTGAGTTTCATGTTGAAATCTACAGGCAGTGATGTCTCTTAAATAAAGTTATGAGGGCTGGCACTTAGCCTGTTGGTGGTAGACACAAGAATGGATGAGGCTGTCTGGAGAAAACTTGTAGAGTGAGAACATAAAGAGACTAAAACAGAACCTGAGAACTCAGAGAGGTGGGGAGAGGAGGAGACTAAGGCGGAGAGTGAGAGTTAGGAGATGCCAGGGGAGCATAGTGTCATGGAAGACAAGAGAAAAAGAATTCAAGGAAGGAGGAGAAAACAACAGCAACATCACAGTGTCATTGATGAGGTGAGACCGTTGGTTTTGACAATTCAGGGATCACTGGCAACTTTCCAAAGGTGAATAGTTTAGAGGTAAAACAAACAAACTGTTGAATTTTTGTTTGTTTATTTATTTATTTTATATTTTAAAAGATGATTAGATTACATAAATGTTACATAAAAATTACAGGGATTCCCATGTTCTCTATCTCCCACACCTCTCATAACCTCCCACATAAACATCTTTCATTTCTGTGACACATCACCTGCAATGGATATACACATCCTGGGGCTTTGCCACTAAGCATGGACCATAGTTCACATTGTAGACCACACTCTCTCCCACACAGTTCTGCGTGATATATGCTGATGTAAAATGGCCTATATCTGTTGTTGTAATGTCACTCAGGATAATTCCCAAGTCCTGAAAAAAGCCCCTGTATTACAACTGCTTTTCCCTCTCCCTGCCCTGAAAGCGTCCAGTGGCCACTGGTTCCACCTCACTGTTGTAATTACTTCCATTGCTTGAATCACACTATGTCTACAACAGAATACCATTAAGTCCACTCTAGTCCATAGCTCTTCCCCCAATCCTGAGGATTGTGGGATGGTGATGTCCACTCCACCTCCAAGTGAGAGGAGGCTTATATCCCATGGATAAGATGGATAGGATTATCCTGCCTACAGCTGCAGGCTCTCTCCATTCCCTGGGATGGCCATTGTCCATCATCATCTCCTCTCCAGGTGACTTGGGTGAGTCCATTGAGCTGTAGAGTAGGAGTTGCAGCTCCACCGAGATTCCAGGCACAGCTGGCACATGGGCAGGCCAAAGGCTCCATCCAGTCTCTGGAAGTACACCTACAAACTCCAGCATCACATATAGGTTTGAACAGAAGGGACTGATGGACCATGTGCAGGGAGGACTTATTTGAGTCCAACTCTGTTACTCTCAGGAGCACAGATTCCAAGGTATAGCCCACCGATAAGGCATCAATCTCTGGAGCTATCCCCCCTTATATAGGATCTGGGTGTCTCCAGAGCCCTCTGGAGCCCCTCTGTGTGGGATGATATCCACTTTGGTGTTCTATGAGATCCTGCTGAGGTGTGTGTAAGCGTTACCTCTGGGATGACCTCCCGACTCTCTTTGAAGTCTCTTAGCCATATGAACTCATTTGTCTTTACCTTTTCCCCCTTTTATTCAAGGATTTTTTTCCAGTCATATTGCCAGTTGGCACTTGATGTTAATCCCTTGTTGCCAGGGAGACTCATCCCCGGGAGTCATGTTCCACGCTGGGGAGAAGGTAATGCATTCATATGCTGAGTTTGGCTTAGAGAGAGGCCACATTTGAGCAACAAGAAGGTTCTCAGGTGGCAACCCTTAGGCACCCCATAACAGTAGGCTAAGTTTCAATTACAAGAGCAAAGACTTGTATGGCCAGTCATCAATAACAAGAACCCGTTAGTGGATCATCCTCCTTTGCCAGACCAAACTGTTGAATTTTAAAACCCAAAAGAAGATGCTATAGAAAATTAAATCAGAGAATTTGAAGATAAGCCCCCCCAAAATCTCCAAGAACTCAGAGGAAAAGGATAAAAAGAAAAATATTAAGAAAAAGGCAGAAGCCTATCCTAAAGAGCCTCTGTGTGCTATTTGTGTGTGCACACGTGTGGGTATACATACAATGGAAACTCAGAAGGAGAGAACTGTATAACTGATACATTCAAAAATTGGTTCTAGCCAGAGTGACAATGAAAAGATACAAAGTGCAGATACTGTAAAAGAAGAAATAAAGTCATTTATCCTTACCCCTCTTTTAATGTTTTTGCATTTAACATGACTGTCTATATGAAAAATTCAAAGGAATCAACTAAAAACAACTAGACATCCAGTAAAGTGTACAAAATGTACACAAAATTAGAACTTTCCTACATACCCTAATAATAGAAAACATATGTTTAAAATCCCCTTTACAATGCTAATAAAAATGTAAAAATCTAGGAATAAGCTTGATGAAAAATGCAAGGCTTATACAAGTAAACAAAAACATTACGATGTACATAACAAGAAAACTTGAATAGATGTGAAGAGACATACTAAGTTTTCAAATTAAAATAACCATTTAAAAAATGTCAACCCTTAAATAAATTCATTACTTTAACACAATTCTGATAAAAATCCTAAAGGTATGTTTTGGGAACTTCAGCAAATGATTCTAAATCATCATAAATACAAAAAACATTAACCAAGGCAATATTGAAAAAAAAATGAAATAAGAGAATATTTGATTTTGCAGATATTACAAAATATTATAAGGTTACAATGATTAGAACAATGTAATGAGGATTAAGGAATAAGTAAAGTAAAGGAAGCAAAAGAGAAGCTGCAGAGACAAATCCAAGTATTTAATACATGTGTATTTAATAGATGATAAAGTGATTTCAAGTAAGTAGGGAAAAGTTAGTTTATTTTATAAATGCTATTGGGACAATTGGCTTACCATGTGAAATAAAATATTTAGGTTTCTATTTTTTCACACATTAAATAACTTCCAGATTAAAATGTGAAAATGAAAAAAACCTTAAAAGCTGGTTTAATAAAATTATAGTAAATTCATACAATGGAATACTTTGATAGAGTTAGAGCTTTATATCCTAACATGGAAAGACAGTCATAATATACCAGTAAGCTAAATAAGCAAGTTGCAGAATAGTGTGCATGATATGATCTCAAATGTGCAGGGAAACTTTATATATCCAACTATATACATATTTATAGATATATTTGCACATGCATAGAAAATGTCTGGAGAAATACACACCAAACTGTTAACAGTAAATGGCTTAAAGGAAAAAATTGATATATTTTACTAGATATAATTTTGAAACTTTTATATGGCAAAATAAGACAACATAAAATTCAAAGACAATAAACTGGGGAAAATATTTGCAAGATCTATGACAAAAGGTTAATATCTTTAATATATAAAGTACTTTTATAAACCAATAAGAAGCAATAAGAGAGTTTTAACCCAAAGGAAAAATAGACAAACAACATGAATAGTCAATTCATAAAGAAGAAAGACAAATGGTCAATAAACATATGAATGATTTCACCAGTAATGAAAGTTAATGCAAATTATAAAATGAAATCCCATCTTTGACTACAAAATTGACAAATTCATTTTTTATGTTTATCTCTAGAGTTTTTTAGGATATGGAGGAACAACATTAGTATTATAAAATCCTACGTAACTTATGATTCCATTTTCTTTGTTAAAAAGAAGGGAGGGTGACATCAACATGGCAGAGTAAGACATCTGTTGGAAAAACCTCCCTAGAGATTTAGTGAATAAAAGGACAAATTCCATTTGCTTGCTTAGAACTCTGAAGGACAGTAGAGACTGGAGAAGGTCTCCACAGATGCTGAATTGAAGGAACAGAAAAATCTCAGGTAGGAGAATTCCATGACAGATTGCCGGTTGGTTTGGTTCCCATTCCCCAACCCATGCAGCTTGGGAGCCAAACAGAGTCAGCACAGCCCAGGTCCCTCCCATTGTAGATAGAACTGTAGGCTGACTCACATCAGTGAGTTAGAACTCCATGCATATCCAGGCACAGGGACTTAAGTCTGCAGAGACTCAGGGAAGAACACGAGCCACTGAGGTAGAAATAACCTTCAGATTTAACTCAAGTTTAAGCAGATGCCTAGATATCAGCAAAAAATCACAAGTCATCCTATGAAACAGGAAGATATGGCTTGGTCAGGGGAACAAATTAAAACTTCAGAGGACATTCAGAAATTGGAAAAATTAATCAAAGATGTTCAAACAAATCTCCTAAATCAATTCAAGGAGAAGAAGGAAAATCTGCATAAAGAGATAAGGAATATTAAAAAGATAATGTGTGAGCATAAAGAAAAATTTGAAAGTTTAAAAAAAAAAAAACAACAGAAATCATGGAGGGAAGCGGATGTGGCTCAATCAATAGGGCTCCCGTTTATCATATGGCAGGCCCCGGGTTCTATTCCCGGGGCCTCCTGGTGAAGGCAACTAGCCCACGCGGCGCGGTGAGCTGGCGCAGCAAGACAACCCAACAAAGGGAGACAAGCAGACACAGAAAAACACACAGCAAATGGACACAGCGAGCACAAGCAGCAAGGGGGGAATAAATAAATAAATAAATAAATAAAATCTTAAAAAAAAAAAAAAAAGAAATCATGGGGGTGAAAGGTGCAATAGTAGAGATTAAAAATACACTAGAAAAAAAAATACACTAGAGGCATACAAGAGCAGATTACAACAGACAAAAGAAAAAATCAGTGAACTAGAAGACAAGACCATTAAAATCATACAGTTTGAAGAACAGGTAGAGAAAAGAACAGAAAAAAATTGAGTAGTGTCTCAGGGATTTGAAGGACAGCACAAAGCACACAAACATATGTGTTATGAGTATCCTAGAAAGAGAAGAGAAGGGAAAAGGGGCAGAAAGGATATTTGAGGAAATAATGGCCAAAAACTTCCCAACTCTTATAACATAAATAACATGTCCAAGAAATGCAATATATTCCAAATAGAATAAATTCTAATAGACCTAGTCTGAAACACATACCAATCAGAATGTCAAATGGCAAAGATAGACAATTCTAAAAGCAGCAAGAGAAAAGTAATTTGTCACATACAAGGGATCTTCAATAAGACTGAGTGCCAATTTCTCATTAGAAATTATGGAGGTAAGAAGGCAGTGTTGTTATATATTTAAGGTTCTGAAAGAGAAAAATTGCCAGTTAAAAATTCTTTATCTGGGCAAAACTGCCCTTTAAAAATGAGGGAGAGTTTAAAATACTCACAGGTAAACAAAAACTGAGAGAGTACATCAACAAGAGACCTGCCCCACAAGAATTCTGCAGGTTGAGAGGAAAAGACAGGAGAGGGTAGCTTGAAGTAGTGTGAAGAAATGAAGATCACTAGTAACGGTAGCTAAAAGGGTAAATGCAAACCCCAAATAGTACTACAGCTTTAATATACAACTCTACTCTTTAATGCTTACAGGAACCAGAATACAATTGAACAAGAAAAAAGGCATATTTCTTGATAATGGACATGCAAAATATAAAGTGGTAAAGTGGGCCAAAAACAACATAAAGAGGGGAATAGAGGGATATGGGAGCAGAGAATGTGTATGCTATTGTAGCTAAGTTGGTATCTTTTCAAATTAGTAGGTTATAATGTAGGTTGTGTAATACAAGTTCCAGGGTAACCACAAAGAAAGTATTTTAAAAATACACAGAAACAGAAATGAGAAAAAAAAAAAAAAAAAAGAAATGAGGAAGAGATCAGTCAGATACATCACAATAGATCAGCAATATAGAACAGGAGGTTGCAATAAAGGATAAGAGAGACAATGGAGATACAACACATAAAAACCAAAGGACAAAATGGTTGAAGTATGTACTGCCTCTACAGTAATAACACTGAATGATAATGTATTAAAGTCCCCAATCAAAAGACTCAGATTGCAGAATGGATAAAAAAAAAGCATGATCCAACTATATGTTGTTTATAAGAGACCCAAAGACACAAATACATTGAAAGTGGGAGGGTAGAAAAAGATATTCCATGCAAATAGTAACCAAAAAAGAGATGGAGTAGCTATACTAATATAGGACAAAATAAATTTTAAGTCAAAAGTCATTACAAGAAACAAAGAAGGACTCTCTATAATAACAAAAGCATCACTCCACCAAGAAGAAATGACAATCATAAATACTTAGGCACTTAACTATGGTGACCCAAAATACGTGAGGCAAACAATGGCAAACCTGAAGGGAGATATAGACACTTCTACAATAATAGTTAGAGACTTCAATACAACACTCTCATCAATAGAACATCTAGATGGGAGATCAATAAGGAAAAAGATAAATTGAGTCATATGATAACTGACATATACAGAACATTGCACCCCCAAAACAGTAGGATACACATTCTTCTCAAATGCACATGTATCCCTTTTCAGGATAGACCATATCACAAAACAAGTCTCAATAAATTTAAAAAGATTAAAATTATACAAATCATCTTCTCTCACCATAATGGAATGAAGCTGGAAATCAATAACAGGTGGAGAACTGGAAAAGACACAAATATATGGAAGTTTAATAATATTCTGTTAAACAATCAGTGGGTCAAGAAAGAAATTTCAAGGAAAATCAGTAAATATGTTTAGATGAATGAATACAAGAACACAGCATATCAAAATGTATGAGATGAAGTGAAGGTAGTGATAAGAGGGAAATTTAAAGTCCTAAACACATTAAAAAAAGAAGAAAGAGATAAAAACCGAGACCTAACTACCCTCATGGAGGAAATAGAAAAAGAATGGCAAATTAACCCAAAAGTAAGCAGTAGGAAAGAAGTAACAAAGTTTGGAGCAGAAATAAATGAGATCGAGAATTAAAAAAATAATAGAGAGAATTAACAAAACCCAAACTTGGATCTTTAAAAAGAACAATAAAATGGACAAACCCTTAGCTAGACAGACAAAGGAAAGAAAAAGAGAAGACGCAAATCTAAAAAAATCAGAAATTGGGGTGGGGGGGACATTACTACTTACCTCACAGAAATAAAAAGAATAAGAAGATACTGTGAACAACTGTATGCCAATAAATGAGACAACCCAGATGAAATGGACACATTCCTAAGAACACACTAAGAATCTATACTGACTACAAGAAATAGATGACCTCAACAAATCAATTACAAGGAAAGAGATTGAATACAGTCATCAAAAACTTCCCAACAAAGAAAAGCCCAGAACCAGATGTCTTCACGGGTGAATTCTACCAATCATTTCTAGAGAATTACTACCAATCCTGCTTAAACTCTTCCAAAAAACTGAAGAGAAGGGAACACTGTCTAACTCATTCTATGAGGCCATCACCCTAATACCAAAGCCAGATAAAAATATTAGAAGAAAATAATGAATATAGATGCAAAAATCCTCAACAAAATACTTGCAAATCAAATCCAACAGCACATTAAAAGAATTCTACTGCATGATCAAGTGGGATTTATCCCAGGTATGCAAGGGTGGCTCAACCTAAGAAAACCAATTAATGTAATATATAACATCAGCAAAACAAAGGGAAAAAGCAACATGATCATCTCCGTTGACACAGAAAAGACATGTGATACAATTTAGCATCCTTTCTTGATAAAAATACTCAGAAAAAATAGGAATAGAGGGAAACTTCCTCAACATGATAAAGGGCATAGATGAAAAACCCACAGCTAACATCATACTCAATGGTGAAAGACTGAAAACTTTCCTTCTAATATCAGGTACAACACAAGGATGCCCACTGTCACCACTGTTATTCAATATTGTTTTAGCCAGAGCACTTAGGCAAGAAAAATAAATAAAAGGCATCCAAATTGGAAAGGAAGAAGTAATACTTTCACAAATTGCAGAGGACATGACCCTATATGTAGTAAGTTCCAGAAAATCTACAACAAAGCTACTAGAGCTAATAAACTAGTTACCTAAAGTGGCAGGATACAAGATCAACATGCAAAAATTTGTAGTGTTACTATACACTAGTAGTGAGCAATCTGAGGAGAAAATCAAGAAGTGAATTCCATTTATAATAGCAAGTAGAAGAATCAAGTATCTATGAATAAATTTAACCAAGGTTGTAAAGGACTTTTACACAGAAAGCTACAAAATATTGCTAAAAGAAATCAAAGAAGATCTAAAGAAATGGAAGGACATTCCATCCTCATGCATTGGAAGACTAAATATCATTAAGATATCAAATCTACCCAAATGATTTATATGTATAGATTCAATGCCATTCCAATCAAAATTCCAACAGCCTACTCTGCCAAAATGGAAAAGCCAATTATCAAATTTATTTAGAAGGATAAGGGACCCCAAAGAGCCAGAAACATCCTGAAAAAGAATGAAGTTGGAGGACTCACACTTCCTGACTTTAAAGCATATTACAAAGCTACGGTAGCTAATACAGCATGGTACTGGCACAAGGATAGATATACTGACCAATGGAATAGAAATGAAAGTACAGAAATATACAGTCACCCTATGGCCAATTGATTTTTGACAAGGCTGCCAAGTCCCCTCAGTTGAGAAAGAAAAGTCTCTTCAACAAATGCTGCTGGGAGAACTGGATACCCATGAGCAACAGAATAAAAGAGGATCCCTACTTTACATCATATACAAAAATTAACTCAGTGTATCAAATACTTAAATTTAAAAAATCAGGGTTATAAAAATCCTGTAAGAAAATGTAGGGAAGCATCTTCAGGATCTTGTGTTAGGCAATGGTTTCTTAGACTTTACACTCAAAGCACAAGCAATGAAAGAAAAAAAAAAATTGGAACCTCTTCAATATTAAAAATTGGGGGGCATCAAAGGATTTTGTCACAAAAACGAAAAGACAACCTGCTCAATGGGAGAAAATATTTGGAAACCACATATCTGATATGGGTTTATTATCCAGAAAATATAAATAAATCCTACAACTCAATAAAAAAAAAAAAAAAAAAAGACAAACAACCCAATTTGAAAAATGGGCAAAAGATTTGAATAGACATTTCTCCAAAGAGGATATACAAATGGCTGAAGAGCACATGAAAAGATGCTCAACATCATTAGCTATTAGGGAAATGCTAATCAAAACCACAATTAGGTATCATTTCACACCCACTAGAATGGCTACTATTAAAAACCAGAAAACTACAAGTGTTGGAGAGGGTGTTGGAGAGGCTGGTGGGGATGTAAAATGGTGCAGACACTATGGAAGACATTTGGCAATTCCTCAGGAAGCTAAATATAGAATTACTACATGACCCGGCAATCTTACTTCTAGGCATATACCCAGAAGAACTGAAAGCAGAGACTGGAACAGATATTTGCACACTTATGTTCATAACAGCATTATTCACAATTGCAAAAAGATGGAAGCAACCCAAGTGTCTATCAACCGATGAATGAATAAACAAAATGTGGTATATACATGCTATGGAATATTATTCAGCTGTAAAAAAGAATGAAGTTCTGATGTTTGTGATACATGGATGGATAACATGTAGGATATTATGCTGAATGAAATGTATCACCGATATGAACTAATTATACTAAGCATATTCATGGAGTTAGAATCTAGAATATAAGTTACCAAAGGGATAGATTGGAGGTAGAGAATGGGGAGCTGATGCTTAATTTGATTCATTGTAAAGATTCATTGTAAAGGTTTGGAAATGGATGGTGGTGATGGTGGCACATTGTTGTGAGTGTAATTTACAGCACTGAATTATGTATGTGAATGTGGTTGAAAGGAGAATTTTTGGGTCATGTATGTTACTAGAACAAAACTTAGAAGATAAAACATGGGACTGTAAACCCAGTGAACACTGTTGTGGATGATGGACTCGAGTTAATAGTACGAGAATGTTTTTTTTTTCATGAATTATAACAAATGTATGATACTAATATGAAGTGTTAATAATAGGGTGGTAAACGTGGAAAATACATCTAAGGTAAACTATGGACCATGGTTAATAGTACTACTCTAGGGAGGCGGCTGTGGCTCAATCAGTAGGGCTCCCGTTTACCATATGGGAGGCCCTGGGTTCGGTTCCCGGGGCCTCCTGGTGAGGGCGGGCCCGCCCACGCGGCGTGGTTGGCTGACCCGGTGAGCACAAGCAGCAGGGGGGTGATAAATGAATAAATAAATAAAATCTTTAAAAAAAAAAAAATAGTACTACTCTAATATTCTTTCATCAGTTGTAACAAAGGTACCACACTAATGCAGAGTATCAACAATAGGTGGTTATATGAAAATGGGTAATGGCTAAGCAGTATGGGCTGTTTCTTTTTGGAGTGATGAAAATGTTTTAAAATTGATTGTAGTGATGAATGTATAACTCTGTGACTATACTAAAAACCCATTGATTGTACGCTTTGAATGGATTGTATGGTATGTGGATATATTTCAATAAAACCATTTTAAAAAAGAAAGAAGGGGGGAAGAAGACCACCATCTGCACATGGGGTTGTGTACTTTCTGTAGCTTACCACTACACAGATTATTCCAGTAGAGAAATGTCAACCTCAGGGATAGCCTGCACTCCAAGTTGCCATGGCAACCCAGGTGAGCAGAGAGCATCCACTGATACTGACATCACTCAGGCCAAAGGAGCCAAGTCTTCTGTCCACTGCTCCACTGACCACCTCTGAAGAGACTGTTGAGTCCCGATCTTCTCTGGCTTCCACTCTTTTTCTTTAATCAAACTACTCCCACCTTCATTCCAGTCATTGATCTTCTACCACACTATCATGGCTGAAATTCTCTTTTCTTCTTTGCCTCTGAGCTAGTCCTCTTTCTCCTCCACCTTCAAATCCTTCCATTCTGACCCCTGAAAGTGTCACTGAATAACGAGCCATCTCCTTCTCTATCCTTTACCTCTCCTAAACTGCTTTCTTTATTTCCTCACCTCTGCTTAGCTCTCTCCTGAGGAGCCCCTTCTCCTTTAGCACTCTTGAGTGATGGCTGTGCATTCTTTTATGCCCCATAGTTAGAGTTAAGGTAGGTGTCATTGCTTCCCATAGCCACATCCTTCTTTGTGGCTCAGGCCATTCAACTATACATCCTCTTTCGGTCCTGGTTGCTGTCACCTATGACCTGCTGGTTCTCACTGCTCACTCATCAAAGACATTGATACCTGCTCAGTCTTCCTCTCTGCCCCATATTGCATGTAGGCCACCCATGCCACACTGTGTCATGTCTGGTTCCTGGAGTTTTCATCTTGGGCAATATTCTCCCCTCTCTCTTAACTGACTCCCACAGTCACACCCTAAAACGTCTGTCTCTCCAAACTTCTCTACCTCCAGAAATCACTGATTTTGGTCCCAACCTCCTCCTCAGCTATGCCTAGGAGGACTAAAACTCATGGAGACCTCCAAGCCAGTGGAAATTTTCATTTCTCCCAGCCTATCAACAACCTCCTTTCTTCACTTCTGTCCTAATTCAGCTTAACTCACCAGAACCTAAATTCCTTTGCCCTAATGTCACTTCAATATTATTGCCGTGAAAAACCTCCAATCCGTGGTAAGTCCAACTTTCCTTTACATCGAGTATAACCTGAGCAGTAGTCACTCCAGGAGAAAGACATATAACAGGGAAGACAGGATCCACTACAAATTTTTCATGACCAGCCTCTTTGTGGTCCTCAATATGGCTCTATATTTCTCTAATCAACTTGATCTCCCACCCTTGCTCATGCTTATTTCAAACCTTCTCCAATATCCTTAAACCTCCAACCTTCCTCACTCCCCTCAACCTTCTCTTGGCAGATGACTTTCCCAAAGATAACTTCTCAGAGAAAATTGAAGTCAACATATGGGAAGTTCTTCATTATCTTTTTAAGAACCTGCAAACCCTATGTGCATCTGCACCCAACCTCTCTTTCTCCCCCCCTGTTATGTTAGGGAAGTTGAATGGTCCAAGCCCCAAATAAAGATAAGGCTACTTCCTTCACCTGTGTTTGGAGTGTGTCCCCTCTATTAGTTATGCCTTTTGTCTTCTGACTATTCCATTCCCCCTTCCCTTATCATCATTAAGACATGATCAAGTCTTTTTCATGCTGAAAGAAATCCTTCCTTGACCCATATCCTCCCCAGTTATTCCCCTACCCTCCTCTCCTCCCCTTCAAAGGCAAACTTCATGAAAGAATTGTCAATACACACTGTATTCAATTCTTTACTTTCCACCTATTTCTTAATCCACTCATCCATGCCCCCATTATTTCTGCTGAAGTTCTTGCTAATGCCATGTTATATATTGAGCCATGTCCCCTACAAAGACTTGTTCAACTCCTAACCCCTAGTCTTGTGGATGTGAACCCATTTGTAAATAGGATCTTTTTAGATGTTATTAGTTCAGGTGGGGCCAGACTGAATCAGGGAAGGCTTTAATACAATATTTCTGGAGTCCTTATAACCAGAGGAAATGTCAACATAGTAGGAGAAGAAACAGACAGGGAGAGAGGTGGCCATGTGAAGGAGGCAGAGATTGAGTTATGGATTGCCAGTAAGCCGTCACTAGAACAATGATCCTGCCAACACCCTGGTATTGGACTTCTAGCTTCCAAAACTGTGAAACAATAAATTCCTATTGTTTAAGCCAACCATGCTATGGTATTTGTTATAGGAGTCCTGGCAAACTAAGATAGGCCACCACTTTCTTGTCACTAAATCCAACGGACATTTTCCAATCCTCATCATACTGCATTTGACACCGCTGGCAACTTCTTTATGGAAATGCTTCCTTCTCTTGAATTATATGATTCTACACCATTCGAATTTTCTTCCTGCCTCTCTGGGTGCTTATTCTTAGTCTCTTTTGCAGCTCTTTCTTCCTCAGGCTTGCTTCCCTCAGGGCTGAGTCCTAGGCTATCTTTTCACTCCCACCTCCTTCTCAGGAATATCAACCTGCAGTCACATTTATTTTTCTAATCCAGACCTCTCTTCTGAGATCCAGATTCTTACGTCCACTTATGTCCACTTCACATTTCCCCATGGCTGTTTCAAAGCACCTCACACTAATTATGTCCAACAACATTGCCTGGTCTTCTGGCATTTCCTATTTCACTCTCCATCTGGTATTGCAAACCAGAAACTGAGGAGTCATCCTTGTTATGATCCCCCCTTGCCAGTCTACCACCAAGTCTGGTCAATTCTACCTCCCAAACATCTCCCAAATCCAGCAGTTTCTCCTCACTTCCACTACCACCATGTGAGTCCAAGCCAACATCATCTTTTGTCATGTCTACTGCAATAGTCTTAATTGGCCTTTTCATATCTACTTTGACCCCCTAATCATTTTCCCAAACTCATCCAGAATATTTTTTTCCAAAGGACAAATAAGATCATGTTATTCTCTGCTTAAAGTCTTTCAGTGGCTTTCTGTAGTTCCTTACTGGGTTCCACAAGACCTTGTGTGATCTGGTCCTTGCTTACTTCTCCTTGTCATTGTATACACCCCTTGCACTCTGTATTCCAGAGTTCCAAGTTCTTGCCATGCTCCCTAGCACCTCATGGACTTTGCATTTTTTCTTTATGTCTGGAATGTTTCCTTCCTCCAACCCTTGCCCCTTTTAATCTGGTTAACTCCTATTCACACTTCAGAGCTTAGTTCAGAGTCATTTCTCTAGGGTCTTCCCTGACCCCAATTCCAGGTTTAGTTCCTTTATTAAACCTTCTTACATTTCTTTCCCTCAGGCATTTGTCTCAGTTTATAATTAATAATGCATTCATTGGCATAAATTTTGGTTACTGTCGATGTCCCTCACAAGTCTCTAAGGTCTTTGAAAGCAGGGGTTACTTCTGTTTCTGCTCACCATTATATCCCCAGGATGGCAGAATGCCTGGCACATGGTAGACACTCAATAAATATTTTTGAATGAATAAATGAAATAACTGTTGCATCTGGCCCAGGTGGTTCACTCTTCCTCCCTCCCTCCCTCCCTTCCTTCCTTCCATCCTTCCTTTCTTCCTTCCTCCCTCCCTCCCTCTCTCTCTCTCTCTTTCGCTCTTTCTTTCTTTCTTTCTTTTAATAAACATTGACTTAGCCTTCTTAAATACTAAGTACAGATGGGGAGCCTGGGGATAAGAGATGAGAAAGACAGGGTCTCTACCTTTGAGGAGATAGTAGTCTAATGGGGGAACTGGATATATATGCAAATAATCCAAGTATAATCTTTGGGCTCCCGCCAGGGCTACATCTAGTGCTCTGGAAGCAAACCTGAGGAGGTAATTAACTCTGCCTTGGGTGACCAAATAAACCCTTGCAGAGGATGTTACATCTGAGCTGGGTCCTGATGAACGGAGGTTTTCCAGGGTGGTGGTGGGGTATGGGGGAGGCCATGCCAGGCAAAGAAAACAGATTGTACAAAGGCAGGCATGAAGATACGATCTGAAAGGGGACAGCAAGTCAATCTGTGTGGAGTATAGATTTCATAAGGTTGAGTGGTGGAACCTTGGAGTGGCAGCAGGGGTGGCTGGCAACATTGATGGGGGAAGATGGGCAAGGTCATAGAGACCAGGAGAAAGAGGACCAAGAAGGGTTTTTAAATGGGGGTGGGATAGGAGTGACATGATCAGAGTGGTGTAGTAGGTAGAGAACTCCTGAGGGTGGTAAGGAGAAGGGTAAATGGGAGTGGGCACTGTTGCAACCAGTGGGGGCTATTAGACCAATTTGTCTGTGGGATGGGTC
The DNA here is from genome assembly GCA_026826555.1 of Tolypeutes matacus. NCBI lineage: Eukaryota > Metazoa > Chordata > Mammalia > Cingulata > Chlamyphoridae > Tolypeutes > Tolypeutes matacus. The sequence goes on along the minus strand of JAKSZT010053830.1, from coordinate 1,173,625 downwards.
AGCACAGCACAAGTGGTCATTCCCTATTCTGGTCAGAGCTGCCTGTGATGGTTAAGCTCATGTTTCAACTTGGCCAGGTTATGGTGTCCATTGTTTGGTCAAGCAAGCACTGGCCTGACTATTCCTGTGAGGATATTTCATGGATATAAATCATCAGTAAGTTGATTGCATCTTTGGCTGATTACATCCACAACCAACTGAGATTGCCTTCAACATCTAGAGAGGTCTCAATCAATTGAAAGCCTTAAAAGGAGAAATGATGATTTCAGCAGTCAGAAGGGAAAATTTCCATTTTGACTTCAGCCAGCCAGATTCTCCTGGGGAATTCATTAAAAATCTTCAGTGGGGTTCCCAGCTTGCAGCCTGCCTGACAGAATCCAGACTTGCCCATCCCCACAGTTGCATGAGCCAATTCCTATAATACATTTCATAACATTTACATTATATGTATATCTCTCCTTTCAGTTCTTTTCAGTTCTGTTTCCCTGTAGAACCCTAAAACACTGGCATAGGCAGTGGTCAGCACTTCAGGGTAGATCAGCATGCCACACCTTCCCTAACAGTGCTTGGCCAAAGATGACAAGGGCAGAAGGGGCTTTAGCTGACACAGAGGTGAACTTTAGCATCTACAAAGTCCTCTCCCTCTACCTTGCTGTTTTTAAGAAGTCTGAGTGTGCCTACCTATTTCAGAGAGGAGGAGTAACAAGTCTTTGGACAAAATGTGACAGGATTTAACTAGACCTTGAGACAGTCCTGGGTCCTAGAAGTACTGATAAGGTGGGGTTTTGACTCCTGACCTCAAATGTCCAACCAGCCCACTTGGAGACTGCAGGAAACTGGACATTGTTTGGCATTGTATTTATGTTATTTTCTGAAGCCTTTGATTATGGATGAGGCTTGTTGCCTACAACACTCACTTATCTTGGGACAGTGATTGATCTGACCTAATCAGGTGAAGGTTTGCAGTCAGGTTGTCCTCTGAGAGGTGATCCATTTTCTCTAAGACAGTGGTTCTCACCCCTGCCTGAATATTACTCACTGGGGAGTTTTTAAAAGCTAACAAGGCTGGGGCCCCTCCCCACAGAGGTTTTGATTCAATGGGTCTGGAGTGTTGCCCAAGCATTGGTATTGTTTTAAAAGTTTCCCACGTGATGCTAATAGAGTTAGGGATGAGAACCACAATTCTAAAGTCTGATTCTCCAAAGTCTCTGATCAAATTCCTCACTGATTAAAACCCAGGTAGGTTTCTTGCCTCCTAGTTAGGGCACTCTCAGGCAAGACCATGTGCCCTTTACTTAGAAAGGACAGGTTTCACCAGACCTCAGCCACTGTCCCTTGTGCCCTGGACACTGGTGATTAAGAGCTAGAACACCCAACTGAGATGCTGAAGTCACAAACACAAGCAACCCTTCTCTCCCACTATTCATTATGATGTTGGTTGGAATACAAATTTAGCCTATAGTGGGTTGGTTGTTTTTGAACCTCCCCCACAAAGTTCTGTATGGGAAATCTAGTTAAGAGCCTTCTTCCTGGGGGAGGTTGCGTGTAACAGCTGCTCCTCACCAAGGCTGATGGTCCTGCCAGGATGCAGTCCGGGAGTTGCCCCTTGAGTCTAAAGCCTTTCATCCTGAGGACAGACTCACATTTCCGGATGACATCCAGAAAGACAGGCAGCCTTTAAAGACACATCCTGGGCTGTGTGGACAGAAGCACCTCAACTGTGGGAGCCTTGGCTCATCTCATAATTTTACATATTTTGGGAGTGGTGGTGTACAGTCACTGTGTACCAGCTATCCTTCTCCCTTGCCTGACTCTACTGTAGAGGCTGGGAAGCTAAAATACTGAATTCCCAAGCGTTTTTTGCACTTAAGGGAGGCCATGTCTTGGTCAAGGAGATGTAGGAGAAAGTCCCCTGGGACAACCCTCTTCCTGATTAAAATTCAAAGCCTCACAAGAAGAAAGCTTTTTTGCCCTTTCTCCGTTCACCCATTCCTCTCTTTCCTGCTTGGAATGTGGATGTGTTACTGGACATGTAGTAGCCATCCTGTGACCAAGAAGGGACAAGCATGATGTTGAAGGACTATGTGCTAAGGATGGTGAAGAGGACACATGGAAAGAGCCTGGGACATAGAGTTTTTGTGTTCCTTGCACTTGAACACATTCCAACATGATACAAAGTCAATTTTCTATGCTTGTTTTAGTGAGTGGGTGCCAGAGGCTGGTCCTTAGAAAGGCATATAAAGGTAATGTAAACGTTACTTGAGTTACTGATAGAGAATCTGGATTCTGGTCTCATACTGGTCATGTGCGTGGGGGTAAGTTATTTAGTACCACCAAGGTGCAGCTTACTGATCTGCAAAACGTCAATATTAACTGTCTCACCCAACAGGATTATTTTGAAAAGAAAATGAGATAAAAGTGTGAAAGTATTTTTAAGACCATGAAGCAATGTCTGTGGGTCAAGTTTTGTTATTGTGACCAAATGGCATTAGTGCTTGTTACCAATGGTCCCTGGAGTAGCAGTCAGATTGACAGCCAGAAGACTTCCTCCATACTATCTCTAGTCAGCCAGGAAGTGGTGACCTAGGGAAAACAATACATGCAGAGATATTCCACTCCACACCCAACCCTCATCTTCCTCTAACTCTCCTTCCATGTCTCAGGGACTAAGTTCTCCTGGGAATAAGACCGATTACAGAGTCCTTGAACACTGAAGCAAGAGGGCCATCTATCTATGACAACAAACCTAACAAGCAATCACCCAGCATCTCCATAGTGCACCCAGCAATGGGTGCCACTTGCTTCCCTGGGAATGCAACTAATTCAACTATAGCTTGAATTGTTACAGAGGGCTACATGGCTTATGCAGCCAAAAATTGCCATCATCTTTCTCTTGTTTCTAGTACTTTCTTTGAGAACTGCATAGAACAAGTCTTGCATGTGACAGCCCTTCAAATAGTTGAAGGCAGTTATCTATCTCATCCTCTCAGTTTTCTTTTAATCAGGCTACAACAACCCAGTTTCTTCAACTAGTTCAGCTACTTGGGGCCTCATCCTACGCCCTGTCTATACAAAGATGCTCTTGAATGGTTCACAAACTAACGAGGGAGACAGACATGCAGACAACTGCCATAGGACGTGAGAAGCTGTGATAGAGATGCACAAAGGGCTCTGGGAGCACAGGTGAGGGACCACATGCTTCTGTGCAGAATTGCGGGGCTCAGGCATGGGGAAGGAGGAGCAAGGAAGGTCTTCATAGAAGAGGTGATATCCGATGAGGAAGAACAAAAGGTGATTTTGCAGGGCCCGAAGGTTGGGATCAGAGGTTGCAGGTGATATGGGTCCAAGTCACTAAGGCTATAATTTGATGTGGCCAAAAATCACATTAGTGGGAGCAAAGGGCTGCTGCAGAGAAAATGGTCTAAGTACAGATGATTATTCTAAGTCTACCTGTGGAAAAATTGAGACTCAGAGGGAATAGAGGATCTGCTTGAGGTAAAATATCGCAGTGGAGTGGATCCAACTCATTTTCTGGGCAAGTTGCCTAAACTCTCCGGGCTTTGAATGCCTTATCTGTAAAATGGGGATAATAATAGTGACTCTTTTTTAGATTGTTATATGCATCGGGTGAGTTAAAAAGTGGCTTAGAATAGTGTCCTGCACATACTGAGCAATCAGTGAAGGTCAGTCATGGGTATCAAGCAAATGGCTTCTCTGGGATTTAAAATCATGTCCTTTATCTCCAAATTCCACCCTCTTTCCCCCAGCCTAGAAGGGGAGGCACAGATTAGGAGGCAGAAGGACAGCTTTGGACTTGATGTTTGTTCACAGCAATACGACATTTGTTTGCGTGTTGAAAATTCCTCCACACCTAAGTCTCTGGATACTCGTGTAGTTTGAAACATGCTTACTACAAAGATGTACTTGTTGGCAACATGTCCCGGTGTCTCTGAATCAAGTGCCTTCTGCCACTGTGCTGCCCAGTGCTCTGGGGACCACGGCCCCCCCCACAGCATCTGCACTCTCAAGATGGCTGGGGGGAAAAACACTCCTGCTGGCTCAGGTGGCTTTGGCTGTGCGCCAAGGCGACCAGCGTGGTGCTCCAAAGCCCCGAGTGAAGAGTTCAAATCCTGATGAGTTCACCATATTCCATTCCCCTCCTCAAACCCTACATTCTGTTTCCTCTAGTCCACCACAACTTTTCTTTCCTAATAAAACTGAGTAAATGATTTACATTTCAAAGCCTCTTATGCAGCTGTACAGCAGACAGCAGAAATCACCACGTGTTGGGTGGTTAATTGAGATTGTATCCTTAGTGGATGAGAGGGAGAGAGAAAAGGTAACTGAAGGAAGGGGAAGGATGGGGGGGGGGTGCTCCTAAGCAACAGAGCATCTTGATCATTTCTTGAATCTAAATGGTTATCAAATGAATATCTGTATCTCCAAAACCTCATTCATTTGAGCTACACTTACCTATTTCTTCTCTTTCTGTGAGTATGAATCATCTTTTACTCTTCCCTCTCCAATAACACCCAATAATTCGTATTGATTTTCAAGTGTAAAGTCTCTCTAGAGTTATCTCGTCTTTCCTCACTGTCATCCCCTCTGATACATTCCAGTGAGGTCCTAGCTACTGGCTCTCACCTCTGCTATTTCAGGAGGTTCCTACCTGGCCTTCTTACCTCTTTGACCCTTTTCCTACTCATTTTGTGCTTGCTTGCTACTAGGGTAACCTAAGGGTGCCTTGGTAAACCAGCTCTCCAAAAAATAAAAGCCCTGCTTTGTAGCATTTGCTTACTTCGATTGGTAAATTCTCATGCCATGGTTGATTCAAGCTACCAACATGAGGTCAGTGAACGCAGATTCTAGAAGAGATGGGCAGAATTGGCTTTTGCCAGCCAGAACAAGCTGGCTCCAGCATGCTAATGCTGGGTAATCTGTCTAAAGAACAGCTCTTTGCAGACTCATGACTTAAATATAAACCTCTTAAGCTGGCATTTAAGCACGCCTCCCATAGCGTGCTCTCAGCCGGCTAGCCCAGCTGATCTTCCACCACACCTCTGCACAGGCAGGCATGATCTCTAGAATATTCTCACTTCCCCTGCTTAGTGCCTTCATTTGTACAGGTCTTTCTGTCTATCAAAAAAAAAAAAAAAAAAAAAAATCCTCCCAATTCTTCAAGACACATCTCAAATATAACCTACCTCCTCTATGAAGACTTCTTTTGCGATTCTTGAACCAGATGATACATCCCAATTCTCTAACATTTTTTTTTGCCCTTTTGCTGTGGCACTTTTTACATGCTGCTGTGCATTTGGTTTTTATTTTTCGTTTTTATTTTATTATTTGGTGGGTTTCTCTTGATTCCTCTTATTAGATGATCATTTTCTTGAGGGCAGAGACTTATTATTTCTTTGCTGCTCCTGAAGTGCCTAGCGTATTTTCAGTTGGTGCTTAAGAAATATTTATTGAAAGAAATTTACCTATTTCCTCTGTTAAGATGTCTTTTCTCTCTCTCATGTTCCAAAAGGGGGAAGAGATTTCTGGTCCCAGAGCTAGACGAGTCTACTCTATTGCTGGCACCAACACTCCATCACAGGCTATGGCGTCTCAGCTTTCACTTCCCTGGGCCCTGGTCTTAGAGAATGGAAGCCCCTGGCTCCTAAGCCAGGCTGCTCAGTCACACTTGCTTTCTAGGAAGTCAAGATCAGCTTGCCCAGACCGAACGCTTCCTCCCAAGAGCATCAATATAAAGCTCTGGTTTGACGGGTTCCCAGATATGGTCAGAAAATTCGGCTTGCCTAAAAGCTAGGCCTGGGCCTCAGCCGAGCCGGGAAGCCTTGGCAGTGGTACCAGAGCTGGGGCAATTCTGCTCGGCCTGGCACTGAGCCGTGGCTTGGCCTCCTCTGCTCTTGGCCTAAGCTGCCAGAGTTGCCAAGGCCCCTCGTGTGAAGGAATTTGAGTTCTAACTTTAGGTGGCTACGTGGCTGATGGCTGTGTTTGCGAATATCTCATTCCTACTTTGGTTGCCCAGCTGGTGGGAACAGAACGGGTAGTCATGGGACTGTCATCATGTGCTGTCCAGGTTAACATGTAGCATTTCTATTACTATTAACAGACTTTCTGCTCCTCACTCCATCTGTTCTCTGAAATAATTGCAGTTGTACAGACCATGCCTTCGCTACAGGCAAGCTCTGGGGAAGAGGATAGTGCTTTTATGAAAAAAAAAAAAGTGTTAAAAAATAACAGCAAACATGAGAAGAGAGTGGGAACGGAGCTAACAGCAGGTTTCCAATTTCTTTCGGATTTCAGCCTGCAAAGGTGACATTTTCACACTTGTTTAGAGTGACCAAGCCTGGCTGGATGGGGGTGAGTGGCTGGGCGGGTGGCTGAGCCTTTCAGAGGTGGGTTGGTCCCCAGGGGCTCTGGCCCCAGTTGAGGTGGGTGGAACCTTGCTGGGGAAGATCACTGAGGAGGAGAAGGGAAGGGGTGGGGCCCCCAGGGATATAGAGGCTTTGGGGTGTAATGGCCCTCCTTTGCTTGAGGGAGCTAGAAGGTATCAAGGCCTAGAGGAAATGCTGGAGAGTCCAGAAGGACCGGGGGGCCCTATGGAGACTGAGGAAGTGGAGATTTTGTGCTAACTGACTGACTCTCTCTGGGCCTCTGTTGTTTTCACAAACAAAATGGGAGGGAATAATTCTCAGGGACTTCCTTTCTTTAAGGCCCATGAGGAGAATGGATGGGTTATTACAAAATAATAAGAACTCTTCTGACGGAGGGTTAAGAGCGCTACAAAGGACGATTAAGACGCAGAGCGAGATATACAATAACTCTTAAAAGCACAAAACACGTATTTGCAGATTTGCAGAGCCCTGATTTGTGAGAGTAGTGTGTGAGGGTTTCCTTTCTATGGGGTGCTAAGCGAGACATAACTGTGAGTACAACAACCTTATGGGCCCTTGTGATTTGTTCCGGCACCTTCCTGCCTACAAGCTTGTCCATGGGAGGCGCCTACCACCAAGTGTCACATGGTGAGAAAAGAGGTCTTACCCCCCCGTGCCCAAACACCCATCGGCATGGGCCAAGAAGCAAGCACTCTTGAGCTTTTTAGGCGTGAACTTGTTGAAGGAAAAAAAGGAAATGAATTAAGGGAACATAGCCGTATGATTTCTAAATCTTTTTCCAATTTCAAGGAAGTGTTTTTATTTGAAAGAAATCCACAGAGTGTGACTGTTCAGCTGCAAATAAGACATTTGTTGGGGGAAGATTTATTTTGTGGGGCACTATAATATTCTCCAAATCAAAAGTTTTTTTTTTTTTTTTTTAATTCTGGAAAGGTTCAGCTAGAGAATCAGAAGATGATCACCTTGCAAACGATTTTTCACGGATTGATTAGATTTTGCCTGCCTTTTTCAGGCACAGATGGGGAGGCAACTACCGTACCACTTCAAATGACCACCTAAACTGATCAGGAGGTTCTAGATCTACTTAGCAAACTAGATTCAGTGACTCCCAGGGACTTCGAGGGTTTTTATCTAAGAATTTAAAAAATACGCAGGTGTGGATGAGTATGTGGGGAGTAGCAAATAAACCTGGTCCTCTTATTAAGGAATTTTGAGCTATTCCTACCTAATGATAGTTTTCCTCTGAGTTATTGTGGGAAAATCTGTAAGTTCTCCTTTGTCCAAAGACTTGACTGGATGTGAGGAGACACTGTGAATTAGTTCCTTGGGAGAGTGCCTGTGTTAAAGACTAGTTCCATTATATTTTAGTTTTGGGAGGTGTTGCCTTACAGCACCACCTCACAAGCATCCCCAGAGCAGGCACTGGCTGGATGTTAGTATCCTTGGTACTCAATGGGGCAACTGACCCACACTAGATGCACAATAAATGTGTGTACTGAATGCACAGATGAAATGCAGAACAGCCAAGGAGTTTGCCACCAAGTAAATACCTTACCACAAAACCCTAACCCTGGATGTATAAATTGATGTAATCAGTAAGAAAAGATTATCGGACAAAATAATAGTGATCATTAAGTGAGCCCTTTTATACCATGTGCCAACCACACATGGACAAGCTTGTAGGCAGGAAGGAGATGAGGACTGGTCAAAGTATTTCAAATGACTAAGAGTATAAACACAGTCTTGGTCACCAAATCCTGAAAGACTAAACTAGAGGGGAACTCTAGACACTCGAAAAGGAAGCAGTTAATACAGATAAAAAGAACTGCTAACTTACACAACGAGTAGTAAATTTGCTGAATTCTATTCCACGAGGTGAGATGGGTTGAAAATACAAATTGCTCTTTCAGAGGTTTGGAGAAACCTGTGGGTGATGGATTCACAAGGGATTCTTGCGTAGATTGTGGCTTTTAGGAGGAGATCCTTAACTACCATTAGCAGAGGGGAGAATTGTGGCCTCCCAGAATTCTCTTCTGGTCTCTTGGTGTGGCGGCCAGAGGTAGCATTCACTGCTGGAGGGACCATGGTTCGTTTTGACCCTATTCCAATGCTCTCTTTGGGCTCAGGGAGGTAAGAAACGTCAGGCATATAGTCTGAGTAGAGTTTGCAGAAAGTCATTCCTGGTTCCAACAATTGAATAAATCCTACTTTCAAGGATCATCAGAGCAATCCTTAAAAAGCTGAGGGCTGAGCATGTGTAGCTTTGGGAAGCTATTGCGATAAAGTGGAATGAACCTGCCTCTGTCACCAGCGAGGAGCCAGATAGGCCTAAAGAGCCACCCTCACTGCCATTAGCAGCAGGGTCAGCTTCATGGATGTACAGCCTGGGCAGATGAACAGGGTCCCATGCTTAGAGCTTGCTCTTGGCTTAATTCTCTGCTGCCCTCATATTGAGATTCTTAATAATTTGTGAACAAGGGTCCACATTTTCATTTCGCACTGGGCCCTGCAAGTATGTGGCCAGTCCTGGTTAGGAACGTCTCAGCTGGCATAATTGTGGAGGCTCAGAGGAGGGTGAAAGGAGGAGGCCAATCGAGGCCACCAGATCAAATGATACCAGGAAGTGGAACGCACATGGAACGGATTGTTTCCTAGGTAACTGGCTGCTCTGTATAAGTGTTGCACCCAAGCTTTGCTAAACTCATTTCCTAATTGTGGGGAATAAAAAAGGAGACGTCAGGTTCAGGAGAATGACCTGTGGTATGGCCAATCCATGAGTTAAATCATCTAGAAAACTCCAAAATCATCTAGAAAAGAAAAAAGTGGGTCTTAGTGGGCCTGGCCACAAGTGGAGCTTTTGAGGTTGAATGGCAGCCTTCTCCCTTCCCTGGCCTCACCCCCAGACATAAGTGCTTTTCGGAAGTACTCTTAAATAATGACCTTGGCTTATGACAAGGGTCACTCCTGAGTTCTCTGAGAAGCTTTAAGAGCCTGGATTCTGGATTCTGAATCCAGGGTGAAGATGATACTATAAAAGAAAGAAAGAAGATACAGTCATAGGAGCCCTAAGCCTGGCCCCACCTCTTGTCTCCTCTCATCTTTCTAATCACCACTTTTGAAGTGACACTTCTAGCAATCACTTCACTCCTGGGAGCCTCACTTTTTCCATCTTCAGAGCAAGTTATCTCAAATCCTTCTTAGAAAGCACAAAGATGCCAATTCTGAGCAAAGCCCTCACTACTAATGTGCTTGGAAAAGAAACAAAATACTATGGAAATAATTAACCTGACTTCCTATTGTTCCAGAAATAATTACAGAAGAACGACCAAGATGAAGCCCATGGATATTCTGCACAGACATTTAGGCAGCTGTAAACTGGCAGAAGAGAAAAGGAAGTTCCTACAAAGTATGATCAGACCATGCCACAAGGAAATCCTAGAGGCTTTGGCTGGTGAGGAAATTTCAAGTATCCCAATAAAGTTCCATTGCTTTTCTCTCCCCTTTCACTTAACTGTATTCTACTTTCTTTCTCTTTTCTTTTCTCTTCAGAAGAGTCATTCTGATGGGGATACTAATGGCTTTAGTCGTTCAGCCAGTGAAGTCCTTTCTAGCTAAGGTTTTAGAGAGGTGTGCCCAGAACCCACTCTCATGGTTGCTGTCTGGCCTTGATCCTGATGTCCTCCCTGCTGGGACTCCTTGGTCCTTGGTTGATTGGACCTTGGTGGGCATTTGATCTGGGGTAGCCAACTCAGGAAGCAGCTGGTATATGTCCTGGCACACAAAAAGCAGGACTGGGCCAATCCTATTCTGCCTTAGGCACTTTGAACCAGGATACATTAAGCAGGGGTGGGGTGAGGCAGTAGACATCAGGGCATAGCAAGCCAAAGCCATGGGCAAGACTGACGAGGAGCCCAAATGACCCAGTGTCCCGAAGTGAGAGCGCCCAGTCTCCAGGACAACTTTGAGCCACTCCAGCCTTCCACTCCCTGTCTAGTCCTCACATGTCCTTCTTAAAGGGTAGAACCAGGCTACTCTGAGTTAGATACAGTGGGATGGATTTCAACTTGGTATAAAGAGGGACATTCTCGGAGTGAAAGATGAGCAGACAGGGAGCAGAGAGCTGGGGAAGGGAAATAAGTTCACCATCTCACGTTGAAGATGTTGTAGGGAAAACTTTAGCAGCTCTTCCAAGGCTTCCATTCTATGAGTCTACATATTTTGGAAGGCCGGTCCATTTACCTCCAGCTCTGTGGCCTGTGAGGGGGAAATGCTTTGCTGTCCTTAAGACTATGCAATCCATTAGAAGTACAGTATCTGTTATTCCACCCAGATTCCTTTTGTCCTCAGGCCCCATAAGGCACCTCTCAGCCCCCCTGCCAAGCTACTGTCTGACATCATTTTTTTTAGCAATCTGACTTTTGATCAGACCACAGGCTCCCCTAGACATTGGGCCCTGGCACAATGTCTGGCACTCACTGACAGGCCAGAGAGGAATGAATGCAAGAAGTGAATGAATGACACAGTTGGCCCTGGGATGTACAGAATTCTTCTTTGTTTGGGTCAGCCTTGCCTGGGGGGAAACTTGGGTTCTTGGTTACAAATGCCCTTAGACTTGAGCTCAATGGTCTTCTCCTACATGGACCTTTGGGCTGGGGCCATGGGCCTCCTTTTCTTCTCTGTCCTCAGAATGGAACTGTGCACATGCATGCACCCACAGAACAGGGTATCCGGCTGCCCCCCAGGGCCACTGGCCTCTCAGAGGCTTGGAAAGAGGCAATATCCACAGAGGCAAGTTGGTTCAGCTGGGGAAGCAATAGCTTGGGAAGTGCTGGGACTGACAGTTCTCATCTTGCATGACCCAGGCCAGTTCCTTGTCCTCTTTGTGTCATCTTCTCCAGATGGAAAAGGTGAAATGAGGTTCTTAGAAGTAGGAGCTACTGCTTTTAAAACACTGATCCCCAGTTTCAGGAGAGAATCCAGTGACCTTAGCTGAGCCAACATGGCCATCCACCTCACCCCATCCTGAGAAATCTGGTCTTAGTTTCCTCCAACCCCTTTTCCATTTGGCTGCTCAAATCCATGGGAACTGAGGTGCAATTCTCAGACCTCTTCTTTCTCTTGGAGAAGGGGAGGATGCAGTGGCAGCGAGCCGAGGTCTACACCCACTTAAAGCCAGATAAGAGGTCATGGTACCCCCTGTGAGAGGGAAGCACAACGGTCCTGGGGTCTCCTTTCCCCCTCACCCCCACTCCGATGCCTACCACCACCTGGGAGAGGCCAGCATCAGTCAGTTGCTGAAGAGGGATTGAGTGCAACTGGCCTGCAAGCCATCAAGTGTTTGCTCAGCCCTGGCCTTGGACTCAGGCCATGGTAGTGACAGCACGTGCAGGGGACAATGGAGAGTAGCAGGGGTGGCAGAAAGAGGGAATATTGGGGAACTGGGCCTCAAGACAGAAGTAACCTTGTGTTCAATCTCTGTTCCCTGCCCCCCACATCATTCTTCTTTATGCCGTTCCTTGGCTATAAGGAAGGCTCTTTCTGGCTGTCCCTCTGAAGTGAAGAGAAAAGAGGTGGGACTATGTCAGGAAGTCTGTTCAAAGGCCCACGCTGGGGCGTGCAGGGTCAGAGTGGAAATTCAGAGCTTGAGTGGTTTCTACCCTCTCATACTCAGGCATGCAATGCTTTAAGGAGTCTCTTTTGCTTTGGAGATCTCTGTATTTAAAGTCTATCCTTGGAAAGACCCCAACCCCCACCCCCACTGTCCTTGATCAACCAGTCTATCTCTGGTCCCTGTACATCGTCATTTTCTTAGCTGATGGAGTTTGTCTACTTGGAACCAAGAAACAAAGGAGCACCGCCGGCTGGGCAGAGGAGCATCCCAGAGGGAGAGGAGATCTCCGTTTCAGTCATGGCTGTGCACTAACAAACTGGATAACGTTGGGCCCCTTCTTTTGTAGAATGAACGGTTGGGTGACATGCTAGGCTAGGTCCCTCTGCTCCTCGCAGGCTTTTCTCTGAAGGATAAGGCTGCCCGGTTTTCCGTGGCGAGTGCAGAGGCACAAGACGCAGGCAGCAGGGCGGCTCCCAGCCCCTGCCCTCTTACCCAAGGGGAGCCCCTGCCCTCCTTTCAACACAGCTTTCAGTAGCACTGTCCACCCATCCCTTCCAACACGGGAATGTCCTCGGAAGGCTGAGGGAAGTCGGGCGAATGGGGGAAAGCGGATGAAGTCTGAGCTCCATGTGGAGAAAGACTCCAGGGCCCCCTAGAGCAGCACTCCCCACCCCGGAAATGCACCAGGAGAGAGGAATGGATCCAAGGCGGTCGCCTTGAGAATATGGGGAACTGGAGCCTGCCACTCTCCTGGGGGTAATTGCTGAACTCTGTGAGCCAAGCACCTCGAAAGAGCTAAAATGACTTTAAATGCCTAAACATTTTAAAACAAACCTTACAACAAAAGGCTTTTAATTTATTTTTTATTTTTTGCCCCAGTGCAAAAGCTCTCTCTCCCTCCCTCTCTCTCTCTTTCTATTTTTTTATGGGGTGGGGGTGGGGGGGATTCAAAAGCCGTTTTATGCCTCATTACCTGCACACTGTGAGTGATGTCTGTCGGTCCATGTGCTGTAAATACCTTAAATCATGCTTCATTAAGAATATCTATGGTGCTATTAAAGAGCTATAATAGACAACGAGTTAACAGATGATTAAAGATGAATTCCATTTGTGTCAGTCACCAGCCAGAGAGAGACGAGAGGCTGTAAGTTTTCAACTCATTATCCAACAGAGTGCAGCTCTCCCAGCCTCCCTTACTGGCTTGGTGAGGAGTGGGAGAGGCGAGGGAGGGCTGCCTGCCTGCAGTGGAGCCTGCACGGTGGGATGGCGGCAAGTGAGATGGCCCAGGCGAGGATGGGGATGTGGGACCCGCCAAAGGGGAGATGGGAGAGAGAATCCTGGGGGGCGGGCTCGGAGAAGGGGAAGCATGTGTGTGTGTGCACGCGTGTGCATATGTGTTCCCCATGCACACACACCCATGCTGTGCTCTCTGTCTGACAGTGCTGTCAGCTCTGCCTGGCTGTTTCCTTGCACGTAGTCATTTTCCACTTTGAGCCCTAGGAAACAGATCAATCTTTAATGCCTGGTAGCTAGAGGAAAATAGCCAAGTGGACAGAAAGCAAGGAAGTCCCGAAGGTGGAGACACTGGGATTTTGGTAGTAGCCATGGTAGGTTAGAAGGAAGGAAACATTTCCTTTCCTTGGCTGTGTTTTCAGGGAAGAAAATATACGTCACCAAGAAAATAAGGGGTTTGGGCGAAAAGGTGGGATGGCTGAGGGAGTGGAATGTTTCCCTCTGGAGAACTATAAAGGCGCAAGTGCACTGTCTCATCTCTAACCTCTTTTTAAAAGCACTAGCCAGTGCGAATATTCTCGCTGTCCTGATTTTGTGATAATCTGGGTAGGCTAAACATTTGCTATATTAGAAACAATGCATGTGTCCGCAGACCTAGTTTTTCTCCCTAGGTTTGGTTTTTAGAATGCTGGGGATAAACTAAGCCTGATTTATTATATGACCATCCTGTATGGGAAATGACTGTAACTCTAGGTATCTTTGGTCAGCCTTAAGAGATACAGCAGGGAGACGGATGTGGCTCAAATGGCTGGACTTTTTTCTCCCATATGGAGGGACCTGGGTTCGATCTCCGGGACCTCCTGGTAAAAATTAAAAAGAAAAATATAGAAGGTGCGCAGGCCACCAGGCCCCACAAGTGGGTGAGCCCCCCAGGCCCTGCACATGGGTGCACTGCCAGGCCCCATGAGTGGGTGCACCACCAGGCCCTGTGAGAGGGGTGAATCCCCAGACCCCATGAGCGGGTGCGCTGTCAGGCCCGACGAGCCACACAGCAAGATGATGATATAACAGGAGAGTGACACAAGGGAGAGCCAAGACGAGACATGCCAAAAAAAAACAAACCCAGAACTAAGGTGGCACAGGTGGCAGGCTGCCTCTCTCCCACATCGGAGGTTCCGAGGATCGAATCCCAGTGAAGACAGGAAGAGAAGGATGAGAAGAGAGGGCAGGAAACTGACACAGAGTAACCCAGCAAATGGCCATAGAAACAGCAAAAACGGGGGTGGGGTGTATGTAAAAATGTATAAAAGTAAAAAAATAAATAAATCCTTAAAAAAAAAAAAGTATAGGGGAGTAAGATATGGACTATAGTTAGTAGTAATACTTTGGCGAAGCTCTTTCGTGGTTTGTTAACAAATGTTTCACAACAATGCAAGGTATTTGTGGTGGGGTGATATGTGGGAGCCCTGTATGATGTTACGCATGTTTGTTTTATAAGTTCACAGTGTTTTCTGAACACTTATAGTTTATGTATGTTCATGTATGAATGATATACTTCAATAAATTGTTTAAAAAAAGAAAAAAGCACTAGCCACACTCATACTGTTGGGTCAGAGACCCTCACTCCTCTTCCTCCTAACATAGTCTGGCGGCAGAGATCTCAAAAGCACCCCAGTGTCTTCATTCCCAGTTCAGCGCTTGCGATCACCATGATTTCAGGCAGGAATGTTCACGTAAGGTCATAATCAGGAATGAAAATGAACACAGGGCAATTTTAATAATAGATAGCTTTAACATTCTCCACGGACACCCAGGTTTTTCTTAACCATCCTTCCAAAGTGGAGTGGAATTAGTCCCCTGTTTCACGAATGGAGAAACTGAGGCATTGAATAAAAGTAAGATTAAGGCTGTTGAGTAGTTAACAGATACGAAGTGCCTTTTATCTGCCAGGCATGACTGTTTCTGGCCTGGTAGAGACAGAAGGCACTTGAGACATGGTCTTTGCTACCCTCGAGGCATTTCACGGTGCAGATAATAAGGAGGAAATCCCAGCGCATGGGCTGGGGAAAGAAAAGCTGCTAATGTGAGGTCAGCGACGAGGCAGAAAGATGGGGTGGCAGACGTGGTAACTGGGTATCAGCAGCCCGGGTTAAGTCTGTGCGTTCCTTGTGCAAATGATAACACACCGGCTCTTCTTGGCATCTTCTGACCCAGACGGTATTTCCATGCCCACTGCCAAGTTGTACTGGCTTTGCCGGCAATGCTGACGTGTGCCATTATGCTATGCATGTCCCCAGTTTTGCTGTCACATTCTCTGACATCCTGTGTGTCACCTGCCATGCTGTCTTGAACGTGCTGCTTGGCCTGGGGTGTTACTACAATTCTTTCACTCCTCTCATCTACTTTTTAGGCAAAAAAAAGTAAAAGATGTCAAAATCCGGATGCTTCGGATTTCTTTCACGCGGAGCCAACCCAAGACGTTCAAGTGTCCATGGCCTTGATCTGTTCTGTTGCTGTGAAATGCAACCAGTTTGTGAGTAGGGCTTCGAGACAGGACCTGAGCCTATTCCGAGAAGGAAATGGCCTGTGGGCACACTTGATCAATGCAGAATGCAAAGAAAATAGAGAGTGAATTAGGGTGGGGCAAGGGGCACAGAGGGACTTGGTCCTGAACCTGAGAGTTTTACAGTTTGCCAAGTACATCCACACATATTGACTCATTTTATCTCCTAGAAACCCTGGGAGAGAAGAGAGGATTAGGACAATCCTTATTTTAAGACAAAGAGGCTGTAGATCACAAAGACTACGTGGTGGGCTCAAGGCCATGGGCTGGTGAGTGATAAAGCAGGTGCTATGGCCTTTCTTAGTCCAGGGCCTTCTCTGGCCTAGGATTGAGCTACTTGAAAACAGTAGAGATTCTAGACAGGCGGGAGTAACTGGGCCTAGTACCCGTTAGCCAGCGTTTTGAATTGGAATAACAAGACAAAATGGGTGGTCTGGGAGTGGGAAGGAACTGAAGCAGGAACTATGAAAGGAACAGAGCCAGGGCTTCCTCGCCAGAGCAAGCCAGGCTGCTGGGAGGACTGTGAAGGCAGAGAAGAAGGCCATGTTCAAATTGCTGGGAAGGTGGGTGATGCTAAGGCAAGAGCTGTGTGATGAGACTTGGGGCTGGGGGCTGCCTTTATTTTAAAAAGTGGGCCAGAGCAGTGCCACTTAGAAGGTATTCTTCCTGGTCCTAAAAAAAAGAGCATATCTTTATAGCAGATGTGTGTGTGTGTGTGTGTGTTTGTGTGTGATGCTGGAAGGAGCAAGGGCCATGGGCTTTGGTCAGACTGTGGAATTTGCCATGTACTACTTCTAGTCTTTGTCCTTCATTTGTATAACAGAGATATTAACACGTAGATCCCAATGGGGCTTGGAGAATGAAATAATGATGTATGGAGCTATGCCTAGCTCATAAGAAGGAAGATTGCTGCATATATTAAGCGCTTACTAACGGCTGCCAGACCCTGGCTTTCCCCAGCTTCCCAGGACCCTTGGAGAGAGGGTGGAAGAAGGGCCTCTGTTGGGTTCCCAAATCCTCTCCTGGTAATGTGGTCCAAGATTAGAAGGAGTTGGAATAGACTTGGGTTCAGAATCCACCGGCTTCATGCCATGTCCCACTTCCAGGAAAAGAAACGGGCTTGTTGAAAAAAGAAAACAGACTCAGAAGGCATCTTGGGCATCCAACAGTTCTTAGGAAACAGCATTTGGGCAAACATCATTGAATCAGCAACACTTGGATCCCGTTTCCATTGACAGCTTCAAAAACTGAAGAGCGAGAGGCAGAGAACCTGGGAAGGTAACCTCCGAGGGACAAAGTCCAGTTGAATCTTGCCCTGGCTGATAGTCTCTACTTCTCCTCTTCTGCCCAGGTCTAGCCTGCAAGGCGTCTCTAGTAAATTCTAACATGCATGACTCCGCTGAGTCTGCTGGACTTCCTGAATAAAGAGCTGCAAGAGGCCAGAAGCCCTGTGGTCCTCAAACTCACACCTCAGTGCTCCTTCCACACCACCACCCACCATGCACGAGTTAGCTCAGGTGCTCCCACTTGGAGCTGACAACATGCAGAAACATCCTTCCTCTTTCTTACCTATTGGAATCCCTTCTCCCCTAGCTGTCAGAGAAAGAGGACACTAAACAACTCCCCAGAAAGCCCAGGTCTGGATTGGGGGGGGGGGGGGTTCCAGGGGGAACGTATCGGCTCTGGTAATTGAATCTTGGTGCGGAGAGACAGCCAGACGGCACTGCAATTGAGTTAAGTGGAAAATGCCATTTCCGTATTGTTAGAAGCCTTCCCAGCCAAGGCCCTGATCATTTACTCCAAGCCCCTGATGGTCTCGTGCATCTGACCCCAGCTCCCGGCTGAGCCCTGGGCCAGCTGGGATCAGCCGCTTGGGGCAGGGAAAGAAATTAATTTTCAAATCCCCAGGGACTGCAGTTGGGCAGCTCCGCAGCCAAGGATTATACAGACCTGGAGAGGAAAGAGCGCAATTCCTCCCGGGGGAGTTATTGAACTACCAAACGCTGCTGGCGGGGAAGAGGCGGCGGGAGAGAGGGAAGGGTTGAAACCGACTTTATTGGCAATCCCATCACTGCAGGCTTAATGGACATTCTCTTGCTGGAGATTTTTCTTCTTGCTGATTTCTCTTCCGCATATTTAATTTCAAACTCCTGCCCTCCGCCTCCGAAGCATCAACCCTCAGAAAGTGGAAGAGCAGACTTTCTTTTTCTTCTTCTTTTCTCCTTTTTTTCTAGCGGTTGTTTGGAGGCAAGAACTCTCCTCTGCAAAATGGCCCTGCTCTGATTGCACGAACAAATCTTGCTGGCTCCTGCTCCTTCTTGTCTTCAAAGACTATGGAAGGAGCACAGACCTCCCCAATTCTTTTCTGAACTCATATAGAAATGAACCTACCTTGGCCTACTTTCCTTTTGGCCCTGCCTTTTTCTAGTAGCTGGTAAGTGAACAGCAGTTAAAAACACACCACAACAACGGCGGGCCAAAACGAGCCTAAAAAATCCATTTCTCAACACCAATTTGGTTCCAGCAGTCTCTTTTGTGAGTGTGAAGAAAATCTGAATTATGGTTCCTGGCCATACAAAGTCCTCACTGAAGAGAAAAAAAAAAAAAAAAAAAAAAAAAAAAAATTAAGAAGAAAGTAAATGCTACCTCTGTTTCCATTTCACTTGCTCGCATGTTTAAATACTTCGATGAGGCATACGTCTAAGTTTACGAGGCCCTCCTCAGCAATTAACAACAACAAAAATGAAATAAGACTAAGAGACGATGGCAGCGTTTGGAAAATGCAAGATGCTAAGATGCATGTGTTAATGTGTTCGTTTCAACCGTGCTGCATTCCTTTGCAATCTGGGTGCTACATGAAAACCCTGGAATGAGGCCTCAAAACAGGGGAAAGGAAGAGGGCATCGTTAGCGCACTAAGAGCTCATGTCAGCCTGCACCAATTACCATCCCGCAAAGCCTGCGGGCTGTGAGGCGCTTTCGTTACCGGGGGAGTAAGGGGTCACCCACCTCTAGCCCCCACCTTGGGCTAAAACAAGCATTTTCCACACTCAGGATTCCAGCTTCATTTCAATCTGTAATTGCTTTGATTTCAGTTTGGATGGAACCTGGAGACTTCATGACTAAGAAGTATATTAGTCAATAAGTTTGCTACTTTTATGAATCATTAGTCAGCCCTCGTTTTAGTCCTTTCCCACACTGGTCTGAACTAATGGAGAAGATTTCTTTTTTTCCCTCTTTGGGTTCAGTGAAATCGCCCTCTAAGACTACCTGTACCAGTGATAATTGGTTTCTCCGGGTCACAGAGGTGGGATGAAAATAGTGGGTGTAAATGGGGATTGTTATTCCCGCTTCCAATGCCAAAGGAGGTGGAAAGAGTTAACTGCAAATTCTTTACATTTAGTTAAAGCTTTTAACTTTCACACTCCTTAATATCTCTTAGCTTAAGGCCCTGGGAAGTTCGGCAGGGACTGTACTCTTCTCCCCAGAGAGAAGGCCGTGAGCCAGTTAGTGTAAGGCTTGGACTAGTTGTTGTGTCCCCTTGGGGATTTGGAGTTAAAATCCTGGACTCAGTTTCCCCATCACCTCCTGGAGGCCCTTGTCTCCTTCTTTGGGTTAAATGAATGGTGGCCTAAATCCCTGGATAGTCTGATCAGGAACTTGTCAGGGCAAAGGTAAAGAAATATTTCCTGCAGACCTGGGGAGGGGTTGGGATGGACAGACAGAAGAGATCACAGGAGCTGCCTCTTGGTCGAGACAACAATTATGCCAATTGTTGGTTGTTTCAGATATACTGGCTACAGACCCCAGTTACAACAAAACCCCTCAACGTCAGAATCCAGGGACTATGAGACAATAAAAAAAAAAATTCATAGAAGGGAAGAAAATCATCTTCCCAAGATAATTAATGCATGCACTGCTTCACACAGCCAGGTGGTGGTGTGATAGCTTCCCTAAGAAAAATCCCAATGCGTCGATCCAGGTGATGGAGAACTGGATAGGGTCTTGCCCTTTAGGACCATGCAGAATTACAAAGTGGCTTTGGGGTGAACATCAGCCTGTAGATGAGAGAAGTGCTTTGGCTTTGTGCTCGTCAATTCTGCTGTTTTGCCCAACAGACTCCAACTTCTACAGGAGATGGAACCTGACTGGCAACTCTCTTTGCATTCCCTCACATCTCCCGGGACAATTCCCTTCACAGAGGGCTCACCAAATACATATGTTCACCACCTATCTGCCATTGGGGCTCTATCAGAGCCTGGCACCCATCCTTCTCCACAATCAGCATACACAACAGTGTTACAGGGGAAGGGAGGGTAAAAATCTGTAATGTTGCTGTAGGGACCAGTCCCAGGAACATGCCCGTGGAAATGAATGTAATTGCGCGTTGATAACACCCAGGTACATAAAGAAACCTCCAGAACGGCCAGAAAAAGCCGGAGGAATAACCAGGAGCCAGGGGAGTCAGGGAGCAGAAGAGTTAATGTCTTTTCTCCCGGTCTTCACGGAGGGAATTTTAATTCTTGATCAAGCGATTTGTCAGGATTGTTGTATATTTACTGTAATTACAGAACATCAAGTATGCATTGACGTAATTACCATAAATATGTGTAAAGACATTATAACGTGTAATTATGTCATATAATTCTTTAATAAAGCATGCAGAAGAAAAATTACTCTGCACATGCTCGATACACATCTTTTTTTTTTTTAACTGAAGGTTTTATTTGATCCCCTCTCCTTCTTTAAAATTACAGAGTTTTCTCCCATTTAGGATGAACTAGCAGAAGAGTGAGGTTAGGAAATGTGTGTGTGCATGTTTGTGTGAATGAGCAAACACACACACACACACACACACACACACGAAAGAAAGGCAAATGTTGGAGGAGGGGCCACAGCCCAGGCGTGATTAGCTTGCTTGTCCTGCAGTCAGTGCTCCCTGTGTTGATAGTGGCTCACTCCATGACCCCAGATAAACCCCCTCCCCTCTCTCCCCCTCCACTTTGCCCACCTGTAATTGATGGGGGTGACCTCTGCCCCTGGGCAGGATGACTGTGTAGGTACATAGGTCATAGTTGGGCGGCACTGAGAGCTCCTGGGAGAGGGACGTTTGGGAAGATGTTGACATTATTCTGAACTCTGGAAGCTTTTCTAAAGATTTGAACAAGAAGTTAAAATTCCCCAGGAGAAATAACCTGGAGTGTTCAAACAGAATCTGGACTTGTCGGCATGTCACGGAGAGATGAGAACGGATTTCCAGTCCTTTCCCAGCCCTCTGATTGCTGCTGGGATCTATAGTTTCCAGAGTCCCCCTGTTTATTCTGCAGGTCTTTTGGAAACAGTGCATCCCTGGAGTTCGTGATGTTGGAAATAAAATAGCTTGAAATATTAAGTTCCTAGTACTCAAAGTTAAATGTAATGAGAAGGAACATTCTAATGAGTGGGGAAGGCCTTCTGGAGACTAACAACAGAATATAAATTATGAAGGAAAAGATAGAATAGACCACACAAAAATGTATAATCTCTTTATGCCAAAAAAACTCAAACAATAAAAATATAGTAAAAAACAAACAAGCTAAAGAAATATTCATAACATGCATGACAAAGGGGGTAATATCCTCACAAGGCACTAAAAATCTCTGACCAATCAATGATCTCAATAGAAAAAATAAGCAACAACGAATAGAAAAATCACAAAATAAATACAAATGACCAAAAAGTATATGAAAAAATGTCCAATCTCTAGTCATCAAAGAGTAATACACATTTTTTTTTACCTATTAAGTTGACAATTATTTTTAACAAATTACAATAACCAGAGTTGGTGAGGGTGATGGTATGAGAGTATAAATTGGTACAACTTTCTTGGGACAAATCTGGCAATGAGTATTAAAAAAAAACCTCGAAAGGGTATGTCCTGGTTTGAGTATTTTGTGGACCCCAGAAAACTATGTTCTTAAGCTAACCCATTCCTGTACGTGTAAGCCTATTTTATGTGGGAGCTTTCGATAAGATCACCTTTGATTAGATCACCTTTGCTTAGATTGTGGGGCCTAGGGTGGGTCCTAATCCTTTTACTGAAGTCATACAGAGAACACAGAGAAAGCTCTGCCATTTTATCTTGCCATATAAGAGAAGACTCCAGGATCGCCTACAGCTGCAGAAAGACAGAGAAACCCTGAGAGGTTGAGAGAGAGAGGCCAGAGGCTGGAATCAGCAGAGAAGCTGAAGCAATGAGGTCCTCAAGAGGGTAGGACCATGGAGCGGCTTAAAGCTGAAAGAAAAGGTGAGCCTGAAGGAGAAGGCAGAGAGAGACTGGCAAACCCACCATTTTGCTTTGCCATGTGGCAGAAGTCTAGGATCTACCAGCAGCCAACTTTTGGTGAGCCAGCATTTCTGATGATGCCTTGATTTGGACATTTTCACAGTTTTGGAACTGTAAGATTTTACCCTAATAAATTTCCATTATAAAAGCCAACCCATTTCTGGTATTTTTGTATTGGCAGCCTTTAGCAAACTAAAACAGGGTTCATATCCTTTGATATATAATTCTTCTCCTAGGATCTTATCCTTAGAAACTAAAAACATAGTCAAAGATTTAGGCCTGGGTTTTCCTGACACTGAATTATTTACAATAGCGAAGGAAAGAAAAATCCCTGGAAACAACCTAATGTCTAACAAAAAGGAATTGATTCAATGAAGTATGGTAGACTCATAATACCATGGAATACTATTCAGTCATTCAAATGACATTCTAAGTGTTTGACGACATGAATAGATGCACTATTATTCTGTGAAAAAAAATTAGAAGCCAGTCTGCAAAGTAAGACCATTGATAGATATGAAAGTTTGGAAGAATTTATATCAAGGCATTATTTTGGTAGTCATGTCTTAGTATAGTATAGGGGTATTCAATTTTTTCCTTCTTTTTTCATTTTCTTTCTTTAAAAATTTATTTTGTTAATCAAAATTTTTATAGTGAAATTTGAGCTATTTTTAAAGTACACTAAATGTTACACAAATATAACACACACAAACGTACACACCTAACTTTTATTTAAAATCCTGATGAGCTCAGAGAGAGTTCCCAATATAGAGAGAAACCCTCCATATCAAATGGGACTCACACTGCATATCAAAGTTTACACCCTTCTCTCAGCCTTTTGCTCCCAATTACCCATTCCAGAAACATCCAGGGCTGAGACCACCAGGAGTGGAGGAATAGATGCTCAATGTCTCAGTATATTTGGTGGCTTCAACATAGTGAGATTCTTAGCAAGTAAATATCAGAACCAGAATGAGAAGCCAAAATGGTGGGCCAGGAGCTGGTCTGGTTGTAGGGTCCTTCAACCCAGGACTGATGTACTGAATCTTTCATCTGAAGTCATAGGAGAACCCTAAATTGGGGGAACTTTCAGAGTTGGTTCCAATGGAATGTGGAGTCCATAAATCAAAAAGGGAGGTAGAAATGGGTTATTAAATGGAGAAGTCAGACATTGATATCAAATACTGGAATATTCCTAATAAGCTTCTCTCTCTCTCTCTCTCTCTCTCTCTCTCTCTCTGTGTGTGTGTGTGTGTATGTGTTTGTGTCTAAGCAGAATATTGAGTTGGGAGCACTGAGCCATGGAGATGAAGAGGAAATAATGAGTTAAGGTGCAAAAGAGCTATCTGTAAGAATTACATGGAGTAAAAGTTGCCCATGGCCTGACTTTGGTGCCTGCCATGGCATGGTGCATGGATGATGGGCTTAGTTAATGGACCAAGGGCTCAGGATGGAGCAGTCTCTGTTTTTGTCTTGACCATCTCCTCCACCATTTTTCTCAAATATGGGACCCATGTGGTAGAATCCTTTGAGATGACCAAGGTTGAGGCATTTTTGTTTTTGCTACTATTGTAACTAAGAAGAGGTCCTATCCATGTCCCAGTGAGAAGGTATAGCTTCAGCTATACCAACAGACACAGCTTGTCAAAGGGGGATGGTTTGGTTATTGAGATGGTGAAAGAAATAGCACATATTCTGACATTCCTTCTCATCAAGTTCCTTCCTTAGATGTTGGACAAGAAAGTTGCAAGGAGTTCATTATAATGGTTTTTAGCAATGTGACTCAAGAAAAGAATTAACCTGGGTTTAATGGATGACTGCTCAGGATAGCTTAGAGCCGACCACAAAACTAGAGTATTTTCTTCTGTCTTCATTTTGGTAAATGTAGAAATAAAGGGTGTACAAAATATACCCTCAATGGCAAATGTGTAGCTCCAGCATCCTTTTATTCAGATTTCAAAGCATGTCATGGCCTCTACTCCAGGCATCTTATTGATATCCTTAAAAAGCAAGAAAGGGATGATTACACTCATTTTAGAGATGGAAAAAACTGAGATTTAGAGAAGAAAACCGAGCTTAAAGATCTTTGGTTAACTAAATAGCCAAGCTGCATCAAGAACTCTGTTTTGTGGTAATCTGGTCCATAGCTCCATCTAAAAGTCAGCAATAGGTGAGTGTCCTCATGACACCGAAATAAATAATAAAATAGTAAAAAAAAAAAAAAAAAAAAACCAATAAAAATAAAACAAAATTGAATTTCAAATTGTCATAGACCAGGCTGCACACCACCCAGAGGACAGAGGGACAGAAGAGGGAAATCGCGACTACAGAACTGTGAGTTGCAAGTAGCAGCTTCTGCTGCTGCTGGCACCCTCCCCCACACTCTTCAGAATTCTCGGCCCCCTGAGCCTGCAACCACAGACAAAGGGGGTTTCAGGGATCTGCCACACCCGGAAAGGGGAGAGAGAGGGACACAGCCTTAGGCTGACTCAGGTTCGGACCTGAAATTTGGGCTGCAGAGCCCCACGGACCCTTCCACACTGCTGTTTGCCCTGGAAGCCTGGAAAGGACTGGAGAAATCCGATCCTCGCAACCTCCCTCTCTTCTAGCCTGGACTAATTGTTGAGGACACCACGGGAAAGTGGAGAGAGAGCTTGGGGCTGACCCAGCTTTGGACTCCCAGGTTTGGTCTGCCCTGTCCCGAGAGCCCTTCCAGGCTGGGTGGGGCTGCGCCATTGTTTGCCTTAGAGCCTGCAAGGGGCTAAAGATTTACAAACCTCCCAATCTCATCCTCTACTAACAGGGACTGATTGTTGAGGATTCAGAAGGGAGTGGAAATATTTCCTAGCTGGGAAAAGGGGGGCCCTACGAGAGAAGTCTGGAGAACTGTCTCAGAAAGTTTGAATCACAGGGCTCCTAGCCCCCAGACAGGAAGCTCTATCACATTGATCTGGTCTGTGTCACAAAAAATATGCTCCGACCAGGCATTGAATTGAGAGCAGCCAACAAGCGCCATCTCCTGGCAGACCAAGGAAGTACACATAAGAAAATTAATAAGTAAGAGAGTCTTTTCCTGGCCTCTATAGCCTCCCTGCCCAAGGCCCTAGGAAACGACTCTACAACCAATTACTGGGTCCAGTGACGAGTTTTGAGCAACCAGCAGAACAATCCTAACAATCAAGGTTGAGCCAAAAATCAAAGAGCGGTGGTAACTCACAGCCTCCTGCCACTAAAACCCCCTAAAAGAGAAAGAGATAGAGCATCTAAGTAAAATACAAACTAACCAGATGCCTAAGCACCAACAAAAAATTACGGGCCATACTAAGAAAATAGAAGACATGGCCCAAGAAAAGGAATACAGCAAAGTCCCAGAAGAGATGCAGAATTTGAGAGAACTAATCAGTGAGATGAGCACACATTTCCAAAATCAAATTAATGAGATGAAAGAGAATATAGTTAAAAAGATCAATGACATCAAGAAGTCATTGTGCGAACGTAAAGAAGAATTTGAAATCATGAACAGAAAAGTAACGGAGTTATGGGAATGAAAGACACAATAGGTGAAGTAAAAAATACACTTGAAGCATACAATAGCAGACTCGAAATGATAGAAGAAAGAATAAGTGATATTGAAGACAGAGCAGCTAAAATTGAAGAGAGAAAAGAACAGAGAGAGAAAAGAATGGAAAAAATTGAGCAGGGGCTCAGAGAGTTAAATGACAACACAAAACTCAAGAACATACGTGTCATGGGAGTTCCAGAAGGAGAAGAGAAAGGAAAAGGGGCAGAAAGAGTATTTGAGGAAATAATAGCTGAAAATTTCCCAACTCTCACGAAAGAAATGAACTTTCATGTCCAAGAAGCACACCGTACCCCAATAAGAATAAATCCAAATAGACCTACACCAAGACATATTATTCAGAATGTCAAATGTGAAAGATAAAGAGAAAATGCTCAGAGCAGCAAGAGAGAAGCAAACGATCAC
This sequence comes from Tolypeutes matacus, assembly GCA_026826555.1. Taxonomy (NCBI): domain Eukaryota; kingdom Metazoa; phylum Chordata; class Mammalia; order Cingulata; family Chlamyphoridae; genus Tolypeutes; species Tolypeutes matacus. The sequence goes on along the minus strand of JAKSZT010053830.1, from coordinate 1,147,505 downwards.
GTACAAAGGATGTCCAGTAAGACTTTGTGCAGATTTCTCTTCAGAAACCATGGAGGCGAGAAGACAGTGGTATGATACAATTAGGAAACTGAAAGAGAAAAACTGCCAGCCGAGAATTCTTTACCCAGCAAAACTGTCCTTCAAATATGAAGGTGAATATAAAGTATTCACAAGCTTTGCGCAGTGGCAGTATCGTAGCCAATGAGATTTATCCGAGGCGCGATTATTGCTAATTGAAAACTTTTCCCAAAACCCCGCCATGACGACTTGAAATATAGTCGGCATTGGCAATTTTTGACAGTCTCTACGGAGACTGGAAAAAAATAAAAATAAAAAAATAAAGTATTCACAAACAAAGAGAAACTGAGAGAGTTTGCAAAAAAGAATCCACCTTTGCAGGAAATATTAAAGGAAGCCTTAGAACCTGAAAGAAAAAGACAGGAGAGAGAGGCTTGGAGGAGAGTATAGAAGAAAGAAAAGCAGAAAGGATAACCAAAAGAGTAAAAAGAAAGACAAAAATAAGATGACATATGAAAACCAAAGAATAAAATGGAGGAAATAAATAGTGCACTTTCAGTAATATCATTGAATGTGAATGGATTAAATTCCCCAATCAAAAGATACAGGCTGACAGAATGGATAAAAAAACATGAGCCATCCATATGCTGCTTACAAGAAACTCATCTCAGACACAAGGATACAAACCGGCTGAAAGTAAAAGGTTGGAAAAAGATACTCCATGTGAATAGTAAACAGAAAAGAGCAGGGGTAGCTATACTAATATCAGACAAAACAGACTTCAAATGCAAAAAAGTGATAAGAGATGCGAAGGCCATTATATATTAATAAAAGGGACGATCCTCCAGGAAGATATAACAGTCATAAACATCTACGCACCTAACCAGGGTGCCCCAAAATATATGAGACAAACTCTGACAAAACTGAAGGGAGAAATAGACATTTCTACAATAATCGTCGGGGACTTCAACACCCCTCTCACTTCATTAGATAGAACAACTAGACAGAAGATCAACAAGGAAACAGAGAACTTGAACAATATGATAAACAAGTTAGACCTAACAGACATATAGAGAACAATGCATCCAAACTCAGCAGATTATACATTCTTCTCAAGTGCCCATGGATCTTTCTCCAGGATAGACCACATGTTAGGTCACAATACAGCTCTCAATAAATATAAAAAGATTGAAATTATACAAAGCACCTTCTCAGATCATAATGGAATGAAACTAGAAATCAATAACAGACAGGAAAAAAGGAAATTTGCAAATGTGTGGAGACTGAACAACACACTCCTAAATATTCAGTGGGTCAAAGAAGAAATTGCAAGTGAAATCAGTAAATATATTGAGACAAATGAAAATGAGAACACAACATATCAAAACTTATGGGATACAGCAAAGGCAGTCTTGAGAGGGAAATTTATAGCCCTAAATGCCTATATTAAGAAACAAGAAAGAGCTAAACTCAAAGATTTAACTGAACAACTTGAGAAACTAGAGAAAGAACAGCAAACCAATCCCAAAGCAAAAAGAAGGAAAGAAATAATAAAGATTAGAGCAGAAATAAATGAAAATGAGAACAAAAAAGCAATAGAGAAAATCAACAAAACCAAAAGCTGGTTCTTTGAGAAGATCAATAAAATTGACAAACCCCTCGCTAGACTAACAAAGAAAAAAAGAGAGAAGATGCAAATAAATACAATCAGAAATGAAAGGGGGGGGAATTACAAATGACCTCACAGAAATAAAAAGAATCATAAGAGGATATTATGAGAAATTATATGCCAACAAACTAGACAACCTGGATGAAATGGACAAATTTCTAGAAACTCATAACCAACCTACACTGACACAACAAGAAATACAAGAACTTAACAAACCAATCACAATTAAGGAGATTGAATCCGTCATCAAAAATCTCCCAGCAAAGAAAAGTCCAGGACCAGATGGCTTCACAGGTGAGTTCTACCAAGCATTTCTAAAAGAATTAACACCAATCCTGTTTAAACTCTTCCAAAAAATTGAAGAGGAGGGAAAATTACCCAACACATTTTATGAAGCCAACATCACCCTAATACCAAAGCCAGATAAAGATTCCACAAGAAAAGAAAATTACAGACCAGTCTCTCTCATGAACATAGATGCAAAAATTCTCAACAAAATACTTGCAAATCGAATCCAACAGCATATCAAAAGACTTATACATCACGACCAAGTGGGATTTATTCCTGGTATGCAAGGCTGGTTCAACATAAGAAAATCAATCAATGTAATACATCACATTAACAAGTTGAAGGAAAAAAACCACATGATCATCTCAATAGATGCAGAAAAGGCATTTGACAAAATCCAACATCCTTTTTTGATAAAAATACTTCAAAAGATAGGAATAAAAGGAAAATTCCTCAATATGATAAAAGGCATATATGAAAAACCCACAGCCAACATCATACTCTATGGGGAAAGGTTGAAAGCTTTCCCCCTAAGGTCAGGAACAAGACAAGGATGCCCACTGTCAACATTGTTATTCAACATTGTACTAGAAGTTCTAGCTAGGGCAATTAGACAAGACAAAAAAATTAAAGGCGTCCAAATAGGAAAAGAGGAAGTAAAACTCTCACTGTTTGCGGAAGACATGATCCTGTATTTAGAAAATCCTGAAGTATCCACAACAAAGCTACTTGAACTAATAAATGAGTTCAGCAAAGTGGCAGGATACAAGATCAACACGCAAAAATCAGTAATGTTTTTGTACACTAGTACTGAACAACCTGAGGAGGAAACCAGGAGGAAAATTCCATATTCATTAGCAACAAAAAGACTCAAATACCTAGGAGTTAATTTAACCAAGGAAGTACAGGACCTATATGCAGAAAACTACAAAACAATGCTAAAAGAAATTTAAAAAGACCTAAACAAATTGAAAGACATTCCGTGTTCATGGATTGGAAGAATAAATATCGTGAAGATGTCACTCTTGCCCAAACTGATTTATAGATTCAATGCAATACCAATCAAAATCCCAACAGCTTACTTTACAGAATTAGAGAAGGCAATTACCAAATTTATCTGGAAGGGTAAGTGCACCCGAATAGCCAAAAGTATTCTAAAAAAGAAGAGCAATGTGGGAGGAATTTCATTGCCTGACCTTGAAACATATTACAAAGCTACAGTCGTCAAAACAGCATGGTACTGGCATAAAGATAGACATATCGATCAGTGGAATAGAATTGAGAATCCAGAAATAAACCCTCACCTATACAGTCAACTGGTTTTTGACAAACCTACCAAGCCCACGCTGATGGGAAAAAACAGTCTCTTCAACAAATGGTGTTGGGAGAACTGGATATCTATAACCAAAAGAATGAAAGAGGACCCCTATCTCACTCCCTATACAAGAATCAACTCAAAATGGATCAAAGATCTAAATATAAAAGCCAGGACCATAAAACTACTAGAAGAAAATGTAGGGAAACATCTTCAAGACCTTGTAGTAGGTGGTGGTTTCTTGGACTTCACACCCAAAGCACGTGCAACAAAAGAAAAAGTAGATAAATGGGATCTCCTCAAAATTAAACACTTTTTTGCACCTCACAGGACTTTGTCAGAAGGGTGAAAAGGCAGCCGACTCAATGGGAAAAAATATTTGGAAATCACATATCTGATAAGGGTTTAATATCCAGGATATATAAAGAGATGTTACAGCTCAACAATAAAAAGACAAATGACCCAATTAAAAAATGGGTCAAAGACTTGAATAGACATTTCTCCGAAGAAGAAATACAAATGGCAAAAAAAACACATGAAGAAATACTCAACATCACTCATGATTAGGGAAATGCAAATCAAAACTACAATGAGATATCATTTCACACCTATCAGAATGGCCACTATTAAAAGACAGAGAACTACAAGTGTTGGAGAGGATGTGGAGAGATAGGATCACTTCTTCACTGTTGGTGGGAATGCAGGATGGTATAACCACTATGGAGGACTGTTTGGCAGTTCCTAAAGAAGTTGAATATAGACTTGCCACGTGACCCTGCTATCACTACTGGGTATATACCCAGAAGAACTGAGAGCAGTGACACAAACAGACATCTGCACACCAATGTTCATAGCCACATTATTCATCATTGCCAAAAGCTGGAAACAACCCAGGTGTCCATCAACAGATGAATGGATAAACAAACTGTGGTCTATTCACACGATGGAATATTATGCAACAGTAAGAAGAAATGAAGTCATAAAGCATATGGCAACATGGATGAATCTGGAGGACATTATGTTGAGTGAAGCAAGCCAGACACAAAAGGACAAATACTGTATGAATGCATTACTATGAACCAAATATATTTGGTTATATAATTAAATATAATTAAATATAATTCTGTGTAATATATTGTTTGACTCACACACACAAAAAACCAAAAAAACAAACAAAAAACAAAACAACAAAAATTTTACATGTATCCATTACATTTAATTGAGAAATGTATATATTTATTCATCTGTGTTTACTTTTTAGTTTTTTATTGCTTATGTTTTCAATTATTAAATGTACAAAATAAAGTTAAAAAAAAACAAAACAAAACAAAACAAAAAAACAAAATGTCATAGACCAGCTCATTTCCACTCTCCACTTTCTACAAGTAAGCCTTTTCTCTTAGGCAAGAATAACTCAGTCTATAAAATAAACTAAAGCATGCTTACAAAATAAGGGAACCTTATCATGTGGCCATCAAACTCCCCTGTGGAGCCTGTACCCCAGGAGAAGATCAGAGGTGGTCATCCAAGCAGCTTCTAATGCAGAGCCAGTAACTTGCCAAGTGTTAAGATGGCAGCACTGGGTTGCACAAGAACATTCAATTGGAAAGCAGTTGGGCTAAGCAAGCTGGGATTTCATTAGTTTCCATTAGCGCAGCTGGAACTTGAACACTCTCAGTGGGGGCTGGGGGCAGGGAGCGGGGGAGGGAGTCAGAGCAAATCACAGCTAGCAGAGGAAATACTCAGAGGTGCCCATGTCCAATGGCCCAGGTGAGATCAGCCTTGGGGCCTGCTTAGTAGAAGAGGCTGCTGCCAAGGTAGAATTGGGATAACAGCTTGGCAGACTGGTCTGCAGAATACCTATCATGACTCTAGAGAGTAGCCGAGGTTGAAGAGGCTATTAGAAGACCCACCTTGGCAATATATGAAATCAAAGCCAAAATTTTAAACTCCAGACTCTTTGGCATGGCATTCAAAGCCCATTTGTCCCCCATTTGGCTTTACCTCCTACTACATCCCTCCCTGTAAATGCTGGCCATATGAATTAAGTTTCCTTTCCTTGAAAGCAGTCTATACTATCAGGCCTCTATTCTTGGAGCTTTATATAAATGGAGATGCAGAGAGAAAGACACACAGAAAAAAGGAAGCTGCCATTTTGATCCTGCCATGTATGAGAAGGGAGAAAGTAGAGAGAGAGAGGGCTACAGGTTCGCCTACAGCTGCAGAATGGCAGAGAAGCCCCCAGAGGCTGAGAGTCTGGAATCAGTAGAGTACAGAGGCATGGAAAGAGAGGGACTGGGCCCAAGGAGCAGCTCAAGGCTGACATGGTGGGGACGTGTGACCATACCCCATGTGACAGTGTGAATTTGGTGAATCCCAAAAAGAGATTATGTTTTTTTAACTAATCCATTGCTGTGGGTGTGAGATCTTTTGATTGCATTAGATTCTGATAAGGGACCTTGATTAGATCACTTGATTAGATAGCTTTTGATTGGACTACATCAGTGAGGCATGACTCAGGTTGGGTGTCCGCCCTCTTGCCGGGCCTTCTATAAATGGAGACACAGAGGAAAAGACACAAAGAAACGAAGTCACCATTTTTGACCCTGCCATGTATGAGAGAGGACTCCAGGTTCTCCCACAACTACAGAAGGACAGAGAAGCCCCAAGAGGCTGAGAGAGGAGGCCTAGAAGGAGACAAGTCTGATTGTGCATAGCTGGGCTCTAGGAGACTGTAAGTCAGGAGGGGAAGGAAGGGACCTTGGCAGAGATTGGCTGCCATCTTGCTTTGCCATGTGGCAGGACCCCAGGATCACCAATAGCTGACTTTGGTGGGAAAGCATCTCTGATAGTGCCTTGATTTGGACATTTCATGGCCTCAGAACTGTAAGCTTTTACCCCAAATAAAATCCCATTATAAAAGCCAATACATTTCTGGTACTTTCCATCAGCAGCCCTTTAGCAAACTAAGATGGAAACTGGTACAGGCCCTTTCCCCATCTTTCCTGTAGTCTCAAAATTGGACTCTGGCTTGAAAGCGTAAAACCTACTTCATGAAGTGTTCCTCCAGACCCTTGCTTAGAATTAATCATTCCCCAAGATCTTCTGAGCAGTTCCTCTGTGCAAGACCCTGTGTTAGCCAGCAAGGACCAAGGATGTGTAAGCCAGAATCTCTTGGCATGGTTTGTCCCAGAACAGCTTCTGGAGCACTCTGCCAGTGGGTGACCCTGTGACAGCCCAGCATGCCTGCTGCTGTGAGGTCGACTTAGGGGTTTCCATATCTGTCATCTCAGTGGCCAGTGGAGCTTATCTCAGTATCGTAGCTCAGTATCCCCCGTGCCCAGAATGATATACTGAACATCAGAAATGCTTAATTTGAGCCTCTGGATATGCAGGGTTTCTTGACTTTTATGTGACTCGCCAGTGAAGCTCCTGCCAGGTGGTACGACCAGTGAGAAGTCAGTGTCTGCCTCCCTGCCAGAGCTCATGGCCCTAATCCAGGTCCAGGGCTACAGGTCTAGGTTCTGAGCCCACAACAGCGGAGTAAAGGGCTTCACAAAAGCATCTTACCTTAAGCCTACTGATTGCAACATGTGTAGAGGGAGATGTGGAGGTTCAATTTACCCTGCAAGAGCTAATAATAGTAGTAGCTAAAATGTACTGAGCTCTTACCACGTGCCAGACTTTCTAAGTGCTTTCTGTAAACTCCTTTAATCCTCACAACAAACAGAGGAAATAGGTTTTATCTAGGATAAATATCTTTTGTTATTCCTATTTTACAAGTGATGAAACTGAGGTACGGAGAGCTAAATACCTTTACCATGTCTCTATAGGAAATTAAGTGATACAGCCAGAATTCAAACTGAGGAAGAGAAACTATTTAATACTATGGTATTCTGGTGTATGTATATTGGCCAAATTTTATGTAGATTTCATTTAGCAGAACTCTTTGGGGTTTGACCAAGAGCTCTTTGACGTCAGGGGTCTATTTTCTATTTTGGCTCTTGTTCAGAATCTTGCACCCCATCTTGATTCTGAATTTCCTTAGGGCCAAAGGATGTCAACTTGATTATAAAGAGCTATCAAGAGCAAAGAACATCTCTGGACAGAAAGGTGGGGTGTGGGGGTGGTGGACAGGAGGAGAAGGAAAGGAATGGAAAATGGTTTCCGTTGCCATTTATAATAACCTAGACCCAATCTTTCACTTTAGTAAAAAGATCTCAGGAACAGTTTGTGAGGAGAGTTTGACCAGCATACTGGTTGATTTCAGAGAGGTGTGAGGGAGAAGACTGAGAGCTGTTCTCTCCTCCTCTCCCCAACAATTCTGAACCTTGAATTCATCTCTCCTGCATGTTTAGCTAAGTACCAAGTAGATGTGGAGAAGAGTCCCTGGGGAGTTGAGGGGAAGGAGGGAACTCAGAGGCTGCAGTGGTTATCTGAGGCCTGGCAGCAGGGGGTGGTGGTGGTGGTGGTGGTGGTAGGGGAAGCTTTGTGGTCAAATAGGATGACCATGAAGGGAGGGGTGGGGTGGGGCTTGGGTAGTCAGGAGAGAGGAGGAAGAGTCATAGGAGATGGCTATTATTCATAGAACCAGTAAACTGGTTTGACTAGAATGGAGAGTTAAAGTAGGAGAGAAGTGGGAGACACCACTGGCAAGGGACTTAAGGAGCTGAGCTTTCTTTTGTAAATCATGGACCACCATGGAAAACTTTACAAAGGAGGGCAAAGGCTAGAGTTTTGGGAAGAGTATTATGGCAGGGGTGTCAGGCTGGAAGGAGGAGAAGCAGTGAGACCCCTAGGAACTGTGCTGGTGGGTTTGATGTATCAACCTGGCTAGGCTATACAGTCTCCAGTATTCAATCAAATGCTAATTTTGGTATTGTTGTGAAGGTACTTGGTAGATGTGGTTAACATTCATAATCAAATGACTTTAAGAAAAGGAGATTTTCCTAGATAATCTGGTTGGGCCTGATTCAATCTGTTGAAAAGCTTTAAGAACAGAATTGATGTTTCCCAGAAGAAGAAGAAGAAGAAATTATCCCTGTGGACTGTAGCTTTAGATATTGCCAGAAAGTTCCACTCTGCCCCTCCTGACAGCCTGTCCTATGGATCCAGAATTGCTTAGCCAGACCCACAATCACATCAGTCAATTCCTTGCAAGAAATTCCTTAATATAGAACTCCTTCTGGTTCTGTTTCTCTGGCTGATCCCTAGCTGATATAGTGATGGACCATGTGGCAGTTTGATATTATTTATGAACTCCAAAAAGAGATAGACTATGTTTGTAAACTGGTCTGTTCCTCTGGGTATGATACCCTTTGAATGATTTAAATTCAAAGGTTTTAAGTTTACTTAATTCAGAGCCTTTGATTTGACCACGGTCAGTAGGGCATGGCTCAGGGTCCAGTCCTTGCCCCCTTGGGCTACATAAACGGACACTCAATCAACAAGACACACAGGAGAAGATAAAGAAGAAGAAGAGAGAAAGAACTTTGTCAGTTTTGATCCTGGAACCCTGGGGGAGAGATGAGCCATACGCCTGATAGTTTACAGCTGACCTTGTGAAGAGACCAGAGCAGCTGAGAAGCCCTGAGAGAGGAGCCCTATGCCAGCCTACAGCTGAGATCAGAAGAAGCTGGGCCCCCGGAGCCTTAAGAGGAAGAAGGAAGAAGAGACCAGGGAAGATTGCCCGCCATCTTGCTTCAACACGTGGCAACAGAGTTTGGTGTGGAAGTAACCTTGAGTTGGACTCTTTAGGGCCTTGTAGCTGTAAGCTTCTACCCCAAAAAAATACCCTTTATAAAAGCCAACAGATTTCTGGAACTTTGCATCAGTACCCCTTTGGCCAACTAATACAGACCATGAGAGATGGTTTCAGATGAGGCAAGAGGGAGCTTGACCAGAAGGAGAGATATTAAAAGGGAAGAGAAAACCAAAAGGACTTGGAATGGGCTGAACAAATATGGTGAGAGAAGGGCCCAAGGCAGCTGAGGAGTGATGTTCAGGAGACATGAAGAGCAAGAGGCCTGCATTCCCAACCTCAGTCTTCTCCTAATCGCACAGCTCAATCTCTCCGGGTCTCTGAAAAAGGCAAGTTTGAATTACTACCTCCAGGATGTCTTCTAGTGATAACATTTTATGGTTCTATATCCCAGTCAGTTCTCTCAAAAAGGATCTCATCAATTAACTAAAAATGGGACTCTTGGGTTTTGGGTTGGGTTGTGTTGGTTGGTTTGGTTTGGTTTTGGTGTTGGCTCTGATTTTGGTTTGTTGTTAAGGACAGGTGTGTGGAGTTTGGCAAATAGTTTCTGGGCTACATCTCTATGGCCATCTGATCAACTGCTTAAACTTCCATTATTTGTCAGAGGATTTAAAAGATAGTGTGTGTAGGGGCAAGATGGCGTTGGTGTAGGAGGGCGCACACTGCAAGCTCCC